>NW_026847771.1:25584647-25790996 GCF_025583915.1 Anolis sagrei ordinatus | reverse complement strand
TTTTGTATATGCGAAAATTAACGAATGTTTAACGAATTAACGAATTAACGAACGAAACCGCACAGGCCTAATCAGTACATCATATCTGCTCGCTTGACTTCCCAAACCTATCTTGACAACAAGCAGCTACATCAAGTAACAGACCAGAATATAGAAAAATGGTATTTCAACCACAACCATCTCTGATGTGGTAAGGAATTGTGAAAGGGGTCCTCCTTTTTCATTGGCAATAGAAAGCTGGAAACCTTATTCTCCTGTGCCCTGATCTCCAGCAAAACAGATCTCTGTCACTCAGAATAGCAGGTGGTTATTAATATAGGTGGGACACATTTAGCAATAGTGCTACAATCCTGAATATGAAGCAGGACTGAATATTGAAGCAGGATTCAAGACCGTGAATCTGTAATTGCAATGTAGGTTGTCAGCTTGTGGACCTACTCATTAAGAGTGCTACTTGTCCCTTTGGTTGACTGTGCAGCAGAACATGTAATCAAATTCATGACCAAATGTGCATTGTATGCACATCTGTGTGCACAATGGGATTGAATGGTTGACTCTGCTTCTGACACCATGAACTGAATGTGGATTCTTTGCATTAGATAAAACTTTCCAGCCACTCCCATAGGGAATCATACACATGAATAAGCAACCAACAAGGTTCTAGTCAATTAACTTTGCGTTCACATGCAACTAACACCAGTGCTTTGAACTGTGTTCATAAATATTTATCTGTCAAATGAATAATATGAGTTAACTGAATCTTCAAAGGAAGCTCCACTTATATGTTATAATATGTGAGGTTACCAGAGCACAGATTGCCACAGGGTAGGAGTTACTCTTTGGAAAAAAAATCCATCCCTGACACATCATCCTTAGTAGATGGAAAATACTCAGTGCCACAAAGATAATCTGAGCCTCCAGGCGCAAAACTTGCCTTAGGAGCTTGCCCAGAGATAGCAAAAATTTTCAGAAAAGAGAATTGTGTGCCTCTACAGACAAGCATACCTTTTGTCCCAGCAATACATCTTTTTGGATTGAACTCTGGTTCCCTGGATCACACTCAATGCTAGAGCCAAATTTAGCACATTGGCTGCCTCAGCTGATTCAGGTCTTCTCACAGAAACAAAGGAGCAAAAATGTTACTTATCAGTGGCATACTGTTGACATTCCTGTCTAAGAAATCCTTGGATCAGTAGCATTTTATAGATGATAAAAGTATGTGAGGTGGGATAGATCTCCAGAAAAGCAAAAGATCTGATAGGAACTGGGATTTTAAACCCCAGTTCCTCTTGTGATGGAGGCCACACAGCTAGCCTAAAACCTGGGGTTTTGCAGGGAGGTGTCCAGATACTCACCCCTGCTGATCTGAGATAAGCAGGGTGGGCATCATGGGTACTGCCAGCCTTCCCTTCCCTTCCCCCATTTCCCCCTGCACTTACTGAGAGAAGACTCTGACAAGCCCTAAAGCCTTTCTCCCTCACTCCTCCTCCTCTGGAAGAGCCAAAAGAGAGCTTTGGATGGGGAAGTGGGTATTTTTGCTCCAAGGCTCCCTGTTGGATTTTCCAGGGAGGAGGAAGAGAAGCAAAGGCGTCAGACCAAATTTTTTTGAAGGCTCCCCGGTAAGTTTTTTTTGGGGGGGGGAGGAGCCAGGAAGGGAGTTCAGGCAAGGGGAGGGAAGGAAAATATGTGTTTTTTGAAATTTAGGGTCACACGCATGAAGATGCAGTTCTTTTGGTCAGAAATTGGATAAAAGAGGAACTTTTTATTCCAAGGTTTCCCTCCTAGGAGCTCTTCCTCCCATGTTTTCAGGGAATGTTGTTTGGCCACCCTATAATTTGAAATGGGAGTTTCTGGGATAAAGGTCCTGTCTGGATGGGCCCTCTGTGAGATGCTATAGCACAAATGGCATGAGCAAATTCTTCATCCTTATCTTTGGGAATCAGTTAATCAAATATGATTGCAAACACAGAACCACAGTTTATTCTGAGTTCTTTCCCAGATTTCTTAACATTTATAAATGCAGGGTAGCACACATAGCCCAACTGGTTAGATCAGTGGTTCTCAGCCTGTGGGTCCCCAGGTGTTCTGGCCTCCAGAAATTCCAGCCAGTTTACCAGCTGTTAGGATTTCTGGAAGTTGAAGGCCAAAACATCTGGATACTCACAGATTGAGAACCACTGAGTTTAGATCTTTTCAGTCTCAAATGTTATTATAGGTGTGCTAAATAGCATTCTTTAAATTTGACTTTGGTTAGCAAAGCATGCACTCAGATTTTTCCCATCATATCTGGCATGCACCAGAAGTGACAAATTGGCATAAAAGGTAAGGGCTGAACATCCAGTTTGTTTTACTACAGTTAATAGACACAAAGCACTACAAAGAACAGAGAGCAATGACGTACTGTGCTAGAATCTCCTTGGAGTTTTTGTTATTCTTCTTTGTTATTAAAGATCTTGTCTCCTCAGTCCGTTCGCCTTTCTCACACACCTGTCTTGGATGATCCGAGCATCACGAATGCTTTAAATGAGTTTTCCTTGGAGACAGAGGGATCATTTTTCATCAAGCAAACATTTTGAACTTGAAAATCCTAGTATTAATAGCCCACGAGTAACAAAGTTACTAGTTCTAGCCACAGATGGGCTGATCTTGCCTTAATAAAACAGGCAGATGGCACTAATCTTATCACCAAATAACTCTTCATTCCTTTGTATGATCTTACTTCATCATCTTCCAGAAACCATCTGCCTTCCTCAGAATAATCTACTTCATATTTGTTCTGAAGCTGAAAGCAGAGCTGATGATGAGGAAAGACAATGGCGTTCCTATGGGAAAATAGAGTTTTGCCTCTGCTCATGAATGCTACTCTTCCAGTGAAATTTTCTTTCAGTTCCAAAATGTCTAGCCTTTTAGAAGGTGAAAATAAAAATAATTGATACCTAAACTCTTTCTTTTGCAGTCTTCACATTTTTTTGGTAGCTTCACCTGACCTTTTTTCTTTGAGTGTCCAAACAGCATTTCCAGATGTTCAGCAGAAGTTTTAAGATACAACAGTGCTAGAAATGTGGGAACTGAAAGAAAATGCCATTTGGGAGGTGAAAAAGAATTCTTATTTGTGAGGCAATTCTCTCATTCTCTTGTCCATAGATCTTTGGATATAGGGTGGGATATAAATATTTACATAAATAAATAGATTGCAGATAGAAGATAGATAGATCACTGATATTGGAGCCGGCACAGCACACAAAACCTCCTGTGTTGGGGAAAAACATCTGGCAAAGCTTTCACCCCGGTCACACGACATCATGTGATGTCCAGTGTGGGGCTCTATCCATTAGACGGAGGAAATAGCCATTTTTCTCCCCTGCAAATTCACCTTCCAAATGGCAAGAAGAATCAGTTGTTTTACCTGAGAAAAGTACCTTGCCTTGACTAAAAGGAGGGTCAAAATGTTAGGTTACCAAAGGATAGCTTTCATAGCTTCCTACACTGAATATGGTGACCTTATCATGAGCCCTATCAAACATACTAAATACAATAAATGTCTGGGGCAGAGCTCTTTTGATTAGATATTAAGAATAACAGAGGAGACTGATTAGTTTCTTCATAAGATCCCAAAAGGAAGATTAAATGGGTTGTCTTGTGTAACTGCTTGTTAATTACAGCTTCCTTAGCCCTGTGCCTGCAATAGATCTCCTAGGAAACCACTCTTTCTTGCCTAAAAATAATGAATCTGGCCTAAGCAGGAGTTGCAATTGAGCATTTGGATCAGAGATGCTTTTTTTGGTAAGAACCCCTTCCTGAATTGCTATGCTATAGGTAAACTGAATGCACTGTAGACAGATTTCTGTTCCACTTGTATCCATTTTCACTAATGACAAAAGTATTTTAAAGAGAAAAGTAGATAACATGCAGTAGAAAATTCCAGAGATTATGAGAGAAGCCTATCTCAGCAATATTCCAGTACTGAATGACTCTCCTTGTGAGCTTTCTCATTCAAGGACTGATGACATTGAGTTACTCACCATTTTTGATTACATATAACATAGTATCCATACAGAGCATCTTCTCTGGAGTACGGTGAAGTGTCTTGCAGATATTCTGGTTCTTTCAGGAGATTTCATAAAGTTCTGTTAATGATCATCTGTTCTATCAGATGAGAGGGTTTTATTTGTCACCATTCTAATTCCAATACATTGTATTGTTTACCTGTCACTACAAGATGAACTGCTAGATAAAGGTTAAAGAAGAGTATGCTCACACTTAGTGTATAGGGGAAGTGGAACCCCTGAACTGATACTTGAAATTACTTCTTGGATAAGGAGAAAACAAGAGAATAAACATATTCTCATTGTTGCACCCTAGCCAGAGTTCACCTTGTCCTTAGCACCAACCAGGACTCCAAAAGCAGTAATAAAACAATTTATTAAAGAAAGTACATCACCAAAATGAATAAGAAAGGCAAAATCCAACAGGTAATCAGAAAAGGCAGTCAATAAGTAAAACGCCCAGCCAAGCTAAAACACTTCAAAGGCAATAAAATAATCCAAAAGGGTACAGAAAAACAAGTCATAACATGAGCATAAATCCAGGGAAATAAGAATCAAAATATGAACATAACCCCCCCCCCCCAAGAATCAAAACATGAGCATGAATTCAAACCAAGGCTATAAAACATTAATCAAAACTCCCAAGAACTTAGACTAAAAACATGAACTGGAAACAGGACTTGAGATCCTTGCTATTTTGCAGTGTTGCTTGTTCTGAATTCTCAAAGAGACACTCTAATTTAAGGGCCACAAAACATGAAGACATTTCTTTGACCTTGGCTTTCTGGCTTGTGAGCAGACTCTTCCTTCTCACGAAGCCTTTATGATTTGAAGTTTTTATCATTAAGATCAAGCCTGATATGCATGTCGAACATGCCTGCTTTCTCAGGTGAGCTATCTCGACCTTCCAGGCCTTTATCAGGAGTTTCTAAGCTACTTGTAGGTGAAAAATCATCTCCACCATTCACTGTATCTTCCTGTCTGCTGGATTCTGAAACAGTTTCACTTTCAAGCTCTGTCTCTCTCGCACAGAATCTTGAGTTTAAATCCCCACATTTCCCTCATTGAAAGAACCATCCACTGCTCTCCCAGGCTCTCCAGGCTCTGGAATTCAAATCCCCTCATCTTCATTTCTCTGAATCACAACACTTATGTTTTAAATAATAAGCACAACTATGAGTCCCACAAAAACAAGCTACCTGCATGGAGTGGCAAGTGGTCGTTTCAATGTGAGTGTGAAGGTGAAATTGCCTACATTTTGATCTAGGATTTATAGAAGCTGTGCAAAATGCTGAATGGCCTCAGATACGCATCAGAAGATGCTAGCAACATCCTTGCAGCGGATGCAATATAGAAGAAGATTTTTTCCTCATTTTTCTTTATGATGGGGAGGGACATGTTGAGGAGATAATATTCCGGCTTCATTTCCAGTTTTGTTTTGGTTATTTTTTGTATATGTTTGTGAACCATCGACCAAAATTGTTGAATTCTCTTACATTCCCAAAACATATGGTAATACGTTCCTATCTCCTTATTACACTTCCAGCACAGATTTTTGTTATTTTTATTTAATCTGGATAGTAGGGCCGGCGTTAGATGCCATCTGTAGAACATCTTATGGCAGTTTTCTATGATGGATGTGGCTTTGGTGAATTGGGTTTTCTTCTTCCAAATCTGCTCCCATTCTCTGAGCCTTATGGTCCTGCCAATGTCTCTCGCCCATTTATTCATACATTCTTTTATCAAGTCCTTTTCATTATTCCATTCTAGTAGGTTTCTATATATTGTTGTGATCACTTTTTTTCTTTTTTCATTATCTTTTCCCATACGGACTCCGTCTCAGAGAATCCTTTTTTACAATCCTCTTTATAACATTCCTTTGTTTGTAGGTAATGAAACCAGTCCAGTTCTTCTGTCTCGCGAAGTTCGTCCATTGATTTAAGGCGCCATTGGGTGTTATCTTTTATTAGAAGTTGGTTGTAATTGAGCCATCTTTTCCTAGGGAGTTCCTTCTTATGGAAGGCCTCAGATGGAGAAATCCATCTGGGCGTTTTGGGGTAAAAGTAGCTTTTATATTTTTTCCATACCCTTAGGAGGGCTGATCTTACGTAGTGATTGTTAAAGGATCTTTCAATTTGGTCTTTCTCATACCAAAGGTATGCATGCCAACCTCTTCTTACATTCCATCCTTCTATTGTTAATATCCTTTTGGGCTCAAGATTGGCCCATGTCACGATCCAGGCTAAGGCGCATGCCTCGAAATATAGTTGTAGATCAGGCATTGCCAGGCCTCCTCTTTCTTTCGCGTCCGTCAGGGCTTTGAATCTAACCCTCGGTTTCTTCCCGTCCCAAACAAATCTCAAGATTTCCTTATTCCATTTTCTAAAGCATGTATTATTCTTAATAATTGGTATTGTTTGAAATAAAAAGATCATCCTGGGTAATATGCTCATTTTAATAGCCGAGATTCTTCCTACCCAGGATAAATGAAGATGTTTCCAATTCTTGAGCTTTTTCTGGATGTTTCCCCATGTCTTTTCATAGTTATCTTTATACAAATTTGCATTTGATCCCGAGATGTTTATCCCTAGGTATTTAACCTTTTTAACTATCTCTAGACCTGTTTCTTCACTGATCTTACTTTTCTTGTCTGCGTTGACATTTTTAGTTAGTATTTTGGATTTATTTCTATTTATTTTGAGGCCAGCTAACTTCCCGAATTTTTCGATCTTCGCAAGCCATTTTGAAGTTAACTCAACCGGATTTTCTACGATGCACACAACATCATCCGCGAAGGCCTGGACCTTGTATTCTTCGGAGGCGATCTTTGTTCCTTTTAAGCTGTTGTCAGTCCTTATATCTTCTAAAAGGGTCTCCAATATCATTATAAACAGTAAAGGGGACAGAGGGCATCCTTGTCGGACTCCCTTCTGTATACTAATATCCTCCGTAAGTTGATCGTTCACTATTATTTTTGCAGTCTGTTTGGTATAGATGGATTGGATTGCATTTATTATTTGGTAACCGGCGTCTATCTCTTTTAGTATTGATATTAAGAAGTCCCAGCTCGCGTTATCGAACGCTTTCTCTGCGTCTACGAAGAGGAGGCCTACTTCCTTTTGTCTATTTTGTTCGTAATATTCAATTACATTGAGGATACATCTTATGTTGTCCTTCAGCTGCCTTTTGGGGAGAAATCCTCTTTGCTCCTCCTTAATTCTGGTTTTGAGTACTTCTTTGAGTCTGGTGGCAATAACTGTAGCGAAGATCTTATAATCGCAGTTCAATAATGAGATAGGGCGATAGTTTCGAACATTTTCAGGGTCTGAATTTTCTTTATGAAGAAGCGTTATATAAGCTTCTTTCCATGAATCCGGTATGTTACTTCCTTCTCTTATATTGTTCATGATTTCTTTTAGGAATGGAATCAACTCTTCTTTATGGGTTTTGTAGTATATGGCCGGCAGTCCATCAGGACCTGGAGCTTTATTACCAGGCATGTCCATAATCGCTTTGCTTATTTCCTCCTCTTTGAACGGGGCGTTCAATAGCTCTCTTTCCTTATCGCTAAGTCGAGATATTTTTTGTTCTGATATATATGCAATCATGTCTTCTTTCTTTATTGGATCTTTTTTGTAAAGCTTTTTATAGAATTCCCTAAATTGCCCGGCAATATCTCTTTCATTGGTATATTCTTTTCCTTCTTCTGTTATCTGTGTTATTATCCTTCGCTGTTTTTTCTTGGCCAGTTTCCTGGCGAGGAATTTCCCTGGTTTATTTGCTTCTGCGAAGTAGTGCGCTTTTACATATTTCAAATTGCGGGCCATTAATTCTAACTGTGCTGCATTCGCTTCTTTTCTTAACAATTCGACTTCCAGGAGGATCTTTTTATTTTTCGGGTGTTTCTTTAGTTGATTTTCTTTCTCTAATAGTTTAGTTTCGATTTTTGCTTTTTCTTCTCTCCTTTTTTTGTTTTTGATGGCTCCCTGTTGGATATAATGGCCACGTATAACAGCCTTACTAGCCTCCCATACTATCTCCAACTTAGTACCTTTGTCAGTGTTTTCCTCAAAGTAGGTTTGGATAATTTTTTTGCTGAGCCCTATATCTTCTTTTTGCCTGATTAGGGCTTCATTCAGTTTCCACCTCCTATTTCTTGGACCGATTTTTATATTTATTTTTAACGGACAGTGATCTGTAGTAGACCTTGTGAGTATTTTAACTTTTCTGACTTTAGTTGATAACAGATTGGTTACCCAACACATATCTATTCGGGTCCAGGTGTGGTGTCTCGCTGAATAAAAAGTGTAGTCCTTTGCCGTTGGATTTTTAAGACGCCAGATGTCTTGCAGTCCTAGTTCTTTTTTCATTTGAAGAAAATTTAGCGGGAGTGTCCCGCCCTTTGCTTTCTTCCCGGATTTATCCATCCTGCTGTCTAGCACTCCATTAAAATCACCCAGCATCACCAAATTGTCGCACATGTGCTCAACCAACTTCCCTCTCAGCTGTTTAACAAAAGCAGTTTTTGCTCCGTTGGGGGTGTAGATATTGCTTATAAGTATATTCATTTATCTATCTGGATTTTTACTCCTATCATCCTCCCCTCGCTATCCTTAAAGGCTAATTCGGGATTTAGGTTCTCTTTTATGTATAATGCTACTCCTCTCTTCTTTTCAAGAGAGGCGGAGTAAAATAGTTTCCCTAGGTGTGTTGTGGTTCAGCAACAGCATGATGGGCATGATGGGACTGAGAGTGCAAGTGGGCATGATGAGAATGGGTTCCTAATAGGTCAGATCACAGGTTATCAGTCTAACAACTGAAAACCAAATTGCCTTGCATAATTACATCTGGTTGTGTGCCACTTGAGAAGATTCTACAGAGAATGGTTTATGGCTGTTCTGTGAAAGATCACGCTTTTCCAAAAGATTACGATCTCCAAATGGTTATGAATTTGCCATTTTCCAAAACAATCTATTTTCTATGGCAGTGCATATGGAGTCTCCATCTCCACTGCCATATAAAATCCAAATTATTTCAACTGGATTGTATGGGAGTGTAGAGGGGCCTCTAATTCAACATAGCTTAAGCGGCTGAGGGGCAAAAGGAAGGGACCTGAGGCTCTTAGGAATTGTGGGAGTTGAAGTCCAAAACACCCGGAGGGCCGAAGTTTGCCCATGCAAACTTTGTTATGGCTCAATGCTATGGGATCCTGGGAGTTGTAGTTTGAGCAGGCCCAGCATCCTTTGGCAAAAAGGTTGCAATACCTTGTCAAATTACAACTTAGGGATAAAAATAAATGAAACAGAGTGGCAACAATTATGGAGACAAAGACATCTAAAAAACTTATCAATATGGGTTAAAGAAAATTATTACAAGTTAATATGGAAATGGTACCTAACACCAGTAAGAATGGCACATATAAATAAAAACTATTCAAAAAATTGTTGGAGAGGATGTCAAGAACCAGGAACATATATATATGTGGTGGCAATGTAAATATGTAAATAATTTTTGGGGGAAAGTATTTAGAGAAATAGAAGATATAATGAATATTAAAATAGAAAGAGTCCTAGTATAGCTTTATTATCATTATATAATAATAAACAATTGAAAAAGAGGATAAAGATGTGATAACAAATTTATTAACCATGACTCAAAACAGTTTGCATTGGACTTCTGAACGAATACAGAAGACCTAGGCTGCATGCATGCTTATCTAAATGAAAGTGGTTTTTTTTTTGGTCTTGTCAGGAGCGACCTGGTGTGAGAGAATTGGCCGTCTGTAAGGACGTTGCCCAGGGGATGCCCGGATGATTTTGATGTTTTTATCATCCTTGTGGCAGGCTTCTCTCATGTCCCCGCATGAGGATCTGGATCTGATAGAGGGAGCTCATCCACCTCTCCCCGGATTCGAACCTGCGACCTGTCGGTCTTCAGTCCTGCCAGCACAGGGGTTTAACCCACTGCGCCACCGGGAGCTCCAAATTGGCAATAAATGATAAGCTGACATGTATATTAAAAGTTAAAAGAGGTATATGGAAACAAAGTGATTTTGATGATGTATGGAGAAAATTTATTGAAAAAGGATTAAAAAATAAAGAAGGAAAGTTACCTCCACAAGAAGAATTGAAATTTTGGACAGATGATATGTAAAAGCTGTGGCTTGGGAGAGGGGAGCACAGCAGTGAGAGATTCAGAAGTGATGTAAGAGAAAGCTCGGAAGCTCCAACTAGTCCAACGCTCGGCAGCCATGATTTTAACAGGAGCGGAGCGCAGGGAGCACACAACCCCCCTGTTGCGCCAACTCCACTGGCTACCGATCTGCTACCGGGCTGAATTCAAAGTGCTGGCGTTGGCCTTTAAAGCCCTAAACGGTTCCGGCCCAAGCTACCTATCCGACCGCATCTCTGCCTATGAACCCCCCAGGACTTTGAGATCTTCCGGGGAGACCCTGCTCTCGATCCCGCCTGCTTCTCAAGCTCGGCTGGCGGGGACGAGAGATAGGGCCTTCTCGGTGGTGGCTCCTCGGCTGTGGAACGCCCTTCCTACGGACATTAGACTAGCACCATCTCTAATGGTATTCCGCAAAAAGTGAAGACCTGGCTGTTTGAGCAGGCGTTCGAATAATTAGCGCAATGATTGGTTAATGAACACTGGAATGGAACAATGGATGACGAATCTGGAACATGTTTTTGATGACGAGACGACAGTGAATGGGTATTGTAGTAACTGTTTATTAATTGTGTAATGTTTTAGGTTGTTAACTGTTTCTATACTGTAGCACTGAATTTTTGCTGTTCGTATTTGTTGTGAACCGCTGTGAGTCGCCTTCGGGCTGAGAACAGCGGTATATAAGGAAGGTAAATAAATAAATAAATAAATATGTATAATGCAGAAAAATAACACTAGATGCCAAAAGTATGGCAGGTTGTATCAAATAATATGCATCTGTTGTAAAACAAACAATGTATAACAAATGTATTAAACCATGATAAAATAATCAAAATATATTTTTTTTAATTACAACTCACAATATTCTATAACATGGAGCCCTGGCAGTTAAAGTAGTGTCAAAATGCATTCATCCTACAGTATAAATGCCTCCCTGGCCTTAGCCTTGGGAGGTACACCTGTTAAGTGCAGAAGATGTATGCAGGGAAGGAGAGCTGATGAGAAATGAAGTGGTCCTGCTTCCTTTTATCCCTCTCGGCCAATCAGGGGGCAGAGCCCGGTTGCCAGGGCAACTCTTGTGAGCAGGGTGGGAGGTGGGAGGGGCCCCCAGAGAGGAGGTGGCTGTTTAAAGGGTGGCTTGGCCTCCTCCGGGTCCAGAATTCACTGGTGCGGCTTCGCATGGTGGAGCCTCTGGAGAGGGGCAGGAGGAGGAAGGGGAGCCGCTGCCGGAACTGAAGAAGAAGAAGATATTTACTCTTGGGAGACCCATGGAAAAAATCCGTTTAAATGCTTTTTAAGGTGGGCGGGGTGTCTGTGTGTGTACATCTGTATCATTAAATGGGTACTGATCTGGGTCTGGATACGTGAGGAGGCTTAACGGTAGGAATTTATGAAATGGGCAGAGAGCATTTCAGAAAATAAACTGTTATTTACATGCTTTTTATTGTTCTTTGAAATTCTGGTGCATTGTTACTATGACATTTTTATACTGTACTAGCTGCCCCCCTGCCACGCGTTGCTGTGGCTCAATCTGGTGATCTGGAATATAAAGTAATGAGAAAGTGTTGGTTTCTAATATATGTAATTTATGCTTGTGGGTAAACAGTATTTCTTGTTGTTTCTTTGTCAGTGTTGATGTGGAGATTGCTTGATTTGCTTACTCTGGAACATGCAACATATAATTGTCCTTCTTTAGGGGTCACTTTCCAGATCATTCAAACTTTGGCATACATCTATATAAATAAAAATGTAATAGAATCATAGAATCAAAGAGTTGGAAGAGACCTCATGGGCCATCCAGTCCAACCCCCTGCCAAGAAGCAGGAATATTGCATTCTATTCACCCCTTCTTTTTCTAAAGCCTGTCCTCGTCTGTCTGTCCGTCCGTCCGTCCCCGTCCGTCCATCCATCCATCCATCCATCCATCCATCTATCTATCTATTCTATCCATCTATATCTATGACTGATGGCTCTTTGTCAGGAGGGCTCTGATTACGTTTTGCCCTGGTGAAGGGAGTTGGACTGGATGGCCTTAAGTATTTTCTGATGGTCATGGGAGTTCTGTGTGGGAAGTTTGCCCCAATTCTGTTGTTGGTGGGGTTCAGAATGCTCTGATTGTTGGTGAACTATAAATCCCAGTAAATACAACTCGCAAATGTCAAGGTCTATTTCCCCCAAACTCCATCTGTGTTTATATTTGGGCATATTGAGTATTCGTGCCAAGTTTGGTCCAGATCCATCATTGAGTCCACAGTGCTCTCTAGATGTAGGTGAACTACAACTCCAAAACTCAAGGTCAATGCCCACCAAACCCTTCTAGTGTTTTCTGTTGGTCAGGAGAGTCCTGTGTGCCAAGTTTGGTTCAGTTCCATCGTTGGTGGAGTTCAGAATGCTCTTTGATTATAGGTGAACTATAAATCCCAGCAACTACAACTCCCAAATGACAAAATCATAATTTTTTGAGTGATGGTCACTCCTAGTGTTGTGACACATTTTGTTGCCAACTTTGGTGTGATTTCGTTCATTGGTTCTTTTGTTTTCAAGGTACTCGTTATGCACAGAGCATAGATGGATGGATGGATGGATGGATGGATGGATAGATGGATAGATGGATAGATGGATAGATGGATAGATATTGTACTTGTTTCTCTATAGATGGGTAGATGTAGATATAGATATAGTGTATTCCATCCTTGCCTCTGGACACAGATACATTGTAGAATGAATCCAGTTTGACACCACTTTAACTGTCGTGGCTTAATGCTATGGAACACCGTGGATGCAGCGTATCTGGATTTCAGTGAGGCCTTCAACAAGATCCCCCCATGACCTTCTGGCAACCAAACTAGTCAAATGTGGGCTGTGGTTTGGTGGATTGTCGAAGGCTTTAATGACCGGAATCACTGAGTTGTTGTAGGTTTTTCAGGCTGTATGGCCATGTTCTAGAAGTATTCTCTCCTGACGTTTCATCTGCATCTGTGGCAGGCATCCTCAGAGATTGTGAGGTCTCACAACCTTCGAGGATGTCTGCCATAGATGCAGACGAACGTCAGGAGAGAATACTTCTAGAACATGGCCATACATCCCGAAACACCTACAACAACCCTAAGGTTAGGTGGATCTGTAATTGGTTAAGTGAACGAACCCAAAGGGTGCTCACCAACGCTTCCTCTTCATCCTGGAAAGAAGTGACGAGTGGAGTCCATAAGCAGGGTTCTGTCCTGGGCCTGGTCCTGTTCAGGATCTCGATTTATGACTTAGATGAAGGGTTAGAAGGTATGACCATCAAGTTCAAAATGAAGTTCAACAGTGACAAATGCAAGATACTCCAATTATGCAGAAAAAATGAAATGCAAAGATACAGAATGGGGGACAATGCCTGGCTCGACAGTAGGATGTGTGAAAAAGATCTTGGAGTCCTCGTGGACATCAAGTTAAACATGAGCCAGCAATGTAATGCGGCGGCTAAAAAAGCCAATGGGATTTTGGCCTAGATAAATAGGAATATAGTGTCTAAATCCAGGGAAGTCATGCTACCCCTCTATTGCGCCTTGGTCAAGCATTGCAGGGAGAACATCGTCATTGAAGGGAGATGTTGACAAACTGGAATGTGTCCAGAGGAAGGCGACTAAAATGATCAAGGGTCTGGAGATCAAGCCCTATGAGGAGCAACTTAAAGAGCTGGGCATGTTTAGCCTGAAGAAGAGAAGGCTGAGAGGAGACATGATGGCCATGTATAAATATGTGAGGGGAAGTCATAGAGAGGAGGCAGCTGGCTTGTTTTCTGCTGCCCTGGAGACTAGGACGCAATGGAACAATGGCTTCAAACTACAGGAAAGGAGATTCCACCTGAAGATTAGGAAGAACTTCCTAACTGTGAGAGCTGTTCAGCAGTGGAACTCTCTGCCCCAGGGTGTGCTGGAGGATCCTTCTTTGGAGGCTTTTAAGCAGGCTGGATGGCCATCTGTCAGGGGTGCTTTGAATGCATTTTTCCTGCTTGTTGGCAGGGGGTTAGACTAGATGGTCCATGAGGTCTCTTCCAACTCTATGAATTCTATGAATTCTGTGAGCTGAACTTTTGCAAAATATTTTGCCTTCTCTGCCAAAAGTGCTGGTGTCTCACCAAACCAAAAACTCCAGGACCCCGTAGCCTTTAGCCAGGGCAGTTAAAGTGGTGTTAAACTGCATTTATTCTGTAACATAGAAAAGTAGACAATAATGATGCTGGTGGTGATGAAGATAACAACAACAGATTCTGTTTACCCATCCAAATGCTTTGGCAACCAAGTGGATTTCCCTTTTTCCTTACAGAGATCTCGGATCCCCAGCAGCAACTGTGCCTCGGGGTGTTGCAAAAGCGCAGAGTTCACCGGAGAGCCCCCCTGGCATTTCACCTAGCCACCCACCAAGGAGGAAGGCTTCGGGACTTGGTGAGGCCTTATGCAATTCAATACACAATGGCACAGAAGAGGAGGTTGATTTCATCTTCCTCACTGGCAGCAGAAACAATGGAGGTGTGGGTATATGAGGAAGGTTCTTCCTTTTGGAATGATGCTTCCAGAAGCCTCGCGACAGCCTTCAAGTCACTTTGGCTTATGACGACCCATGAATTTCTCAGGGTTTTCTTAGGCTTTGCCATTTCTGAAATATGGCCTCCAGCACCCAGGATTCCTTAGCCATCCTCTTGGGCTTAGGGAAGGTCTTCTATTTGGACTGCCACTCCTAAACTCCTCTAGTCAACTGTGGACTAGATGGACTCTGGGGTACCCTTCTGACTATGATTCTATTACTGTCTCTTGCCTCTGCTGAGTTGTCAGCGTAGGTCAATCCACTCTGCATGTCAGAATAAATGACTACTATCCCCAGATCCTTGCTGTCCCAGGTTGAGTAAATAATGAAGCAGATAGGCAGACCATCTCAGCAACTTGGCCAAGGTGGTCCATGCCTTAGTTACATCTAGAATGTACTATTGTAATGCACTCTATGTGGGGCTGCCGTTCAGAAATTGCAGTTAATGCAAAGGTCGGCTGCCAGATTTCTAAGTGGAACTAGCTATAGGGGACATACTATGCCCCTATTAAAGCATCTTAACTGGCTTCCGACAATTTTCTAGGCTCAATTCAAAGTGCAGGTTATTAACTACAAAGCCCTATATGCTTCGGGTCCAACCTGTTTTCAAGACCGCACACCTTTCTATGAAGCGACAGAGGCTTTGAGATCGGCAGGGGAGGCCCTTCTCTCAGTCCCACCACCGTCTCAAGTGAGGTTGGTTGGAACGAGAGAGAGGGCCTTCTCTGTAGTGGCTCCCCAGCTCTGGAATTCCCTCACAAAAGAGATTAAATTAGCCCCTACCCATGAATCCTTCCGTTATAGCCTAAAAACATGGATTTTTAAGCAGGCCTTTGACCTCAAGCAGGCTGAAATGGGCCTATATTAGGTTGACACTTTGGCACTTTACTTGTATATTGATGGCAACAAGTTTTAACCATTGATGGAAAGTGTTCTTCGATTGTGTATTTTATCTTATTTTATGTGTTGATAGTGATTGTTTATAATTTTATGTGATAATGTTTTATACTCATGGACTGTTGATGTTTATACTGCACTTGCAATTCCTTGTTAGCCACCCCGAGTCTCTTTTTGGAAGATGGAAGCAGGATATAAATAAAGTTGTATTATTATTATTATTATTATTATTATTATTATTATTATCCTGGTCTATCATTGACTAATTGGAGCCTCCAGTGGCGCAATGGGTTAAACTCTTGTGCCAGCAGGACTGCTGACCGAAAGGTTAGCGGTTTGAATCCGGGGAGAGGGGGGAGCTCCCATCTGTCAGCTCCAGCTTCTCATACGGGGACATGAGAGAAGCCTCCCACAGGATGGTAAAACATCCGGGCATCTCGTGGGCAATGTCCTTACAGATGGCCAATTCCCTAACACCAGAAGCAACTTGCAGTTTCTCAAGTAACTTCTAACATGAAAAAAGGACTAATTGAATTAGGTGCTTTATTTCTGTCCTGCATTCCCGCCCCCGCCCCCCATCCTTATGAATTTTATCCTTGCAAATAGCATTTTAACTAATTCCCTACATTTTAGCATTGCAATAACTGAATGTTTCACATTTATACAGTTTAAGTAACAGCAACAAAGTGGGGGGGGGGGGGAGCAAAGTGACCAAAGGAAAGCAAACACAGCATGTAAGAGTGCTAGGTAGGAACAATTGTCAATGTCTGTGCAGTGCTAGAAACTTGGAGATTGAAATATATTTTGCTGGAGTGGCTAATTCATATTTGAGGGAGGCAATACCCTCATTGTGCTACACCCCTATATTCAGGGGTTCCATTGTGTGCTATGCGAAGCAATGGTAGGACCTGTGTCTCTCCTCCCCTTGGATACCACAGACACTGTTTCCAGACGGAGGAAAGGGAGAAGGGATCTCAGTCTATAGGTCATTGCTGGCCTTGAGCAAGCCAATTATCCTCTTCTGGGTTGGGATATTATGCTTCAATGGTGGGCTGGTGGACGGAGCAATGATGCAAGATAACAGCTGACCTAGAAATGGATGTGAGGCCTGGAGCTCTGCTTCCATTGTGTGAAGGAGAGAATGCCATTCTACCAGAGAGGAATCTCTCCTGAATGAAATTATGCTTTTTTTAAAAAAAGCATCTTAATTGCACATTGTAAGGAATGGAAGGGTCAGACTCTGCAAACGCAGACCATTGTAGTCCTTCCGAGCTTGGCTGTTCTGCCTCTTAATAGCTTTTGCCATCTTGACCACACTGTGATATTGATTTCCTCCAAAAGTCCTGCGAAATGTTTGATGGTATGTTTTTTAAAAGGCTTCTGCTAAGCCTAAAATGGACCGGAAGAGCCAAACATGTGACAAATTTGTTGGGCAAGTGAGCTTATTAAGAAAAGACCCTCCTCATAAGCAGAGTAACATTATAGAATCATAGAATCAAAGAGTTGGAAGAGACCTCATGGGCCATCCAGTCCAACCCCCTTCCAAGAAGCAGGAATTTTGCATTCAAATCACCCTTGACAGATGGCCATCCAGCCTCTGTTTAAAAGCCACCAAAGAAGGAGCCTCCACCACACTCTGGGGCAGAGAGTTCCACGGCTCTCACAGTCAGGAAGTTCTTCCTCATGTTCAGATGGAATCTCCTTTCTTGTAGTTTGAAGCCATTGTTTCGCGTCCTAGTCTCCAGGGAAGCAGAAAACAAGCTTGCTCCCTCCTCCCTGTGGCTTCCTCTCACATATTTATACATGGCTATCATATCTCCTCTCAGCCTTCTCTTCTTCAGGCTAAACATGCCCAGCTCCTTAAGCCGCTCCTCATAGGGCTTGTTCTCCAGACTCTTGATCATTTTAGTTAGCAGCAGTGTGACCCACCACCTGTAGCCAAAAGCGATTAAAAGAACAAAAACACACAGACCAATGTTATTTCTTTCATAGGAGGCTTTTCTTTGTAGTAAAATAATATGGTTGCACTATTTAAAAGACCAAGGTTTCCATAACACAACTAAATTTCTTTATATTTACTTCCACACTGGGCTTCTTTCTCATGCAGACAAACAGCTTTGTTCTTACAGAGCCTCCTCTCACACCGAAGTTACATAGGAGTCTCTCATAGTAGCTTTTTACACACAGTAGCCTTCACACTGAAGCTTCACACATGATGGCCTTAAACCTGGGGCTTCTATCACCGAAGCTTCTCACACCAGACCTTCTCAAACTGAGGCCTACTAACACACTGAGGCCTTATCACACTGAGGACTCCCTCAGGGCCCTTCCACACAGCCCTATATCCCAGAATATCAAGGCAGGAAATCCCATATTATCAGAATGTGGACTCAGATAACCCAGTTCAAAGCAGATATTGTGGGATTTTCTGCCTTGATATTCTGGGATATAGGGCTGCGTGGAAGGGCCTTCTGACTGGGGTCTTTCTCCCACTGAGGTGAACTAACACTGAGGCCTACTCATACTGAGGCCTACTAACACACTGAGATTCTTCTCCCACAGAGACCTCTCACAGTCTGAGGCTACTAAACTACAGGCACACCTGCTTATACTGAACTGCTGCTTTTGCTGAGTTATTGTACCCATTTAACCCTTTCAATGCTTGACTCACATTTTTGTTATTTTTTAATATTTCCATATGTACCTGAGAGATCATTCGAGGACATTTGGGAGCAGGGAATGTGGGGTTTCTTAATGGATACAACTGTGCTGCTGTCCCCTCCTGGCTGTAATAATCTATAGGTAGAATGAACACGCTGCAGGTGAGTGCCTTCCCTCGGCCAAGGTGAACTGAGGCAGCTGCCTCACCCCTGTTCTTCTTCCCTTCTGCAGTGTGTTGCATACTTAAAAACCATCCTCCCCCCTCCTGACGGAGGGTTTCGAAGCAAGGTCCTCCTTTGACAGCAACAATGACCAGGTGCTTGGACGAGTCCGACATCGTCATGGTGGAGGAAGGCTTCACCACCAAGGATGTCTTGGAGAATCTCCTCCTCGAGATGGACCAGACGGTGAGAGGCCGAAGCCAATGGGTTTGGGGTTGTCATTTTCACAGTTTGGGGTCATGGCTTTGTCTTTTGCTTCTCTGAAACCTCCTCAGCTTGCATACCTGTAAGTCAGGCCCATCTACATTGCCATATATAATCCAAATTATCTACTTTGAACTGGATTGTATGGCAATGTAGACTTATATCCCCCAGATCAAATTAGATAATGTGGATTATCTGATTTTATAATCTGGATTATATGGCAGTGCAGAAGGGGTCACAATAAATAAGCCCCAGGTGGGACTTAAAAGGAACTCTCCAAGTTCCTGAACATTTGTACAGTAGGGCCTCCCCTGTCATAAAAGTTAGTGGTATATAATCCACACTGATGATCGTGCCATTACTGCTCAAGCAGGGAGCTTTGAGACGGTAGAACAGAAGCTCTCCGAAGCTCTAGGTGCTCTTACTGCCTACTACAGGGAAAACCAGCTGATCCCTAACCCATCTAAAACACAGACATGTGCCTTTCATCTCAAGAACAGAGAAGCATCCCGAGCTCTGAAGATCACCTGGGAAGGAATCCCACTGGAGCATTGCAGCACACCCAAATACCTGGGAGTCACTCTGGACCGTGCTCTAACCTACAAGAAGCACTGCCTGAACATCAAGCAAAAAGTGGGTGCTAGAAACAATATCATACGAAAGCTGACTGGCACAACCTGGGGATCACAACCAGATACAGTGAAGACATCTGCCCTTGCGCTGTGCTACTCTGCTGCTGAGTATGCATGCCCAGTGTGGAACACATCTCACCACGCTAAAACAGTGGATGTGGCTCTGAATGAGACATGCCGCATTATTACGGGGTGTCTGCACCCTACACCACTGAAGAAATTACACTGTCTAGCTGGTATTGCACCACCTGACATCCGCCGGGAAGTAGCAGCCAATAGTGAAAGGACCAAGGCAGAGATATCTCCAACTCATCCCCTGTTTGGGTATCAGCCAGCACGTCAACGACTTAAATCTAGAAATAGTGTTTTAAGATCTACAGAGACACTCGCTGGAACACCTCAGCAAGCGAGAGTCCAAAAGTGGCAGGCTCAAACCCAGAACCTCAACCAATGGCTGATACCAAATGAGAGACTCCCCCCTGGGCACACAGAAGACTGGGCGACTTGGAAGGCACTGAACAGATTGTGCTCTGGCACCACGAGATGCAGAGCCAACCTTCAGAAATGGGGCTACAAAGTTGAATCCACATGCGAGTGTGGAGAAGAGCAAACCACTGACCACCTGCTGCAATGCAACCTGAGCCCTGCCACATGCACAATGGAGGACCTTCTTGCAGCAACACCAGAAGCACTCCAAGTGGCCATATACTGGTCAAAGGACATTTAATCAACTACCAAACTCACAGGTTTTGTATTTGTCTGTTTGTTTGCTTTGTTCTGTTAGAAATGTAATATAATGGACTGGTTGCTCTGACACGACAAATAAATAAAATCCCCACAAAAGTGGGCCAACCACAAATTAAACATTATCTTTTTAATCTGTGAGAACACCTGTGTAGATATCATTAGGACCCCTTCTGCACTGCTATATAGTCTACATTATCTTTAAAAAATGATGTGCGATGGTAAGTTGCTGCTAAATGTGAGAGAAATAAGTTTGTGAAAGCCATCCACTACATGGCTACCAGCCTCCTCCCAGTAGACTCAAGTCAAGGAAAAGCTTTATGAGAACTACCACTCCTCTTGGCATCCCTCTGGGCAGCTAAACCAGGAAACGCCAACTGGATGGCCCCTCTTGAGGGTCTTCCTCCAGGGGCAAACCAAGAATGGGCAACTTGGAAGTCTCTGAACAGACTCAGAAGTGGAGTGGGCAGATCAAAAGACAACCTGGCAAAATGGCACTACCTAAAAGAATCTCACACCTTATGTGACTGTGGAGCAGAACAGACAACTCCACATCTGTATGCTTGTCCACTATGCCCTGCCTCATGTACAGAGGAAGAATTGTTGGAGGCTATAGACAATGCCATTGCTGTTGCCAGTTTTTGGTCAAAAGATATTTAGCCACCTGCGCTCCTTTATCGGTTTTATACTAATTTATGCAATGCTTTTGATACAAAATAAATAAATAATCTTAAAGTGTACTTTGCGGAGCCCTTTTGTGGAGCTGATCTATCACTCATCTGTTTGTCATCTACCATCTGCTTTATTGGAAAATCCATAATCTATTGGAAATTCCAGTGCACCATAACCTTATTGCAAAGGTAAAATGATGTCACCTCCGTTTGGCAAATGTGAATCTTTATGAACATAGAAACCACCTGAAAACCGCTAGTCAAAAGAAGTATGACTTTGTTAGATGTCAGCCATTAAGACAAGTGATTTTCATAAAGTATTGATGTAATAGCACGCAGGTAACTCAGCTGTTAAACTGGGAACCATGTCTTTAAACGGCCAAGGATAAAAACAGGTCACTACAAAAATATATCTGGTTAGCAGGGGATAGTTGTTTGAAGTAGAATTTGCAGTTGTCATTTGCTGTTGCCCCAAAAGATATATACACTCCCATAAAAGTGTATATATGCACTCAAGAGACAAAACAAAATAGTCGTCTTTGAAAAATGACATATCTTGTTTACTAACAAACTTGTATATATTCAGTATATAGGCAAATAGTCTTTAAAATGTCTTTAAGCATATCTGTACTCACTAAAGTCCACTACAGCACACACATCCACCTCCAATGAAGTGGTAAGCTGACTTACTACATTGAAGTCCATGAACAAACATCTATCTCATTCAAGTCCAAAAGCAAACTGAACACAAAGTGGGGTCCTGAGTTTGCATATGCTCAGTACAATCACATCTATAACTCCTCCCACATCAAAGAGATAAGTCAAACTGGCAAATCAACATACACATAGAATGCAGGCTAATAATTGTATATATATTAACAAATAGTTAGTGGAGGCTTGGAAGGTTGCTATTTCCAACATGCTTATCTAATGTCTACCTGTCATCTGTCTAGCCATGTATCCATTTATCCATCTTTCCAAACATACTGTATTCTCACATTCTCTCACAGAATACATACTGTATTCTCACAATAGGAAAGTCACACTTTTCATGAGTGAGATTCCCCCAAAACAAGATATGACCCCTGCCTTTATCACTTATTTCAGCTGTTTAAACTACAGATTCGTTTTTCCCAAAGGTTTTGACCAGTTCCGTTTCCATTTTGAGGTCCTAGCCCAGTGTGACCCTTGTGGGGTTTCTGGGATGGGGAAATGGCACCCAGATACCCTCCTCGTCACATAGAACCTGTCACGTGTCCCTGATATGTATAAGTCTTTTAGTGCTGTGGCTTTGAGGCTAGGATGATGGTGTTCTCCTTTGTTTTCCAGGGCAACCGGGAGCCCTTTTTCGTGGCGGATCTTGAGGAGGTGGTGAAGAAACACTTGCGCCTCCTGAAGGCCTTGCCGCGGATCAAGCCCTTCTATGCCCTGAAGTGCAACCGGAGCAAGGGAGTGGTGCAGACGCTGGCAGGTCTGGGGGCTGGGTTCAGCTGTGCCAATAAGGTAGGAAAGTGTCAGGGAGAAGGGGCTGAGACACACACACACACACACACACACACACCCCGCACCCATTCAAAACAAACTGGATTGGGACATGTTCATTCAGTTTCTATGGCTCCAGGTGCACCACATGGCACAATTATAGCACCATTAACAGGTTGGGTATCCTATATTTGGAAATAAAAAATGCTCCAAAATCATCCCAGTCAGTGGCTGAGATATTTATTATTATTTATTTGCTGTATTTATAAACCGCCTTTCTCAACCCTGAGGGGGACTCAAAGGGGTTTACAACATATTAATGGCAAAAAGTCAATGCCAACATATAGTAACACAAAGAAACTAATTACTACATATAACTTTGACTTAAAATATTTAAAACAATTAAACATAACACATTAACAAAATTTAAGCATTCAGAGAAAGTATTAAAATCATCCTAGTATAATATGAAAATCACATAATAAAAAAAATAATACTCCACAGCCATTCCAATTGTCATTGCACATGTCCTTAATTGTTCTTTGTACCGTGTTATTTTACTAGCCAAAGGCTTGATCCCACAAACAGGTATTTGGTCTCTTTCTAAAAGTCAGGAGGGAGGGTGCTGATCTAATCTCACTGAGGAAGGAGTTCCAGAGCCGAGGAGCCGCCACTGAGAAGGCCCTGTCTCTTGTCCCCACCACTCGTGCCTGCAACGGAGGCAGGACTGGGAGCAGGTCCTCCCCAGATGATCTTAACTTCCATGATAGTTCATAGAGGGAGATATGTTCAGACATGTAAGCTGGGCCAGAACCGTTTAGAGCTTTATAGGCTAAAGCAAAAACTTTATTTATTTATTTGTTTGTTTATTTACATTTTTTCTATCCCGTCCATTTCAGCCTGAAGGCAACTCAGGGCGGTATACACAGTCGGCACAATTCGATGCCGAAACAAAATACATACATTGATAAAGCAAAAACATCAAGTGCAATTAAACATAAACGACAGTGCAAAATGAACAATTTAAAAATAAACGATGTCCTCTCATTCAAATCTTCATCCGTTACATTGTCTTGGGCATTCCTGGATCAATTTCTAACACTAGTTTGTCTGTTTACTCCGGGGTTCCGAATGCTTGCTCGAAGAGCCAAGTTCTTACTCTTTTTCGGAAAGTCAGGAGGGAGGGGGCTGATCTAATATCCCTAGGGAGGGAGTTCCACAGCCGAGGGGGGGGCACTACAGAGAAGGCCCTGTCTCTCGTTCCCGCCAGACATGCCTGTGAAGCAGGCGGGATCGAAAGCAGGGCCTCCCCAGACGATCTTAAGTTCCTGGGGGGTTCGTAGGAAGACATGCATTGAGATAGATAGACTGGGCCAGAACCGTTTAGGGCTTTATAGGCTAAAGCCAGCACTTTGAATTGAGCCCGGTAGCAGACTGGCAGCCAGTGGAGCTGATTCAACAGAGGAGTTGTATGCTCCCTGAGCCCCACTCCTGTTAGCAACCTGGCTGCCGCACGCTGGACCATTTGAAGCTTCCGGGCCATCTTCAAAGGCAACCCCATGTAGAGCGCGTTGCAGTAATCTATACGGGATGTAACCAGAACATGGACCACTGTGGCCAAGTCAGACTTCCCAAAGTACGGGCACAGCTGGCTCACAAGTTTTAATTGTGCAAATGCTCCCCTGGTCACCGCCAAAACCTGGAGATCCAGGCTCAGCGATGAATCCAGGATCACACCCAAGCTGCGAACCTGCGTCTTCAGGGGGAGTGTAACCCCGTCTAACACAGGCTGTAACCCTATGCCCTGTTCGGCTTTTCAACTGACCAGGAGTACCTCTGTCTTGTCTGGATTCAATCTCAATTTGTTAGCCCTCATTCAGTCCGACACAGCGGCCAAGCACCGGTTCAGGACCTGAACAGCCTCCTTAGTAGTAGGTGGAAAGGAGTGACAGAGCTGGACATCATCTGCGTACAGATAACACCGCACCCTGAAACTCCGGATGATCTCCCCCAGCGGCTTCATGTAGATGTTAAACAACATGGGGGGCAGTATAGAGCCTGCGGGACCCCACAAGACAATGGTTGTGAGGTCGAGCAGTTGTCCCCCAACAACACCTTCTGAGTGCGATCCTCTAAGAAGGACCCAAGCCACTGCAAAACAGTGCCACCAAGGCCCATTCCCATGAGGCGTCCCAGAAGGATACCGTGGTTGACGGTATCGAAGGCCGCTGCGAGGTCCAGCAGAACCAACAGGGACACACTCCCCCTGTCTAGCTCCCGGCGAAGATCATCGACTAAGGCGACAAAGGCTGTCTAAGTACCATGTCTCGGCCTAAAACCAGACTGTCCCAGCCTAAAACCAGACAGATCTAGATAATCCGTGTCTTCCAAGAATACCTGGAGTTGTGAGGCCACCACACGTTCCAGGACTTTACCCAAAAAGGGGAGATTAGAAACAGGCTGATAGTTGACGAATTGAGTGGGGTCCAGTGATGGTTTCTTCAACAGCGGTTTTATTATAGCTTGTTTTAAGCTCGCCGGAATACTGCCTTCTCGAAGGGAGGCATTAACCACCACCTTCACCCACTCGGCCAATCCCCCTCTGGCCTCCTTTAGAAGCCAGGATGGGCAGGGGTCTAGGATGCATGTGGTTGCCCTCATTACTCCGAGTATCTTGTCCACATCCTCGGGTTTCACCAATTGAAATGAATCCATCAAAATAGGACAAGCAGGTGCTCTTGTTACATCCTCAGATGTGCTCGGTAGCAGACTCGCAACCAGTGGAGCTGACGTAACAGGGGTGTTGTGTGCCTATAACCCACTCCAGTGAGAAATCTGACTGCTGCCTGCTGGACTACTTGAAGCTTCCGAACAGTTTTCAAAGGCAACCTCATGAATAGCACGTTGCAGTAATCTATTCTCAATGTAACAAGAGCTTGGACCACTGTGGTGGTTCTTTATAATGACCTCTTTGCTTTCTGACGTAGTCCGGAAACTATATTTCATGCCCAAACTTATTAAAAACATTGCATGAGGTTTATTTATTTATTTATTTATTTACAACATTTATATCCCACTCTTCTTACCCCTAAGGGGACTCAGAGCATCTTACAAGTTATATGTACATATAAGGTATTATGGAGCTCCAGTTGCGCAGTCAGTTAAACCACTGAGCTCCTGAACTTACTGGCCAAAAGGTCACAGGTTCGAATCCGGGGAACAGTGTGAACTCCTGCTGTTAGCCCCAGCTTCTGCCAACCTAGCAGTTCGAAAACATGCAAATGTGAGTAGATCAATAATAGGTACTGCTCTTGTGGGAAGGTAATGGTGCTCCATGCAGTCATGCTGGCCACATGACCTGGGAGGTATCTATGGACAACACCAGCTCTTTGGCTTAGAAATTGAGATGAGCACCACCCCGCAGAGTTGGGCACGACTAGACTTAATGTCAGGGGAAAACCATTACCTACCTTTACTACAATGTACCTTTACTACAATAGCACAAATTTAGTGTTGTATCACTATATTGTACTATACCACTATACTGCAATATTTTTAGTAATATTACATGTAATATATAATTATTATATTAATATATTGTATTACAATTTTATGATCAATATTATATGTACATATAATAAATGAATGAAGTGACTTTCAGGCTATATGTATAATAATAATAATAATAATAATAATAATAATAATAATAATAATAATTTATTTGTACCCCGCTACCATCTCCCCAAGGGACTCAGTGTGGCTTACATGAGACCGAGCCCACAATACATCAGCAAAAAACAACAGTAATACAGAACAATAAAATAAACTCATAAACAAAAAATAGGCAGTAAACATCAACAATAACACAATAACATTTAAAAACCTATGGCTAGGCCAAATGTAATAATTAAAATTTAAAAATAATGCTGAGCAAGACCAGGTAAAATATAACTAGGATAGAATTTCGGAAAAGAATGGTGCGTAGTATAGGGTCTCTGTGAGACATAAAAGGTTTTGTATTTAGACCTGGGTCTCATCTCTAAAATGTTTCATCATATATGTAAATATAAGTCTTCCAAAATAAAAAAATAAGTCTGAAATCTAAAACACTTGTGCCCCAGGCATTTCGGATAAGGGAGACTCAACCTGTAATAAATAACGTAAATGAGAAAAAGAGTTCTCCAAGGTGCTGAACTCTCCCTCCCTTTCTCTCAATAAGTGCCTTGTTTATTTCCGTTAAAATTCAGACTGGAACCCCATCAACAAGGAAGCTGCCAGGCGCTGCCTAAATGTGGGGGGCAAGGCCTGATTCTGCAGGACATGTGCTGGTTTTGACCTACAAAACCCTATACGGTTCCGGCCCAGCGTATCTGTTCGAACGCATCTCCCTTTACGTCCCATCTCGGAGTCTGAGATCCTCTGGGGAGGCCCTGCTCTCGGTCCCGCCTCTGTCACAAGTGAGATTGGCGGGGACGAGGAGCAGGGCCTTCTCAGTGGTGGCCCCTCACCTATAGAATTCACTCCCCGGGGAAATTAGATCAGCAACATCCCTCCTTTCCTTCAGAAAGAAATTAAAAACATGGATGTGGGACCAGGCGTTTGGGCAATCTGGCAGATGAATAAAGGACTGTGACGATGGATAGGATTGGACAAGGTGGAACGAAATATGAACTCTGAGTTGGCGAAAGCTGTGTCTGAGATTGGCTATTGACTGTGTGATATATTGTTGTTTTTAAGTGTTTTAATTGTTGACCATTTAATTGCTGGTTCTTATATGTTATTGTATTTGTGTAGGCACCAAGATGTGCCTTTTTGTAAGCTGCCCTGAGTCCCCCCTCGGGGGTTGAGAAGGGCGGGGTAGAAGTATATGAAATAATAATAATCCCCCTTCTCTCCAAAATGCAACCAGCTGTGTCCTTCCAAAAGTATTTCCTTGTTGTCTCTCCAGACAGAGATGGCCCTGGTGAAGAGTATTGGGATTCCAGCGGAGCGGATCATCTGTGCCAGCCCCTGCAAGCAGCTCTCCCTGATCAAGTACGCAGCCAGCCAAGGGGTGCAGCTGATGACCTTCGACAATGAGGTGGAGCTGGGGAAGGTGGCACGCAGCCACCCCTCCGCTAGGTAGGTAGGCCTTGGCAGCACTAGGCACAAGGGGTATGGCACGCAATGAAAAGGTATAGAATATATGTGTGACTCCCTACCCTCACTTACATAAATGGTAAAGCTAAAAGAGCCATCGTATCCTAGAACTGGAAGGGGTCCCCAGAAGCCATTGAATCCAGCCCCTTCCTTATCCTCAGCGGCAGGGAACTGTAAGCCTCACTTTTGGAGACATCCAGAGAAGGAGACCCCACCACCTCTAAGACCAGATACATAAATGGTAAAATGCAAAGAGCCATAGTATCTTAGAGGTGGAAGGGTTCCTCATAGATCATCTAGTCCAACCCTTGTAGCAGGGAGTTCTCGGTCTCATTTTTGGAGATGTCCAGAGCAGGAGAACCCATCCTCTCGTTGGACATTTGATCTCATTGTCCAGTGGCTTTCACTGTCAAGAGATTCTTTCTAATGTGGCCTGAGGTGTAGAGATTTTAATGACAATGATACATGTTATTTTTATGTTTGTTTGTATTTATGTAATTTGTGTATTATGCAGTGTTTTGATTTTCTGTTTATATCAGGTTGGTGGGATGCTGGTTTTTATGTATTATGTAGGCTTTTTTCTAGTTTGTTCGCCACTTTGAGTCCCATCGTAGGAAAAAAGTGTGATAAAAGTAAATAAATAAGTAATAAAGGGGACTGTATGACTATGACTGTAGACAGGACATAAATTCTATGTGCCCAACGGGACGCCGGGGCTGCCTCAGATTAAAGGCCCTTGGACCTCCCCAAAACAAAGTTCTGTAGAGGCTTAAAGTAAGTCCAACAAAGTTCTTTATTGATGAAAACAAACAGGTACTTTAAAGCTTTCTTAACAGTCTATTGGCTCTTGCAATCTTGTTCACTGGGAACAGGCACTATCTTCATAACTGTATACTAACTAATGGGGAAATCCTTAACTTCTAATCTGGGCAGTCTGTACTTGCCTCTGTTGGCGTGAGCGACCCTTACCAAGCAGAGCTTTGTAGACTTCCAGGGGAAAAGAAGGAGTTCAGGTTTCAGTGATGGCTGGCTGAAGTCCCTCAGCAAAGGAGCTGTAAGGCTGCAAAATCCTCAGCCAAGCTGTGGGCCTTTTCTCCCCTGCCAAGCTGTAGGGCTGTATAACCCCGGCCAAGCTGTAGGCTGTATATCTCCCCGGCCGAGCCGTAGAAGACAAAGCTTTCTACAGGAGCTCTTGGTTTTATGTCCTGTATGAAAAATTCTCTGTGTGGACTGAACCCAAAAAGGCTCCTATTCCCTCCAAAAACCCAAAAAGGGGGCGGGACCAGGGAACCTAACTATAATTGACAGGTGGCTTGCCCTATGATTGCAGCCAAAAGAAGCCACCTATCTGCAGAGTCCCTGAAACTTAGGACTGCAACAAACATTCAATGCAAAGCAAACAAAATTGGAGCTCCTGGTACAGCTGTACCTGCACATCAAGGGAATACCTGACACAAAACTATCCGGGCCAGTTAACACCTCCCAACAAAGGACTCCCCCAGACATTCTTTGAAGCTGCAAGGCCATTCAGTGCTAATCAAGGTAGCCAGTTGCAACATTCACACTTGCCTCCAGCAATCAGGAGTTCTTTCTCCCACCCTGGACATTCCATTCCAGATATATAAACCCCACTTGCCTAGTTTCCAACAGACCTCACAATCTCTGAAGATGCCTGCCATAGATGCAGGTAAATCAGGAGAGAATGCTTCTGGAACATGGCCATGCAGCCAGGAAAACTCAAAGCAACCCAATAATAATAATGTTCTGTTGAAATCTAAATGTAAAGGTAAAGGTTTCCCCTGACATTAAGTTTAGTCGTGTCCAACTCTGGGAGGTGGTGCTCATCTCCATTTTTAAGAGCTGCCGCTGTCCGTAGATGTCTCCAAGTTCATGTGGCCAACATGAGTGCATGAAACGCCATTACCTTCCCGCCGAAGCGGAATCTATGTCACATTTGCACATTTTTCAACTTCTAGGTTGGCAGAAGCTGGACCTAACAACGGGAGCTCACCCCACTATTATTATTGCTAATAATAAAATAATAAAAATAATAATAATTAGATAGATAGATAGATAGATAGATAGATAGATAGATAGATAGATAAAAATGTAGCTGACCATGTTTTCTGTCTCTGTTCCTTTCCTGCAAGAATGCTCCTCTGCCTAGCAACAGATGACTCCCGCTCTTCCACCCATCTGAGCATTAAATTTGGAGCTACCCTTAAAACCTGCCGGCATCTCCTCGAAACTGCAAAGGAGATGAAGGTGGAGGTTGTGGGCATCAGGTAAGTAAGTGGTAGATTTCTTTGCAGTGCTTCTAAAATTTTGGAGGGGACCAGCAAAATCTTCCAGGGCAGTAGGACTTAAGGCCAGACCGAAGGAAACATAGGTCCAAAGACCACTCCTAAAGAACCGGGTCTGGAAACATTGTTGAAGCAGTAAACTATATAATCACAATTCCCTCAATAAAAAAGTGCTTCCAAAGGAATGTATTTCTAACAAGGCTATACAAGTGTGAAGTGTGTGTGTGTGTGTATACAGACACACACACAAACACACACATCTACATATATATTAGCTTGGGTACCCACCATTGCCTGGGTTATTTGAAAAAGTCCGTTTTTTAATTGCACAAAATGCATAAGGTTATGGGTGAACTACAACTCACATCATACCAGGTTAACCCCAAAAAACTACATCAGTACTTAAAGTTTGTTATGTTGGGCAAGTTTAGATTCATCATTGGAGGGGTTCAGTGTGCTCTCTGGCTGCAGGGTAAACTACAACTCCCATGATGGTGAGTCAGTCCCCTCAAACCCCTCCAGTAGGTTGAGTTAGTCATGGAAGTTCTGTGGGCCAAGTGTGGTCCAGGTTCATCATTGGTGGAGGTCACAGTTTCTCTAGTTGTGGATGAACTACAACTCCCAGAAAAGAAGGTCAATTCCCCCCAAACCCCTCCAGTAATCATATTTCAGCATATCAGGTATGTATGCCAAGTTTGGTCCAGATCCATCAGTGTTTTGGTTCACAGTGCTCTATGGATGTAAGTGGACTGCAGCTCTCCCAAACCAAGGTGAATTTTCCCCAAAGACCTCCAGTATTTATTTATTTATTTATTTATTTATTTATTTATTTATTTATTTTTGCTGGTCATGGGGACTGTGTGCCAAGTTTGGTCCAATTCCATCTTTGGGGAGGTCAGAGTACTCATTGATTGCAGGTAAACTATATATCCCAGTACCTAAAACTCAAAAATGTCCAGCCTCAAAACCCACCAGTATTTACATTTGGGCATATCAGGTATGTATGTCAAGTTTGGTCCAGATCCATCATTGTTTGGGTTCATAGTATGCTCAGGATGTGGCTGAACTATAACTCCTATTAATCCCTCCAGAGACCTCCACTATTTTTTGTTGGGGGTTCTGTGTGCCAAGTTAGTTCCATGTCCCTCGTTGGTGCAATCATAGAATCATAGAATCATAGAATCAAAGAGTTGGAAGAGACCTCATGGGCCATCCAGTCCAACCCCCTGCCAAGAAGCAGGAATATTGCATTCAAATCACCCCTGACAAATGGCCATCCAGCCTCTGCTTAAAAGCTTCCAAAGAAGGAGCCGCCACCACACTCCGGGGCAGAGAGTTCCACTGCTGAACGGCTCTCACAGTCAGGAAGTTCTTCCTAATGTGTTCAGAATGTTCTTAGATTGCAGGTGAACTATGCATCCCAGCACCTACAACTCCTATAAATCATGGTGAATTCTCCACAAACCTCTCTAAGTATGTTCAGTTTCTGATCAATTCCTCTGTTTCCTATGTGATATAGAAAAGAATAGGAAAGGGTTAAGGGAGAGGCAGTGGGCGGGGTCATGCAAATTCCACACCAATGGAGAAAGTAAGAAACACTGGGAGGCCTGTGGTGGAGGAAACAGATAAAATCTAGGATGAAAAGGTCCCCCTATGAAAGCCTTCACTTGGGTGGTGGGCAGTATTGTGTTTGTGGAAGACATTGGCAGGGCTATTGGACATGTTCATGGCGCTCACTATAATCTGCAATGTCATTGGAGGATGGGCCTTTGGTGTCTCCTAAGTAGTGTCTGGTATAGCTGCTTGTAGAGGCAGGAGTTTGTCTGTATAAGTGGATATGCCAGCCACACACACACATATATTTTCACTTTTATTATGTGTATGGATATATATCTCAAAGTTCTTATACATATTTGTAAAAAGGTACATCTCTACATCAAAGCTTTCCTCAAAATATGAAGGTCACTTGTTATAATTCACAATTATATAGAGCCTGTCTATTAGACTTTCTCTTTCAATAATTCAAAGTGCTGGTCTTGACCTATAAAGCCCTATACAGTTCTGGCCCAGCTTACTTGTCCGAATGTATCTCCCCCTACGTCCCACCTCGAAACTTACGATCTTCCGGGGAGGCCCTGCTCTCAAGCCCACCTTTGTCGCAAACACACTTGGTGGGGATGAGGGACAGAACCTTCTCGTCGGTGGCCCCCCGCCTGTGAAACTCACTCCCCAGCGAAATTAGGTCAACAGCTTCCCTCCTTTCCTTCAGGAAAAAGTTGAAGATGTGGCTATGGGACCAGGCATTCGGATAGCAGGCTGACAATAAAAATGATGACAATGCTATGGAAAATGGACTATGGACAGGCTACAGATTAAGTTGTTGATCGTAGAACTCGGACTTGACATGCCAACTAATTTAATTTGCACTATTTTAAACGAGTTTTTAATCTAATTTTAATGTTTAATGTTTTGCTTATTATGTAACGGTTGTTTTATCTGTTGTATATGGGGGGCATCGAATTGTTGCTGGCTGTAAGCCTCCCTAAGTCCCCCTTCGGGGGTAGAGAAGGGCAGGATACAAATATTTGAAATAAATAAAAATAAATAAATAACATTTTTATGTCAAGTGCCTCTTTACAAACCTCCCTGGAAAAGCAACAAACTTTTTAAAAAAAATCTCTGCACTTTCCCTGTTACCTTGATAACATTTCTAGAGAGCATGCACAAAATGTCCTTGTTGCCTTCTCTCCCCAGTTTCCACCTCGGCAGCAGCTGCCCTGACCCCCAGGTCTTCACTCAGTCCATAGCAGACGCTCGCCTGGTCTTTGAAATGGGGGCAGAAGTGGGCTACAAGATGCATCTGCTGGACATCGGAGGGGGCTTCCCCACTTTCGAAGAGTCCAGGGGCCGCTTTGAAGAGGTACATATTGTATTGTCACTATTTTATTGTATTACTATGTTACTGTTAAGCATTTTTATTTGATGTTATCATCTGCTTTGTATGCATTATATTTTGCTTTATTGTAATTACTTGGGCTTGGCTTCATGTTAGCCGCACCGAGTCCCTTCAGGGAGATGGTGGCGGGGTATAAATAAAGTATTATTATTGTTATTATTATTATTACTAGCCAACCCCTGCCACGCGTTGCTGTGGCCCAGTCTGGTGATCTGAAAATAAAGTAATGAGAAAGTGTTGGTTTCTAATATATGTAATTTCTTTAGGCTTGTGGGTAAACAGTATTTTTTGCTGTTTCTTTGTCAGTGTTGATGCAGGGATTGTCTGGTTTGCCTACTCTGGAACATGCAACATATAATTGTCCTTCTTTAGGGATCCCTTTCACATCTATGATATTACGTGTGTGTGTGAATCATATTTATCTATCTATATCTATGGCTAGATAGCTTTTTGTCAGGAGGGCTTTGATTACGTTTTCTTGCCCTGGTGAAGGGAGTTGGACTAGTTGGACATGATGATGGTTCTGTGTGGGAAATTTGCCCCAATTCTGTCGCTGGTGGGGTTCAGCATGCTCTTTGATTGTAGTTGAACTATAAATCCCAGTAACTATAACTCCCAAATGTCAAGGTCTATCCCCCCCCCCCCCAAAAAAAACAACCTCCATCTGTGTTTATATTTGGGCATATGGAATATTCGTGCCAAGTTTGGTCCAGATCCATCATTGTTTGAGTCCAAAGTGCTCTCTGGATGTAGGTGAACTACAACTCCCAAACTCAAGGTCAATGCCCACCAAACCCTTCTAGTGTTTTCTGTTGGTCATGGGAGTCCTGCGTGCCACATTTGGTTCAATTCCATCTGTTGGTGGAGTTCAGAATGCTCATTGATTGTAGGTGTACTATAAATCCCAACAACTACAACTCCCAAATGACAAAATCAATTTTTTGGAGTGATGGTCACTCCTTGGGTTAGTAGGTGTCTTGTGGCCAAATTTGGCGGCAATTCATCCAGTGGTTTTTGAGTTATGTTAATCCCACAAACAAACATTGCATTTTTATTTATATAGATTATTATTGGTTTTATGGGAGCTGCTTTGAGCCTCTTTTTAGAAAAAATGGGATACACATAAAACTAATAAATATGCCCCTCTCTGTCCCATTCATTTTCTTTCTTCATTTTCAGGAGACTATGGGAGAAAGGAATTGGGGATTCTGGGAGATATAGTCCAAAAATGTAACTCTTCCAAAGCTCCCAATGAGATGTGATGCCATACAATGTGTTACTTACACATTGTAGACTGGTTGATTGTTGACAGTACAGAATTATAGCTGTTTGACACCACTTTTAATTGCAATGGCTCTGTATTACACTATGCAACATGATTTTTGTTCCTGTGTTATAAATGTCATTTCCTAATTGGATCTGTCATAAAAACATGGGAAAAGTTATTATCTGCAGCATATTTTGCTATAGTTTTTCAATGAATATCTCATCGAGTCTCAACTAACTCAACCTATGTATTGTCGAAGGCTTTTATGGCTGGAATCACTAGGTTCTTGTGGGTTTTTTCGGGCTATAGGGCCATGTTCTAGACGCATTTCTCCTGACGTTTCGCCTGCATCTATGGCAAGCATCCTCAGAGGTAGTGAGGTCTGTTGGAAATAGGACAATGGGTTTATATATCTGTGGAATGGCTGGGGTGGGGCAAAGAGCTCTTCTCTGCTAGAGCCAGGTGTGAATGTTTCAACTGACCACCTTCATTAGCATTAGAAGGCCTGGCTGAGCCTGGGAAAATCTTTTGTTGAGAGGTGTTAAGATGTGCCTGGTTGTTTCCTCTCTGCTGTTTTGCTGTTGTAATTTTAGAGTTTTTTCGTATTGGTGAATGGTATTGATCCAGTTTTGTAGCTCCTGGTTCAGGACATTTATTTATTTATTTGTGACATTTATATGCCTCCCTTCTCACCCTGAAGAGGACTCAGAGCGGCTTACAAGTAATATGTAAATATGGCTCGGAAGCTCCAACTAGTCCAACGGGCGGCAGCCATGGTACTAACAGGAGCAGGACGCAGGGAGCATACAACTCCTTTGCTGTACCAGCTCCACTGGCTGCCGATAAGCTACCGGACCCAATTCAAAGTGCTGGCACTGGCCTTTAAAGCCCTAAACGGTTCTGGCCCAACATATCTATCCGAACGTATCTCGGCCTATCAGCCCACCAGGACCCTAAGATCTTCGGGAGAGGCCCTTCTCTCTATCCCACCTGCTTCACAGGTGCGGTTGGCGGGAACGAGAGACAGGGCCTTATCTGTGGTGGCCCCGCGGCTTTGGAATGCCCTCCCTATAGAGATAAGATCAGCCTCCTCACTAATGATCTTTCGGAAAAAACTAAAAACATGGATGTTCGAGCAAGCATTCGGCTAATCTGTCACGATGTTGTTTTTGACCAAGGACTGGCAATTACCGACAATGAATTGGACTGTGATTTTTATTTAAGAGATGCACTGGTCTGTATTGGTGGCCCAATACTGTGTTTTATATATGTATGTGTTTTTATATTTTTTATTGTTGTTTTAAATGCTGTTAACCGCAGTGAGTCGCCGTTCTAGGCTGAGATACTGGCGGTATATAAGTGTACCAAATAAATAAATAAATAAATAAATAAATACAATATATTATATTATTACCATAGCACAATATTAGTATTACATCTATATATATATATAAATGCTCTGTGCGTAATGAGTACCTTAAAAACAAAAGAACCAATGAACAAAATCACACCAAATTTGGCAACAAAACGTCTCACAACACAAGGAGTGAAATCTGGCTACCAGTATTAAAAAACTCTAAAATTACAACAGCAAAACAGCAGAGTGGAAACAACCAGGCACATCTTAACACCTCTCAACAAAAGATTTTCCCAGGCTCAGGCAGGCCTTCTAATGCTAATGAAGGTGGTCAGTTGAAACATTCACACCTAGCTCCAGCAGGGAAGAGCTCTTTGCCCCACCCCAGCCATTCCACAGATATATAAACCCATTGCCCTATTTCCAACAGACCTCACTACCTCTGAGGATGCTTGCCATAGATGCAGGCGAAATGTCAGGAGACATGCCTCTAGAACATGGCCCTATAGCCCGAAAAAAACCCACAAGAACCTAGTAACTCAACCTAGTTTGTGGCAGCTACAAAAACAAAGTTTCTGGAGTAGAACAACTGCTATTGAAGTAAGGATCACACAATTAAACAGTAAATGACACTTTCAATGCAGGAACAGAACATTTTTCAAATTATATTACATATTGCTATAGAATCCTGGGATTGAATGTTTGTTGTGGCAGCAGAGCAGTCTGAAAGAGCTCACATAATTACAACTCCTACAATTACATAGCATGGAACTGTGGCAATTAATACAAAATCAAACTGCTATAATTCTTCAGCACGGATACAGCTATTGTTACAGATGAGCCTTAACGTTTTGTTCGAACCACAGGGTATTATTACTATTATTATTCTCCATTGTTATCCTGAATTAGATGCCCCTACTCACCCCATTATTTGCTTCAAAATAGACAGATTTGTAATGCTGTGTGAATGGTATTGATCCAGTTTTGTAGCTCCTGGTTCAGGACATTTATTTATTTATTTGTGACATTTATATGCCTCCCTTCTCACCCTGAAGAGGACTCAGAGCGGCTTACAAGTAATATGTAAATACAATATATTATATTATTACCATAGCACAATATTAGTATTACATCTATATATATAAAAATGCTCTGTGCGTAATGAGTACCTTAAAAACAAAAGAACCAATGAACGAAATCACACCAAATTTGGCATCAAAACGTCTCACAACACAAGGAGTGACCATCACTCAAAACATTATGATTTTGTCATTTGGGAGTTGTAGTTGCTGAGATTTATAGTTCACCTATATCAAAGGGCATTCTGAACTCCACCAATGATGGAATTGAACCAAACTTGGCACATAGGACTCTCCTGACCAACAGAAAACACTAGAAGGGTTTGGTGGGCATCGACCTTGAGTTTTGGAGTTGTAGTTCACCTACATCTAGGGAGCACTGTGGACTCAAACAATGATGGATCTGGACCAAACTTGACACAAATACTCAATATGCCCAAATATGAACACAGATGGAGTTTGGGGGAAATAGACCTTGACATTTGGGAGTTGTAGTTACTGGGATTTATAGTTCACCTACAATCAAGGAGCATTCTGAACTCCACCAATGACAGAATTGGGGCAAACTTCCCATACAGAACCCTCATGACGAACAGAAAATACTGTTTTCTGGTGATCTTTGGCAGCCCTTCTGACACCTCCTCGTAACCCCCCAGGGGTCCCAAACCCCAGATTGAGAAATGCTGCCTTAAGGCCATCCAGTCCAACTCCCTTCACCAGGGCAAGAAAACATAAAGCCCTCCAGACAAAGAGCCATCTAGCCATAGATATAGATAAATACTGGTATATATGATTCACACACACATGTTTATGACAGATACAGTACCATGGATTTGAAAGGGACCCCTAAAGAAAGACAATTATATGTTGCATGTTCCAGAGTAGGCAAACCAGACAATCTTTACATCAGCACTGACAAAGAAAAAACAATACTGTTTACCCACGAGGATAGAGAAATTACATATATTAGAAACCAACACTTCCTCATTACTTTATTTTCCAGATCACCATTCTGACCCACAGCAATGCGTGGCAGGGGACCGCTAGTATTCCTATATTGCACCATACCATTATACTGTAATATTACATGTAATATAAAATATATAATTATAATATATTATTATTAGTATTATATTGTATTACATTATAATTATCAATATTATATGTATATAAATTATATTATATTATATTATATTATATTATATTATATTATATTATATTACATTATTAGCACAGTGCAGGAGACAAGGTGGAACTGTCTTCCTGGCCCCCTCTCTTCACTCTGGTCCCAGAGCAGCGGTTGGTGCTGGGGGGAAGGCTCCCAACTGGTGACACAGGAGATAAGATGTAATTGTCTTCCTGACCCCTCTCTTCACTCTTTTGTGACTCACATTTGAACAGCCACTCGGTCTGGGTGTCTTTTACAAATTTTTCTCTATTTTCTGCTTTGCACTCATTCAGACAGTGGCTGTGGTCAACTCTGCCTTGGATCTGTATTTCCCTGAAGGCTGTGGGGTGGAGATCATTGCCGAACTGGGGCGCTATTATGTGGATTCGGCCTTCACTTTAGCAGTCAACATTATTGCCAAGAAGGAAGTATCCCTGGACCAAGTGGGCTCTGAAGGTAGTCAATGGTTGGAAAGGTTGGATGAGGGGGAGGGGGGGAGGTCAGGAAACAGCCATTAGTAAAGGCATAGCTTTCCCCTTGACATTAAGTCTGGTTGTGTCCAACTCTGGGGGCTGGTGCTCATCGCCACTTCTAAGCCGAAGAGCCGGCATTGTCCATAGACATCTCCAAGGTCATGTGGCTGGCATGACTGCATGGAGCACTGTTACCTTCCAGCTGAATCAGTACCTATTGATCTACTCACATTTGCATGTTTTGAACTACTAGGTTGGCAGAAGCTGGGGCTAATAACAGAAGTTCACCCCATTTCCCATGAAGGCACAAGATCTGACCATGATCTCTTTTCCCCAATGCTGCAGGCTAGAGATTCCTGAGCATTGTGGGAAAGGGACCCTTTTTGGATTGTCACTCACAGAAGACCGCAGCCAACATTCTGGGAGTGGCAGTCCATAAAGAAGTACAGAAGGACCACCAATTAATCCATTTCATTTGGAGGAATGGACAAAACCACCTTTGAGGATTCCTTGCATAGGAAAACCCTACAAAATTCATTGGGTCACCCTAAGTGGACAGGCAATTTGGAGTCATATTCATACGGAACCAGAAAAGAAGGTCTAGACTCTTAGATCCTAAAATGAAAAGTGCCCTAAGATGTCCCTGACTTGGCCTCTGGTGCATTTCCCTTCCCTTCAGATGAAGACCCCGGTGGCAAGAAGAGCTTTGTCTACCATCTCAACGATGGCGTTTACGGCTCCTTTGGCTCAGTCATCTTCAACAACGCTTGCCCTGTACCCATCCTGCATCAGGTAAGGAAGGTTTTTGCTCCTGGGACTCATGAATGGAGGAAAGCCAGGCAAATCTGCTCCCTCCTTTCACAGAGACCCACTTGCTTGGATGGCTGAAATATGGGTTTGAATTTAGCAGGCTTAATGTGGTTTGAAACCATACACTGAGAGACATCTAATAGCCACTTTCTGACCCAGTTTCAGTTTCCATTTTTCAAGGGCACACCTAAGCATAATCTATCTGTTGTTGTTGTTGTTGTTGTACATCCACACTACATAAGTATAGCAATTTATATGTCATGGGTCCATCCCGAGGAAATTCTGCAATTTGTCGATGATGACTTACTTAGGCGATCCCTTGTAGTCCAAGGATGATGGTCCTCCAAGTGTAGTGTCCTGGCAGTGGGTCCGTAGGTGACTGTGGAGCCCTATTCTTGGTCTGCATCTTCTCCCACAGTGAGGGCATCGGTTTCCAGGTGGAAGGCGGTCCTGGACGGGGTTGGCTTGACGCGCCTCCCTCTTGGCACATTTCTCTCTTTCGCCCTCCATTCATGCCTCTTCAAATTCTACAGCACTGCTGGTCACGGCTGACCTCCAACTGGAGCACTCAAGGTCCAGGGCTTCCCAGTTCTCAGTGTCTATGCCAGAGTTTTTAAGGTTGGCTTTGAGCCCATCTTTAAATCTCTTTTCCTGTCCACCAACATTCCGTTTTCCATTCTTGAGTTCGAAATAAAGCAACTGCTTTGGGAGACAGTGGTCGGGCATCCAGACAATGTGGCCGGTCCAGCGGAGTTGATGGCGGAGGACCATCGATTTAATGCTGATGGTTTTTACTTCTTCCAACACGCTGACATTTGTCCGCTTGTCTTCCCAAGAGATTTGCAGGATTTTGTGGAGGCAGTGCTGATGGAATCATTTCAGGAGTAGCATGTGACATCTGTAGACTGTCCATGTCTCGCAGGCACATAGCAAGCATCTTGATACCATCCGTATCTCTACGGATGTCCCAGTCCTCAAACACTCTCTGCTTCATTTGGAAAAAAGGTACACTCGCAGAGCTCAGGCGGTGTTGTATTTCGGTGTCAATGTTGACTTTTGTGGAGAGGCGGCTGTCCAGGTAGTGGAAATGGTCAACATTTTCTAATGTTACACCCTGGATTTTGGCAAGATCAATTCGGAGGGTTGAGAGTTGTTCGTTGATGCCAGTGGGTGCTTCGGTCAGATGTTTCTCCAGATCATTTCTGATAGCAAAGCCAACTCCGTGCATTCTTTGGTCTTCTTCGGGCAGTCCCTTCCAAAAGAAGGTGTAGCCTCCTTTTTCTTCCTTCAGCTGTCCCTCTCCTGCTCTCCGGGACTCCTGAAGTGCTGCTATGTCGATGTTAAAGCGTCCCAGCTCCCTTGCAATGATGGCAGTTCTGCGTTCGGGCTTTCACTGTCAGTGTTGTCCATCCATGTCCGTATGTTCCATGTACCAAAGTTCATTTTTCTTTTTTGGCCGCAGGGTGGTGACCCCACTGGACGTGGCAGTCCAGTCAGAGATAAGATAGGCAGACTATGTTTAGGGCACCTTTTCTAGCCCCCTCCCCGTGTGGGGTGAGCAGAGTGGGTCCTAAAAGGGGCTGCTCAGTCCTGGATATAGCTGCCGAACTACTCAACTGCCTCGGACCTTGAGGTAGAATGACTGAGTCTGTATCCACCGCCCATGTGCCAGTCTGTGACTAGGGGCTTCCAGATTTCACAGTCCTGCCCCCGTCGCCACTCGCTGATCACCATGGGACTTTGGTTGGTTTGTTTTTATTGTCCTTGGAAGACACCTGTGTGTGATTTTTTTTTAATGTGTGGAGGTCAGTGCACAACTGTTCAACACACAGTCTTCACAGAGTGAGGTTCCACGGGTGGCATAGTTTACCAAGATGACCATGGCTTCTCAATGTGTTGCAGCCTTCTTCCGCCTTCACAGCCGTTATAACATGTACCATGTTATCCTCCGCCTGCTGCGCCATTGAGGTTTTTGGGTCTTCAAACTGTGCTTGGTCTGGAACCTCCCCCGCGGCCACTCCTGGGAGTGCACGACTCCAGTCGTTGTGCCTGCAGGTTCATTGGAACACGCAAGCCCCCTCACCATGACAAAGTGACAGTCCATCGAGGGGATGATGATGATGATAATCATAATAATAATAATTTGAAACACAACAAGATGAGTCCACAGCAGACCCTATGCTGGCTGTTGTACTGGATCATATGTCGGACACTTCCCAAGTGTCTAGGACTGTGTGATGTATCGGCGAATAATGTGTGCAGATCCCAGTAAGGTGGCCTTCTGCAGCTGGCAGATGGTAATTTTGTCAGCGCCGATTGTATTTAAGTGCAGGCCAAGGTCTTTAGGCACTGCACCCAGTGTGCCAATCACCACTGGGACCACCTTGACTGGATTGTTGTTGTTGTTGTTGTTTATTACCTGCTTCTCCTTTCTGCTCAAGGTAGGGCACCTACACAGTGAAATACACCTATAGCATCAAATAGTAAAACATAGTTAAAACACAGCCATAAAAGCATATATTAAAACACGCACATGTTAAAATGCCTGAGACAAAAGTTAAAACACAATAAACATAGAATGCGATTTAAAAGTCATAGTTAAAACTAGATACTTTGGGTGCATATGCACTCTATGGAAACCTGGGATTGCTAGTTTTATAAGGTCTCTAGTCATCTCTGCCAAACAGGGCTGGGGCCTCATCAAACTACAACTCTCCGGATTGCTTTGCTTTGAGGCATGGCAATTCAAATGTTGCTAAACTGAATTAATTCTACAGTGTTGATGCACCCTTTGTATCAAAACCAGTGAAAACAATGTTCTCTCCTGGCTACAGAAGCCCTCCCCGGATCAGCACTTGCACAGCAGCAGCTTCTGGGGTCCAACCGGCGAGGCCCTGGACCGCCTTGTGGAGGGGGTGGATCTTCCTGAACTCCAGGTGGGCGACTGGCTGGTCTTTGAAAACATGGGGGCTTATACCATGCCCCCCTCCGCCTCCCTCAACAGCGGCCCACCGACACGGATCCACTACGCCATGTCCAGGGTGACCTGGTGAGAGCATCCCTTGCAAAGGAAACAGGGTCAGGGATCTGGAAGAGGGAGGGAGAGAGGACTTTGAATAGGGAGGCAAGGTTTGCTTTGCCTCCTCGGAGGCTGAGACAGTGTGACTTAGAAGCTAAGCCAGTTCTTCATGTGCTGCATAGTTAGCCCTCCACATCTTCTAGATTTAGGGGCACAGGACTCTGATGAAAGTAAAAAGTTGCAAGCGAAGAAACATTTGTTTGTTTGTTTATTATCCAAGGGAACATCTCTAGGGATTTCTAGTCTTCTAGCATGATTCTGTGGGCAGCGTCAGTTGGAAGATAGCCATAGAATGTCATTGCAGTACATAGAGATTTCTGAGCAAAAATCTCTAGGGATTTAAAGAGAAATGGTAGTGTAGTCATATAATCCGGGTCAAAGCAGGTAATGTGGATTATCTGCTTCGATAATCTGGATTATATGGCAGTGTAGAAGGGGCCATAAAGTCAGACTGGAGAATCTAAGAATTCCCTAGAGGCATTCCTTTTAGGATTTACCATCAGATCACACTGGAGGACCTAGAGATTCCCTAGAGGGGGGTCTGAGGCCTTTTCTACACTGCCATATAAAATCCAGACTATCTGCTTTGAAATGGATTATATGGCAGGGTGGACTCAAAGTAAATAATCTGTATTATCTGCTTTGATCATTTGGATTATGTGGCAATGTAGAAGGGACCTCAGTCTACAGCCCTCTACATTTAAAATGTTTCATCTAGGAATCACTATGCCCTCCAAGGTGACTCTAAAATTGACTTCCTCCAAGCATGCTGGAGATTATGGGGATTCCTATTCAGGCTGGATCTACACTGCCATAAAATTTAGTTTCTGAATCCATATTATTTAACAACAGAGATTCTTATCTTCCAGTTCAAAGCAGATAATCTGGGATCTGATCCTGTGATGTAGAGCAGTGTAGAAGGGTCTGTAAGGCCTCATGGTGGCGCAGCGGATTAAATCACTGAGCTGCTGAACTTGCTGAGCGAAAGGTTGGCAGTTTGAATCTGGGGAGTGGGGTGAACTCCCACTGTTAAGCCCAGCTTCTGCCAACCTAGCAGTTCGAAAACATGCAAATGTGAGTAGATCAATAGGTACTGTGAAGGAGCCCCCGGTAGTGCAGTGGGTTAAACCCCTGTGTTGGCAGGACTGAAGACCGACAGGTCGCAGGTTTGAATTCGGGGAGAGGCGGATGAGCTCCCTCTACCAGCTTCAGCTCCTCATGTGGGGACATGAGAGAAGCCTCCCACAAGGATGATAAAACATCAAAAATCATCCGGGCGTCCCCTGGGTAACGTCCTTGCAGACGGCCAATTCTCTCACACCAGAAGTGAAGTGACTTGCAGATTCTCAAGTCTCTCCTGACACGACAAAAAAAAAAACTGCTTCTGTGGCAAGATAACAGCACCCCATGCAGTCATGCTGGCCACATGACCTAGGAGGTGTCTACAGCCAACGCCGGCTCTTCAGCTTAGAAATGGAGATGAGCACCACCTCCCAGAGCCAGCCATGACTAGACTTAATGTCAAGGGAAACCTTTACCGTTACCTAGAAGGGCCCGTAGACTCATACAATCCAGTTCAAAGCAGATAATCTGGATTTTATATGGCAGTATAGATGAGGCCTAACTAAGACCTCTGTTTTGATCATCTGGGATGAAAGGGGGAGCAAAATGGGGGTTGTCCCCTACTTTGACTAAATGGCCTACAGTTGCCTTCTTGACTCGCTGGTTGGGGTTGGCATTGATCCTTCTCCTCTTTCTTTCTGGGAATTGCAGGGAAGCGGTGCAGCTGCTGTGGGGGAAGCTCCTCCACGCTGAAGAGGAAGAGGAAGAGGGCCGGGAGAGCACCTGCACCCCACTGTCTTGTGGCTGGGAGATCACCGACTCCTTGTGCGCGGCCCCTGTCTTCACCCCAGCCAGCATCATGTGAGCGGAGGAGGCCCATCGTCCACCGCAGGCACCCTCCTCCCGTACTCTAGCCTCCCCTTCACATCCACCTCCTCTTACACCCTGGAATTGGGTCTCTTGCTGCCCTTTTCCTCTCCTCCATTCCTCTCCCAAAGAAGCAGTGCGGTTTTTAAGTATGCAACATAAAATCCTGTTCCTCCTCTTTCCAGGGTCTTTTGTTTTTCAGTCTGTGAGCAGATATTTCTTTGTCTTTGGTTGGTTATTTCTACATCAGGCACGGGCAAACTTCGGCCCTCCAGGTGTTTTGGACTTCAATTCCCACAATTCCTAACAGCCGGTAGGCTGTTAGGAATTGTGGGAGTTGAAGTCCAAAATACCTGGAGGGCCAAAGTTTGCCCATGCCTGTTCTACGCTGTTGAATGAATGCAGTTTGACACCACTTTGGCTGCTTGTATGCATAAATCAGGGCCAGCAACATAGCTGTAAGGTGGAGAAAAGTGAGGGTATTATATAGTAATTGCCTCAATTCCTCTAATTGTGGTATTTCCACATAGGCATAGTTCATATAAATGGGATATTCTAGAGAAAGTCTCATTTGGTAATCTCCTTGGGTTTATGTCTAACTTTTGTTTTGTGTATTTTAATACGTATTTTATGGAAATATGTGTATTCTGCGGAGTGTTTTTAAATGATTATTTGTTCTGATTATGTGTTTTTGGCAATGTTGTAATCTGCCTTGAGCCGTGAGGAGAGGCGGGTAAGAAATAAAATTGTAATAAAATAATAATCTACACTGTCATATAATCCAGATTGTCAAGGCAGATAATCCACATTATCTGCTTTGGACTTGATTATATGCGTCTATACTGCCATATAATCCAATATGAGTCTAAACTGCCATATAATCCAGTTCAAAGCAGATAATCTGGAGTTTACATGGCCGTGTAGAAGGGGCCTACATTGTAGAACGAATTCAAGTCCCTTCTACACTGCCATATAATCCAGATTATCTGATTTGAACAGGATTATATGAGTCTACACTGTCATGTAATCCAGTTCAAATCGGACAAACTGAATTTTATATTGCAGTGTAGATGTGTTCTGATACCATTTTAACTGCTATGGCTCAGCAGTATGGGATCTTGGGATCTCTATTTTTGTGTGCAAATATCATGCTTTGAGAGAGAAGGCAAAATACCTTGCGAAACTAAAAGCTATAGCAATTTAAGTGGCGCCGAACTGCATTAATTCTACAGTATAGCTGCACATCTCTTGCTGTGGGAATAGTGAATCCAATTTTGGGTCTGTGGACAATTTTAGGATTATTTCTGAATTCCCAAGTAAGGGATGCTCAGCCTCCATCTCTGTCTACTGTCCTTTTTTGTTCATGTTTGTGGTAATGGAATCAAAATTTCTAAATGGATCAGAGGAAGAAATCTGCCATGAATTCTTATTCAACAATACACTTCACACTCAGGCCAACAACTCATTGCCATTAAAACTTTCAGATAGGTCTGTGTTTGTGTGTATAATTTTTACCTCCTCATAATGTGGAAAGATTTAAATGCTTCTCTATAAATCTTTTTTTTAAAAAAAATGGAAGAAGAAAAACCCCTCTATAAGAATCTCTCTATTGGTCTTCTGGGACTTCAGTTCCCAGAATCCCTAACTATTGGCCAAAGTGGCTGAGGCTTCATGGAGCTGAAATCCAAAAAGACCTGGAAGACTAGAGCTCTTTCAAGGTCAAGCCAGTCACTTCAAGGATGCCATCCATCCATCTTTCCCTTGGTCAGCCCCTCTTTATTTTTCCTTCCATTTTCCCCATCATCATTATCTTCTCCAAGCTTTCCTGTCTTCACATTATGTGGCCAAAGTACTTCATCTTTGCTTCTCATATCCTTCCCTCCAGTAAGCAGTCGGGCTTTATTTCCTGGAGGATGGACTGGTTGGATCTTCTAGCAGTCCAAGGCACTTTCAGAATTTTCCTCCAACACCACAGTTCAAAAGCATCTATCTTCCTTCGCTCAGCCATTCTTTATGGTCCAGATCTTGCATCCATAGGTTACTACAAGGAATACTTACTTACTTAGGCGATCCCTCGTAGTCCGAGGATGATGGTCCTCCAAATTCGGTTTCCTGGCGGTGGGTCCGTAGGTGACTGTGGAACCCTATTCTTGATCTGCATCTTCTTCCGCAGTGTGGGCATTGGTTTCCAGGTGGAAGGCAGTCTTGGTTGGAGTTGGCTTGACGCGCTTTTGTCTTGGCACGTTTCTCTCTTTCGCCCTCCATTCATGCCTCTTCAAATTCTGCAGCACTGCTGGTCACAGCTGACCTCCAGCTGGAGCACTCAAGGGCCAGGGCTTCCCAGTTCTCAGTGTCTATGCCAGAGTTTTTAAGGTTGGCTTTGAGCCCATCTTTAAATCTCTTTTCCTGTCCTCCAACATTCCGTTTTCTGTTCTTGAGTTCGGAGTAGAGCAACTGCTTTGGGAAACGGTGGTCGGGCATCCAGACTACTGTGGCCGGTCCAGCGAGTTGATGGCGGAGGACCATCGCTTCAATGCTGGTGGTCTTTGCTTCTTCCAGCATGCTAACATTTGTCCGCTTGTCTTCCTAAGAGATTTGCAGGATTTTATTATTATTATTATTATTAACTTTATTTGTACCCCGCTAGCATCTCCCGCAGGACTCGATGCGGCTTACACAGGCCGAAGCCTCAAACACAATACAATAAAACATAACACAATAATAAGCAAAACAAATCAGACAATTAAGCAAAATAACAACAATAACTACATCAAGACACTGATTAAAACTGGTTCGGCCGGCGCAATGGGGTACAGGGGTTAAAGTGCTGAAATGGCAGGAGGAACATAGGATTAAAGGTGCGGTGTGCAGTAACATCGGTTGTGCTAAAGTGCTTCTAGGACTTGGGATGGGGGATTCCTAATCTGAGAAGGCACATCGGAACAGCCAGGTTTTTAGGTTCCTTCTGAAAACTGCTAAAGTAGGGGCCTGTCGGAGATCTTTTGGAAGGGCATTCCAAAGTCGGGGGGCCGCCACAGAGAAGGCCCTGTCCCGTGTCCCCACCAAGCGCGCTTGCGACGTGGGTGGGATCACGAGCAGGGCCTCCCCAGATGATCGGAGTGAGCGTGTGGGTTCGTAGATGGAGATGCGGTCACGCAGGTAGGGTGGTCCCAAACCGTTCAGGGCTTTGTAGGTGAGCACCTGCACCTTGAATTGGGCTCGGAAAATAAATGGCAGCCAGTGGAGCTCCTTAAACAGAGGGTAGACCTCTCTTGATAATGAGCCCCGGTTAGCATCCTGGCTGCCGCCCGCTGGACCAATTGAAGTTTCCGAGCCGTCTTCAAGGGCAGCCCCACGTAGAGCGCATTGCAGTAATCCATTCTAGAGGTGACCAAGGCATGGACCACCCCGGCCAGATCAGCCTTCGCGAGGTACGGTCGCAGCTGGCGCACAAGTCTCAATTGTGCAAAGGCCCTCCCGGATACTGCCGACACCTGAGCCTCAAGTGTAAGCGAAGAATCCAAGAGGACACCCAAACTGCGGACCTGTGGCTTCAGGGGGAGTGTAACCCCGTCCAACACAGGTTGCCACCCTATACCCCGATCCGGTTTACGATCGACCAGGAGGACCTCTGTCTTGTCGGGATTGATCTTCAGCTTGTTCTTCCTCATCCAGATTGACACAGCGGCCAGGCACTCGTCCAGCACCCGAGAAGCCTCCTTGGAATTAGGTGGAAAAGAGTAGTAGAGTTGTGTGTCATCCGCATAAAGATGGCACCCAACTCCAAAATTCCGGATGACCTCTCCTAGCGGTTTCATGTAGATGTTAGAAAGCATGGGGGACAGAATGGAACATTGCGGGACCCCACAGGTCAAAGGCCAGGGTTCCAAGCAGGTGTCTCCCAGCTTCACCATCTGGGAACGACCCTCCAAGAAGGACCGGAGCCACGACAGGACCGCGCCCCCAAGGCCCATCCCAGAGAGACGACCCAGAAGGATACCATGATCGATGGTATCGAAAGCCGCTGAGATGTCCAGGAGAACCAGCAGGTCACACTCCCCCTGTCCAGCTCTCTGCGGAGGTCATCCACCAAGGCGACCAAGGCTGTCTCAGTGCCATGACCAGGCCTGAAACCAGACTGTGACTGATCTAGGTAGTTGATACCGTCTAAAAAGCTCTGGAGCTGGGAGGCGACCACCCGCTCCAGCACCTTACCCAGAAAAGGGAGGTTGGAGATTGGCCTGTAATTGCTCAGCACCGTGGAGTCAAGGGAAGCTTTTTTGAGGAGTGGACGGACCACAGCCTGTTTCAGATTAGATGGAAAAATCCCTTGCTCCAACGATGCATTGATAATCAACACAAACCAATCAACCAACCCCTCCCTGGCTGATTTAATGAGCCAAGATGGGCATGGGTCTAGAGGTGAGGTGGTCGCCCTCACAGCCCCAAGGATCTCCTCCACGGTTTCAGGAAGAACAAGCCTAAAAGAATCCCACAAAGTTGGACAAGCAGGTGCCTCAGTCACCTCTTCTGGCACTGCGATGGAATTGGAGTCGAGCTCGAGGCGTATCTGAGCGACTTTACCTGCAAAATGGTGTGCGAAATCGCGACACCGAGCTGCTGGGTCATCAGTGACCTCCTCCACCACAGGTGGGTGGAGGAGTTCCCCCACAACCCGAAACAGCTCCGATGATCTATTTGCTGCAGACGCTATACGGGTGGTCGTGAATGATTTCCTGGCCACCCGTATAGCCACGGAGTATGCCTTAAGAGAGGCTTTAGCCCGTGCTCGATCAGAGACGTCCCGAGATTTCCTCCATTTGCGCTCTAGCCCCCTTCTCGCATGCTTCATCACAGTCAGCTCCCCGGTGAACCAGGGAGATGGCCTGTCACGACGCAACGAGATGGGGCGTTCGGGTGCGATCATATCTAACGCCCTGGACATCTCCCCATTATAGAGAGTCACCAAGGCGTCGATAGAATCGCCAGGCTCCAAGGCAGGAAGAACCCCAAGATTCCTCAGGAATCCATCCGGATCCATCAGTCTCCTAGGGCGGACCATTTTAATCTGTCCTCCACCCCTGCGGAGGTTAAGGGTCGCAGCAAGTCTAAAACTGATCAGATAATGATCAGACCATGACACAGGAAGGATGTTTTGATCTTCCACTCTAATCATTTCGTTGTCCGCCACGAAAACAAGGTCAAGAGTATGTCCAGCTTGATGAGTGGGACCAGATATTATCTGTGACAGTCCTATGGTCGTCATGGTGGCCATAAAGTCCTGAGCTGCGCCAGATAGGGTGGTCTCAGCGTGGATGTTAAAATCTCCCAGCACCACCAGGCGCTGGGAAACCAAGGCCGAATTGGAGACCACCTCCGCTAGCTCAGACAGGGAAGCTGCTGGGGTGGGCGGTACACCAGCAGGAACCCCACACTGTCACGGCACCCCACTTTCAAGTGGACGCACTCAAACCCAGAAGCCTGCGGGACAGCGCATCTGATCACGGCGATGGATTGCCGAAAGACTACTGCGACCCCTCCTCCCCGCCCCCCTTGTCTGGCCTGCTGATGCACTCCGAAACCTGGTGGGCACAGCTGAGAGAGATTTACTCCCCCCAGCTCGTCCAGCCAGGTCTCGGTGATGCATGCCAGGTCCGCCCTCTCATCCAGGATCAAGTCCTGGATGGCCGCAGTCTTACCATTAACGGATCTGGCATTAATCAGCAGGACCTTTAGACCGAGGGGACTGCCAAGGAGCCTACCACTACCCACCTTCTCCAGGGTCGCAAAGACTCTGTTGCGCTTCTCCCTGGGATATCGGTGACCCGCTATTCTCCTCCCCCACACGACTTGAATGGCACCCCCTTCCTCCGGAACCCTCCCCCCCCCTACATGGCCGGGGTCTGTAACTAGTCAGCTCTCAGAGGAAGAAGTTGGGCTGGGGAATAATCTCCCTTGGGCGTTGGGTGGGGATGTTTCTGATGATGAGGTAGATAGTGAAACATCAAGGGAGCTGAGTGGACTGAATAAGGGAAGTGTTCTCGAGCGAGGGAGTGTAGCTGGTTGAGTGGGGGCGACCAGGACAGATGGGGTCTCAAAGTGATACGAACCAGGAGGGGGGGCCCTAACCGGTGAGCTAGTTGTGGATGCACGGGGACCTGATGGAGTATGGCAAGAAGGAACCCCGGAGGCAAATAAGGGGCGTATCTGAGGGTCCACAACTACCCTCCTAATGGTAATGCCCCATTTCTTTAACTCAAAACGCTTTGCCATAAGCTCTCCGAGCCATGAATTGTCTTCTGGTGTTATTTGAAGACGGGAGGAACGGTCAGATGATTGGTAGTCCCTCCATAACCACACTATGGCTTCTAATCTTATTTCCTGTGGTCTTTTACCCAGGATTTGGGCCAGAGAGTTACAAACTGCCCTCTTAGAGGTCCATCTGCCTCTGTTTACCATTTGGTCAGCAATGTCCACCGCGAACATGTCAGTTTGTAGATGTTGATCCTGATTACAGGCTGCGGTTGGCTGAGCCAAAAGATCTGTTGTTATATTATTGATCGTCCTCTGAGCGGCCATCACAGACCGCTGCCACTCCACGATGTTCTCAATCCTATGACTGCCCGAAGATTCTCCCCTTCCCTCAGCCAACTCATCATTCATTCCTCGTTCAGCCCCAAGATCCCCAAAATCCGACGTGCCTTTCTCCCCATTTTGGCACAAGTCCTTAGCTAGATCTGCACACAAAGAGTTCTCAGTCTTTGGGGGAAAGGATTGCACAGGAATTCCTGAGAAAGAGGCAAAACCTCTTAGGAGGTGGTCCATTTTCTTATTTAAAAACCTGAGTTGTAATAACACATGGTTAAACGATTCCCTCAGGAGGTTGTAGAAGTGCAAAAGATCATTCTTCGCATGAGGTTCTGCTTCATCCATTCCTATGTCTAAAGGTAGCTCTCACAACACTCAATCTGGGCACTCCCACTCACTTCACTCACATTCACTTCCAGCACAGCCAACCACTCCCAGGCACTCCAAAGATCCACACACTCCTCTCTCTCCCACAATACACTCTAGCAGCCACACTAACCTACGCTCTCACACACTAAACTAACCACACCCAGTAACCATGCACGCTTCCTATGTCACACTCTCCACCCTCTCCCACAAAACACTCGGGCAGTTAGACTAAACAAACTCACTCTCTCACTAGACTAAACACACGCAACCAACATCCACTCCTTCCTGTGATTTTCCGGAGGCAGCGCTGATGGAATCGTTCCAGGAGTTGCATGTGACGTCTGTAGACAGTCCATGTTTTGCAGGCATAGAGCAGGGTTGGGAGGACAATAGATTTATAAACAAGCACCTTGGTCTCCCTTCGGATGTCCCGGTCCTCAAACACTCTCTGCTTCATTCGGAAAAATGCTGCACTCGCAGAGCTCAGGCGGTGTTGTATTTCGGTATCGATGTTGACTTTGGTGGAGAGGTGGCTGCCAAGGTAGCGGAAATGGTCAACATTTTCTAATGTTACACCATTAAGCTGTATTTCTGGCATTGGAGAGGAGTTGGCTGGTGACTGCTGGAACAGCACTTTGGTTTTCTCGATGTTCAATGACAGGCCGAGCTTGTCGTATGCTTCTGCGAAGGTGTTTAGAGTGGCTTGTAAATCTTCTGAATGTACACAGACGACGTTGTCATCAGCATACTGGAGATCTATAACAGATGTTGTTGTAACCTTGGTTTTGGCTTTCAGGGAATGCCATTGCTTTAACTATGCAGACCTTCATTGCCAGTGCGACGTCGCTACTCAACTATCGAGATTGGTCATTGCTCTCCACCCAAGAAGGAAACGTCTTTCCTGGCTGCAGTCCGCATCTGCAAACACCTTCACACCTAGAAATACAAAGTCTGTCCCTGCATCCATGTTTTCTCCCTCTGTTTGCCAGTTATCAATAGTATAAATAGCAGGCCTATAGCCAAAAAAAAAAAAAAACCAACAACAACAAGGGGGGGGGGGCAATTGTGTCTCCTGATCTCGCACAAGATCTCAACAAAGCCCTGAAATTACTATCATTATGTAAAGGTTCTTCACAGGTAATAGGTCCTGAATCTTTGCTCCTTCTTAAAGCCAGTTCTTTTCAGGCTCGAAGGACAATAATTTTCACAACTGCTAGAAGTTTATTTCTGTTTTTTTCTGCTTTCACCTTATTTCCTTTATTATGATGATGGGTTACATCAAGACATTTTCCACTGTGGATTAACAAGAAGTTTTCAGTCAAGCAGAAGTTGTTCTGATGGTACTCTGTGTTTTGATGTCTACTGAAGACTTCTATGCATTTTTCCATCGCACAAATGGTTTTGCATCCAATGCAACAAGCTTCTGATGACCACATTTACCCCCCAACTTCTCCTCCAAACACCATACTATAATTACAGAGTGCACCTTGCACATGAAATGAGTAGGCTTGCCAGGAACCCCTGGTGGTGCAGTGGGTTAAACCACTGAGTTGCTGAACTTGCTAACCGAAAGGTTGCAGGTTGGAATCCAGAGAGTGGCGTGAGCTCCTGCTGTTAGCCCCAGCTTCTGCCAACCTAGCAGATATGCAAATATGAGTAGATTAATAGGTACCGCTCCAGTGGGAAGGTAACAGCGCTCCATGCAGTCATGCTGGCCACATGACCTAGGAGGTGTCTACGGACAAAGCCAGCTCGTTGGCTTAGAAACGGAGGTGAGCACCAATCCCCAGAGTTGGACATGACTGGACAATGTCAGGGCAAAACCTTTACTCCTTTACCTAGCCAGGGAAATCCGCTGAACCAGTTGGGTTGAAATCTTAGATGCCTCTTCTTATCCACAGGAAATACATATCCTGGCCATGGAATTTTGCACTAATCGAGCTTTCACTTAGTCATCAGAAACAGTCTTGTTCATAGAAAGTCCAATGACACAGGGTTGTTGCGTCATTGGACAATCCAATGACACAGCTTCTTCTCTTTGCTCCTGTTCCATTGTTTCCTTGGCAGGGCTTGGATTAGAAATGAACCAGTGGGTTGTTGTAGGTCTTTTCGGGCTATATGGCCATGGTCTAGAGGCATTCTCTCCTGACGTTTCACCTGCATCTATGGCAAGCATCCTCAGAGGTCGTGAGGTCTGTTGGAACTAGGAAAAAGAGTTTATGTATCTATGGAATGACCAGGGTGGGACAAAGGACTCTTGTCTGCTGGAGCTAGGTGTGAATGTTTCAACTGACCACCTTGAGTAGCATTTGATGGCCTGACAGTGCCTGGAGCAAAGTTTTGTTGAGAGGTGATTAGATGTCCTTGTTTATTTCCTCTCTGTTGTTGTGCTGTTGTAATTTTAGAGTTTTTTAATACTGGTAGCCAGATTTTGTTCATTTTCATGGTTTCCTCCTTTCTGTTGAAATTGTCCACATGCTTGTGGATTTCAATGGCTTCTCTGTGTAGTCTGACATGGTGGTTGTGAGAGTGGTCCAGCATTTCCGTGTTCTCAAATAAAATGCTGTGTCCAGGTTGGTTCATCAGGTGCTCTGCTATGGCTGATTTCTCTGGTTGAAGTAGTCTGCAGGGCCTGAGTTTGATTTGGGGGAGGGGGTAAGTCTGAGTGAAAGAGGGTCTATCCTAGCAAACCTTTTGTATCGTTACCCCAATACCCCCATGCATATGGGATATATTGAGCATGGTGATCAGATCATGATATGAATAAACATAACAGTTTAAATAATGCACCAGTAAGGCCTTTTCGCGAACCATCATGAGAATTTCGGGGGGGGGGGGGGGGGGGCTGAAGCCCCCCAAGCCCCCCCCCGGCTACATGGTGGAGTTTAGTCTGCAGTGCCTTTCTGTTCCTTGATTCGTGTCTGGGCAATGCTTGCGTTTGGTGGTCCCTATGTAGACTTGTCCACAGCTGCATGGTAGGGAGACTCCTGCAGAAGTGAGAGGATCCCTCTTGTCCTTTGCTGAACGTAGCATTTGTTGGATTTTCTTGGTGGGTCTGTAGATAGTTTGTATGTTGTGTTTCCTCACCAGCTTCCCAAGCCATTGAAATACACAAGCATGTGGACAATTTCAACAGAAAGGAGGAAACCAGGAAAATGAACAAAATCTGGCTACCAGTATTAAAAAACTCTAAAATTACAACAGGACACCACAATTCAAGAGAGATATTGACAAGCTGGAATGTGTCCAGAGGAGGGCGACTAAAATGATCAAGGGTCTGGGGAACAAGCCCTATGAGGAGCGGCTTAAGGAGCTGGGTATGTTTAGCCTGAAGAAGAGAAGGCTGAGAGGAAATATGATAGCCATGTATACATATGTGAGAGGAAGCCACAGGGAGGAGGGAGCAAGCATGTTTTCTGCTTCCTTGCAGACTAGGACACGGAACAATGGCTTCAAACTTCAAGAGAGGAGATTCCATCTGAACATATGGAAGAACTTCCTGACTGTGAGAGCCGTTCAGCAGTGGAACTCTCTACCCCGGAGTGTGGTGGAGCCTCCTTCTTTGGAAGCTTTTAAACAGAGGCTGAATGGCCATCTGTCAGGGGTGATTTGAATGCAATATTCCTGCTTCTTGGCAGGGGGTTGGACTGGATGGCCCATGAGGCCTCTTCCAACTCTTTGATTCTATGATTCTAGGACAACAACAGAGAGGAAACAAACAAGGACATCTAATCACCTCTCAACAAAAGTTTGCTCCAGGCACTGTCAGGCTATCAAATGCTAATCAAGGTGGTCAGTTGAAACATTCACACCTAGCTCCAGCAGACAAGAGTCCTTTATCCCACCCTGGTCATTCCACAGATATATAAACCCTTTCCCCTAGTTCCAACAGACCTCACTACCTCTGAGGATGCTTGCCATAGATGCAGGCGAAACGTCAGGAGAGAATGCCTCTAGACCATGGCCATATGCCCGAAAAACCTACAACAACCCAGTGATTCTGGCCATGAAAGCCTTCGACAAAACAAGCACTGTTATTCAGCTTATACGGAAATGATCTCCCCGAACAGTTGAAGGACCCAGAGGTACACATGCCTAAGCTGTGCAATACACATTTCAACATCCTTCTATATGCCGACGATATGATTTTACTATTATATTCGTAAGTTGGGCTACATAGACGGCTGAGAAGGTTTAATTCCTATTGTCATAACAACGCTCTAACTATTAATAAATCAAAGTCAAAAACAATGGTATTTGGCAAACGACGTAACAGACACAGATGGTTCCTGGATGATGAACCAATAGAGCAAGTTTGCACTTTCACATATCTGGGAATTGTTTTTTCTGAGACCGGCTCTTGGCTACCACACCATCAAAAAAGCTCAGTCAGGGCAAGAGTACGTGCAAATCAACTACTTAAACTGACAAATCACAACCAACCAGGATCCTTAGACCCACTTCTCAAAGTATATAAAGCAAAGGTTACTCCCATGCTCTTGTACGGAGCTGAAGTTTGGGGTCTAAACCAGGTACCATTATTACAGCAATCACAGCACCTGTGAAGTTTCCTAGGAGTGGACAGGACGACCCCAGCTGCCGCAGTAAGAGCGGAACTGGGAGTACACACAGTGGATGGCTTATCCAAAATCAGGGCCTACAACTACTGGGCAAAACTGATGGCCATGGAAAATGATAGACTCCCCAAACTGTGCCTGTTAGAGCAGATAGAAAATCAACATCAGACCTCTTGGTTAGTTCTCCTGACAAAATACATTAGGAGCTGTGGACTTCCGACTCGGTATCCGAATCTCTTAGAAGAGTTAGACCCAAAAATAGTTGCTCAACGAGTATTGGATATAGAAGGCCAAAAAGACATCGCTACCCTCAGTAAAGCTGGCTCACTGAAATGGTTAGGCCGCTTTAAACATACTTTCCAAACAGCTCGATATCTAAAAACAGAAATGCCTAAACACCTTAGGAGGGTATTTACCAGAGCTCGTTTTGAGCAGCTGGATACAATGGTCAAGCACGGAAGGTTTAATCAAGTCCCATACAACGAACAATTTTGTATTTGTGGAGCACCAGAGATGGAGGATATCACACATGTATTGTTCAACTGTGAGCTGTATAAGAAAGAGAGAGACCATTGCCTTGGACCATACATTATTCACAAAACACACTGGGACCCATATATTAAAACCTCATTTTTGTTGGCCGGCCAGAACCCTAAAATAACACACAAAACAGCCCATTTTCTATTCAAAGCAACACAGCTGAGAATTGCACATCTAGAATCAATTGGGGTAAACTGTGGAGGTGACGCAGACATTTGACCTGAACGAGATCTTGTTAACAGCTTGTTTATTTTAACTCCTTTTATACCGAGGGTTGTATGTTGTATGTATGACTATGTATGACTATGTGTTAATTGTGTTATGTGTTAAATGTTTTGATACGGCCAATAGGCCAATCAATAAAACGTATAAGACAAAACAATGAACCAGTGGTTGACACCTCAGTTTCCAAGGCTTCTTCGGTTTTCGAGATTGGTTTAAGCCCTTGGCTACGGGCTTGATAAACACTATAGGTATATATATAAATATATATAAGTACGTATGGGATAGGAGGAAAAACACCCATTGTTCAAAATAAACCCGGAAGCTCCGCCTCGAGATGAGGAGAGGAGGTAGTCTATACCTTCCTATCTCTATCTCGGAAGTTGCAGCGGAGGAACGCAGGGGTACCTTCCAGCAGAAGGGCCATGGAGACCGGAAGTGGGAAGGCAGGAGCGTCCGGGAAGGAAGGAAGAGCGAGTGACGCTTGACGGCAGTGGCCCTGTCGGAAAAGCCCAGCAAGGACAGCTGAGGGAGGCAGAGGAAGCGTGCTGTCGCAGGCAAGGACTGCAGGGAGGGGGGTTTCAGCTATTTTTCCCTTCTTTGGAGGACAGCTGTCGAGTGTTCTCCTTCCTAAAGGGGAGAAGGAAGGGAAATGGCTGATATTTCGAGGGGAACTCCCTTTATTCCCTTTTTATGGGACAACATTCACCCCATTGGTGTCTTGTTGCGTCCTGTCCTTCCTCCACAACTGTCTTAATGTATCCTCTTCCTTCCCATTGAGTTCAAGGAATGTAAAGCAGGCAGGGGCAAGCTTTGGGCCCCCAGGTGTTTTGGACTTCAACTCCCACCATTCCTAACAGCCTCAGGCCATTTCCTTTTCCCCCTCAGCCGCTTAAGCGGCTGAGGGGGAAAAGGAAGGGGCCTGAGGCTGTTAGGAATGGTGGGAGTTGAAGTCCAAAACACCTGGGGGCCCAAAGCTTGCCCCTGCCTGATGTAAAGCCTTCCCTGGCTTCCTGGGAAAAGTGGTCGTTTCTTAAAAACTGAGATGAAACCATTGATAGATGGGTTTTAGAGTACAGCCAATTGCAGCTGTTGTTGTTGTTGTTGTTGTATTCATGCCCTGCTTTTCTCTCTTGCTCAAGACCCAAAGTGACTCGTAACTTGAAACACAATGGAGAGTACAACCTACAAAATGGAAATATTAAAGTAGTATTAAACCTTCAACTATTACATTATTTACTGCAGAAGAGAAGGCTGAGATGAGACATAATGGGCATGTATAAATATATGAGGGGAAGTCATAGGGAGGAAGGAGCAAGCTTGTTTTCTGCTTCCCTGGAGACTAGGACACGGAACAATGGCTTCAAACTACAGGAAAGGAGATTCCACCTGAACATGAGGCAGAACTTCCTGACTGTGGGAGCTGTTCAGCAGTGGAACTCTCTGCCTTAGAGTGTGGTGGAGACTCTTTGGAGGTTTTTCAGCAGAGGCTGGATGGCCATCTGTCGGGGGTTGTTTAGAATTTAATTTTCCTGCTTCTTGGCAGGGGGTTGAATTGAATCATAGAATCAAAGAGTTGGAAGAGACCTCATGAGCCATTCAGTCCAACCCCCTGCCAAGAAGCAGGAATATTGCATTCAAATCGCCCCTGTGCCGGCAGGACTGAAGACCGACAGGTCGCAGGTTCGAATCCGGGGAGAGGCGGATGAGCTCCTTCTATCAGCTCCAGCTCCTCATGCGGGGACATAAGAGAAGCCTCCCACAAGGATGATAAAAACATCAAAATCATTCGGGCGTCCCCTGGGCAACGTCCTTGCAGACGGCCAATTCTCTCACACCAGAAACAACTTCTGATACGACAAAAAAAAAAAAACCCTGACAGATGGCCATCCAGCCTCTATTTAAAAGAGGCCTATGAGGTATCTTCCACCTCTATGATTCTACTTGTTTGTTGTTTATTCATTCAGTCGCTTCTGACTCTTTGTGACCTCACTACTAATATTAGCATATTAACCTTTGTCCTATGCTTTTTTAATATATGTATTTTATGATCCTCTCTAAGGAACTAAAAAATGTTGTGCCCTGCATCAAACTGTGAAGACAGGCAGTAACGAAACATGTTGTTGATGTTGTTGCTCTACTTTTCTTTTTTGATCAAAACCAAAGTTGCTCCCATTGCAACCTTAAAAACAATTGAGTTTAAAAACTCACCACTTTGAGTCCCGCTCTGGGAGAAAAGTGGGCTAGAAATAAATAATAATAAAAATTACATTGCAGACATGTTAAAATAGAATTATTACATCTTATTATTTACATTTTGTTAAGTTTGGTGTTTGAATCTTTGTTCTGTGCTTTTTAATATATATATAGAGAGAGAGATGGAGAGGTGTCCTAACTATGTAATTTAACTATATTGTGCCCAACCTCAAGCTGTGAAAAGTGACGGTTAACAAATCCTATTATTATTATTATTACTACTACTACTACTACTATTATACAAATGAGTTAAAATCACATTAAAAAAGTAAACAGTTTTAATTTAATCTAAACCTTATATAGCACCCTGGCTCATTTTCCGGAAAATGGCTTTAAAAGCCTACTTTTTGAAGGTTTGTAACGAACTTGAAACATCTCAGATTTCCAGGCTTCCTTCACATCTGTATTCCTACCCTCAATGTAAAAAAACAGCTTTTTTGTGTGACAGAGTGCATCTGTACTGTAGAATTAACAGAGTTTGACACCACTTTGACTGTGTGGTTCAATGCTGTGGAATCCTGGGAGTTGTTGTTTGGTGAGACAGCAGCCCTCTTGGGTAGAGAAGGCTAAAGACCCTGTAATACTGCATCTCCCATGTTGAACTACATTGATCCTACAGTGTAGATGCCCCCTTAGGTACCTTCCTCCCACATTTCCATCCTCTCTCCTCTGATCCAGAGGTTTCCTTATGGACATATTGATGTCAGATGCCTTGGCCTGCTTTCACTTAACCTTTCTGACTCTTCTCTGCATTCAGCCATGCCAATCTTCGACCTTCAGGACAAGCTGGGCATCGACCTTGACCGGTGGTTCCTGAACCAGAGCGGCAAGCAGCCCTACCAGAGGCCCAGCGTGTGCCATGCCTTTGAGAAGGAATGGCTGGAGTGCTCTGAGGGCATCGGACAGACGCGGGCCAAGAAGGAATGTCGCTTGGAGATGGAGGACCTGAATGAGTGCATCAATATGCGCAAAATGGTAAGGGAGGACAGCCAGGGGCCCAATTCTCTCTGTCCTTATTTTTTCCCAAGAATATAAATGTAATTATATTATTTGTACTGATGTACTTGGAGACTGCCTGTACCAAGTTGCAGACATCCAACTTACATCCAACTCCTAGTTAAGAATGGGGCTGAGACAACAAGAAGTGAGAGAAATCTGACACTTGGAAGGGAAATCCACCCCTGAGAGTTATTATCTTGGGGAAAAGGGGTCTCTACTGAAGTTTTAGCACCAATCCTTGTTTCCACAAGAAACCAGATTTTTCATAATCCAATTATCACAGAGACAGAAAGTGAAGTGGAATCTTATGAACAGGGGCACAGACAGCAAAGGAAACACCACAGGGGTGTTTACCCTTCCCTATGTGTATTTACCAAAGCGCTATACACATACACACACCTTACACATATACTTGGATGGAGTTATACTTTAAAAATGAACCTGTTCTGGCTTACATACACATTCTACTTAAGAACAAAGCTACATAACCTGTCTTGTTCATAACTTGGGGACTGCCTGTATATGACTTACATCACTATTTACGGTATACTTTTAAACTTAACTTTCCCCACTTTGTCCCCGAAAAACACCAATCAGAATAATGAAGTTAAAGTAGACCTCCCACCTTAAAGACTTAATGATGAAAATATTATTGTCATCCCGTTAACTTCTTATTTCAGACAACTTCCTCAATCTACCTTTCTATATCAACATTTTATTTACTTCAAAACCAATACCCATTTTTACGTTTTCTTTATAAATGATACAAATGGTTCCCGTTCTTTTAAAAAGTTGTCAGTTGGCTGTCCTTTATTAAACAAGAGAGCCTGTCAGTTTCTGCCAGCGCAGAACATAGAGATTTCTAGAGAGAAATCACATCTGTAAATGTAGTGGCAGTAGGTTCTAGTAAAACTAGAATTGCAAATTCAATATTTTTTTACTCCACAAGAAAATGGAGGCTGGGGAGCACCTTGCCTCCAGAATTACTATGAAGCCTGTCAACTGGCTAGGTTACTAGAATTAGATATTGGAGAGCCCAAAAGATGGGTTAGGATAGAGAAATTAACACATGAATGGGAATATGGATCTTGCATTATGGGGAAAATTGGGGGAAAAGACCTAAAAAACATAAAAGGAGACCCTTTGTTATCAACAATGACCTGTTGGGGGAAATGGCAAAACAAACTTCCCCTAAATAAAATAGACATGCTCCCAATAGGTTCCATAGATAACAGAAAACCCCAGCCGTATTGCAATATGCTAAAGAAACTGGAACAGAACGGAATAACAAAGATTGGGGACTTACTGAAACCAGACAGAACTGTAATTCAATGGGAGGAAATAAAAGATAAATGCTGGCTCGGAAATTGGTTACAATGGGGTGGGCTGTCTAAAAAGTTAACAGAATTGAAGACTAAGGAAACCTCAGAAACAAATCTTGACAAATTAATAAAATGGAAAGTTGAGAAAGAGAAAGGAATCATGGGATTTATATATAAAATAATCACAGAAATACAATATAACACAAAATCTACCCTAATAGAAGTCTGGAAGGAGGAATTAAGTTGCAGTGAGAGAGAAATAGACAATTGGATGAATTCAATCAATAAAACATCTAAAGATTAAAGAAATGCAATGGAAAATACTGACAAAATGGTACAGAACTCCCGTGCAATTGGCACATATTACGAAAACGTACCCAAAATTATGTTGGCACAACTGCAGAAAAATAGGAACATACACCCACATGTGGTGGGAATGTGAAAAAATCCAAAAGTTCCATTAAATAATCAGAAAGGAAATGGAGGAGCTATTAGGGATAAATATAGAATGGAACAAGACTCAATTTTTCACCCAGAAATTGCAAAGTAAAGGGGAATATAAAGAAAGTGAGGAAATAATAAAACACATGATAGAGGCAATCAAAGCTTCAGTGGCCCTGAGCTGGAAGGACCACAAGAAATGGGATATAAAAACTTGGTATAAATATCTAGACAGTTACCTTCTCCAAGATTATATTAGCAAAAGGAAAAGTTACTATACGATGGGTCAAAGCAGAAGGATATGGGAAGCGAAATGGAAGGGTCTCATTTACAGAATAAAGGGGAAAGATAAATATACGGTGTTAAATAAGACTATTCTCATGATTGAACAATTGTAATAAACACAATTGGGGAAAATACTGGAATTTTGAATGTTAATTTCAAAGATTGTATGTTTCTATGTATTATACAATACAAAACTTTAAAAAATCTGTAAATGTAGCGGGCAAATGTTTCTCTGGGGATGGGTTTCATCCTGGAAGTGGCATCATCACAGTCCTCCTTTTCCCTTTCTTCTGGCAGATCAAGCGCCTGGTAGCCATCACAGAACAGAGGAAGAAGCTGATGAAGGAAGGGAAGTACACCCCGCCTGACTACCACAGCGGCAAGCTAGAGACCGAGCCTTGAAAGCCTGCTGTTGGTTTCAGGGGTAGCAGAAGTCATAAGCGCTGCCCAATCTCTTTTGGACTCCTCTGTGGGGGTTTTAATAGAAGGCATCTTTTGCTGTATCAGGCTAGAGCCTTTGACCATTACCCTGCAGCTTCGAAGCAATGGCTGCTTGTGGGTCAAGTTCAGTTCTCGGCTGTCGCCTTGGCTTGAATAAATATCCTAATTTGGGTCTCAAGTGATGCTGGTTTTGGTTATTAATCCTTAATGATTCCATCTGGAGAGCAGAATTTGCAAACAGAAAGGAGATCCCTTAAACCTGTAGCTGCTGGTGGACTCCCAACATACCTCACCATTAGCTCTGCTCATGAAGGGTCTGCTGGGACTCACAGTTGATGGACATCTAGAGTAGCAGTTTTCAGCTGCTGTGGTGTGGCACATATATATGCCACAAAAGGATTATGGGTTTGCAACAACAATGGGCCACCAGTGAATTTTGAAATGCTGCACAAAATCAAAACTGCTCTTGAGAACCACAGGTTTCCCCCTCCCAATCAGATTTGCCCACTTTATGTTCTTAAGACTCCAAAATCCATCAGCCACAACCAATAAGAACAGTAGTCATGGATGATAGGATTAGGAGTCCACTAATAACCAGGGGGAGCACCGAACCTAGAAGCTGAAAAGGGCTGGCCCCTTAATTTGCTCCTGCTGTTCGTTACTTGTATATCTTGCCTGTTTCCCATGGACTTTGAGATTGGTACTTGTATCTCACATCTTGTTTTTATCTCCAATGGCAGTTCCGCCATTGGTCTGAGTGCAGAGTCGAACCTAAGTCTCCCAAGCCCTCCTACTGGTGCTCTCAAACCACTTGGATGTACTGCCCCTCTATATTACCATTTCTTCCTCCTACTCACGTCACTGTGTCACCTTCTACTCCTGGAAGAGGTTTCCTGTCTTGCGCCAATCATTCTCTTTCATGCTCCTATCTTTGGTAAAGCTAAGGCAGAGAGGCTTGTGAGTGGCATTAAATGGCAGCAAGTCTGGGAGTGGGACAGAGCCAGAGAAGCATGATCTTTGGAGTTTTGATCTTGGGACTCTTCTACAGTTTGCCCCTTCTGTTTACTTTCAGGGATATTTTTGGATGGAGTACAAGGGACTCAAGTTCTTTATTTCAATGTTGCATGAGATGAACACAGCAACTTCTTTGACTATGTTCACAATTGGATTACAATGATCCCGCTCACCTGGGGCAAGCAGGAGGGAAATCACACCAGACCCAGGGTTTGCAGCAGAGCAAAATGCCATTTTGGGAGAGGAGGAAAACCAATTTAAGGGGGTGCATGTGGGGTGAGTGTGCTTATTAACAAAAGACCCTCCTCATAAATGTACAGCTGAGTAACTTATTAGCAGCAGTGTGACCCAGCAGCAGTAGCCCAAAGTAATAAAAAGAACAAAAACACAGAAACTTATGTTATATCTTCGATAGGAGGCTTTTCTTTATAGCAAAATAATATGGTTGCACTATTTACAAAAACATGATTTCCATAACACAAACAAAGTTCGTTATACTTCCTTCTTTGCTTCCATGCTGGGCTTCTTTCTCATGCAGATAAACACCTTCGCTCTCACAAAGCCTCTTCTCACACCAAAGTTACACAGGAGCTTCACACAGCAGCCTTCACACTGAAGCTTCACACACGATGGCCTTCAACCTGGGGCTTTTCTCACCGAAGCTTCTCACACTGAGGCTTACCTCTCACTAAGACTTTCTCACACTAAGTGCTCTCTCAGACTGATGCCTCCTATATATTGAGGCGAACTAACACTGAGGCCTTCTCATACTGAGGCCTACTAGCACACTGAGGCCCCTCTCCCACAGAGACCTCTCACAGACTGGGGGCTACTATGCTACAGGTACACCTGCTTATACCGCAGCTTTTGCTGAGTCATTGCATCCGTTTAACCCATTCAGTCCTTGACTCACATTTTTGTAATTTAAAAAACTTAATTAATATTTAATATTTCTGACAGAACAGCTCTGTGTTTCCAACAAGGCCATAGAAACCAAGTATATTTGATGTGCCCAGAATGCTCAGTTGGCCTGGCTGGTGAAGGAACCCCACAAATGCCAAATCTTGTTACATGTTCCTCCAGATCTGAATTAATGTTCACGTGAAGGGCACCTTCTCACAAAGCTTGGCTGTTCTGCTATGATAGTATCCCCGTTGATGGAAAGTTTTGAAGGGAATCGAAGGACAATTCGTGCCCAACTCTCCCATCCCTGAGGGAGGATGAGAGGAGAAAAGAGGTCAGGCAGAACCCAAGCAAAAGCAGAGCAAAAACCATGCCTTTCTGGCACATTTCATCTCTCATAGTCCTAGCATATATGATGCATGGCTGATTTCTCTTCATCAGAACGGAATTTCTGAGCAAAAAGGACACCCCCCCCCCCCGAAAGAAAGTAGGGCTAGAGCTTTCTGTTTTCATAAAGGAAATAGAATATTGCAGGATGAAAATAATTGTGGAATCAAACATGTTGTTATGTGATGCGCATGGAAGAGTCAACTAGGGCACATGGTGCCCTTTGCTTTGAAATGCAGTATTTTAAAAGATGCAAATCAGAAGCAGAGAGAAGAACGAAGGCAAGGTTTTTGGACAAGTAGAGAGGTAAGAGGGAGCGGGGCCTTGTTTTGGCAAGCAGATGCCATAAACAATCTCCCTGCAATGCTCTCTCTTTTTCTTTCATCCTGGCCATAATAACGCTCCTTTCCTCCAGTGCTTGTGGAGTCAGCAAGAAATCCTCACTTGGTGGGTTAATTTCCCTGCTGTTGCTGCCGGCAAAGGAAAGCAAAGGGCTAATTATGGCAGGCTGCCTTTCGCAGCTGCAAATAAGCAAAATGGGAGCAGGAGGAGCACAGCGCTTGGGAAACGGAAGAGCTTTCAATGGCCAAATGGTTTTCCCAACTGAGCTCCTTTCTCCTGTTCAATGTCATCCTCAGCCTTGAAACCAGCATGCAGTCCAGAATCCTAGAGTTGGAAGAGACCACAAGGGCCATCCAGTCCTTCCCTCTTCTGCTAGGCAGTACGAGACAATCAAAGCCCTCCTGACATATGGCCAGCCAACCCCTATTTAGAAACCTTCAGAGAAGGAGACTCCACTGGATTCTAAACCAGTGTATTCCATTGTTGAATGGCTTTTACCATCAGGAAATTCTGTGTAATCCAGTCGTTCTCATCCTGTGGGTCCCTAGATGTCTTGGCTGTCAACTCCCAGAAATCCTAACAGCTGGTAAACTGGCTGGGATTTCTGGGAGTTGTAGGGCTTGAGAACCACTTGAATCTCTTTCTCTGCCATTTGAATCCATTGTGTCTCTTGAGCAGCAGAAAGCAAGTTTTGCTCTGTCCTCAATGGGACACCCAAATATTTAAACATGGCTCCCGTGTCAACTCTCAACTTGCTGTTCGTAGAATCTAGAGTTGGAAGGGACCCCAAGGGCCATCCAGCCCAACCCCTGCCAGACAGGAAAAGCACAACCAAAAGCCTCCCAATAGATGGCCATCCAGGCTCCATTTAAAAGCTTCCAAGGAAGGAGCTTCCACCACACTCCGAGACAGAGGGGTCCAGTGTTGAACAGCTCTTCAAATGGCCAGAAAGTCCTTTATTGTGTTCATTTGGACTATCCTGTCATTTGAACTCATGGCTCCATTGAAGCCTAGTCTCCAGGGAATCAGAAAACAAGCCTGCTCTCTCTTCCTTATGACATCCTTTCAGGTATTTAAACATGGTGATCATGTCTCCTCCTAACCTTCTCTTCTGAAGCTAAACAGATCAAGCTCTTTAAGCATCTCCTCCAACGAATTCATGGTCTCCACACCTTTGATCTTTGATCTTCTATATATTACCAGTTGCAATGAATCTATCCCGAGTTTAATTTGAGCTTTAAAGGAACTGACCCTCAATTGCTGGAGTTCAGCACCTTGGCTAGCACCATCAATACCTTAAAGCTGTCAGTAAGGCGTGTTCACCATCATAGCAGGTTGGAGAAGAACTGGTACCAGGAACCTACGAATTTTTGGGTTCAGTGTGCAGGTGGCACAAGAAGGAGAAATAATTGGATTCCATAGAATCTGAGTTGCAAGGGACCTCAAAGGCCATTTAGTCCAACCCCGTTCAGTCATGCAATCTCTCCCAAAAGATGCCCATCCAACTTCCATTCCTCCAAAGAAGAGCAACCCACCATGAATAGTTCTAATAGTCAAAGTGTTCTCCTATTACAGTGTTTCTCAACCTTCCTAATGCCGTGACTCCTTAATACAGGTACTCATGTTGTCGTGACCCCCCAACCATAAAATTATTTTTGTTGCTGCTGCTATGAATCATGATGTAAATATTTGATATGCAGGATGTATTTTCATTCACTGGACCAAATTTGGCACAAATACCCGATACACCCAAATTTGAATACTGGTGTTTATTGATTTTGTCATTTGGGAGTTGCAGTTGCTGGGGTTTATAGTTCACCTACAATCAAAGAGCATTCTAAACTCCAGCAATGATGGAACTGGGCCAAACTTCCCATGCAGAACCCCCATGTCTTGAAAGGACTCACTAGCGCAAGCCTCCCTCCAGCCTCGCACGCTCTTCCTCGCCCACATATGCGCACCACTCTGCCATGTGCCGAGCATGCCTGCTCTCCCCTCCCTTCTTGGAGTTTCAGAAACGGCCCTCCCCTGGGCTGAGAGGCTGGCCTATCACACTGGAGGAGAGCTTTTGATTCCAAGTCTGTTTCCAAAAAGGAAGAGAAGAGCCAGCGGAGAGATCGTCAGCCTTCTCTGACAAAAGGATTCCTAAGACCATCAGAAATATATGTTTTCTGATGGTCTTTGGCAACCCCTCTGAAACCCCACTCGCAACCCCAGGGGTCCCGGTCCCCAGGTTGAGAAACACTGTCCTATTTTTAATTCAGTGTACATATGGTGTCAAAAGATTTGGCAGAAAATGTGAATGTGGGCCATGTGTCAATTTTACAGTGGACTACACAGTGAGGTTAACTGAAATCAATACTTCCATTTGGAATTTGAGCAAAATGTACACTTCTCCATCTTGCTGTTGTGAAAAACTAGTGACAGCAAGCAGACCTGTAATTTAGGTGTGACAATGAAGGTGGATCATCTCTTTGCAGCTTCTAGAAAATTGCTCTCCTCCATCCAATGCTGCCTATTCTCTCCTCTTCATTTTGGTCCCAGACGGATTCATTACCGCAAGGCAGATGGGTCCTGCAGGAAGCAAGCTGTTTGTTTCCCTCGTCCTTGATGCGGTTTGGTCGGTGGGAGACCTAGTGGCTCCATCTGCCTTGTTTTGGGCCCAGAATACCACACAGAAATTACGTTTAAGTCAACAGGGAGGATTTTTTTAAATCTCTATAAAGATAGATGGCTTATGGGTGCATCTACACTGTAGAATGAATGCTGTTTGGCCCCATTTTAACTGTCAAGGCTCAATCTATCTATCGATCTATCTATGTATCTATCTATCTATCTATCTATCTATTTTTCTATCTATTTATTTGCTACATTTGTATACCACCCCTCTCAGCCCGCAGGTGACTTGAGGCGGTTCACAAAGCAACAATTCAATGCCATCAACATCATAAAAACATTTAAACACTTAAAAGCAAATAAATTTGTCTCCACATAAAACATAATCCGATCTCATAATCCAATTGTTCCATAATCATGTCTGTTACACTGCCTTTTCAAACGCCTGCTCGAACAGCCAGGTTTGACTTTTTTTCGGAAGGTCAACAGGGAAAGAGCCGATCTTATTTCTCTAGGAAGGGTGTTCCATAGCTGAGGGGCCACTACTGAGAAGGCCCTGTTTCTTATCCCTGCCAAACGTATTTGTGACGCAGACGGAGTCGAGAACAGGGCCTCCCCAGACAATCTTAACGTCCTAGATGCTATGGAATTGTGGGGATTGTAGTTTATTGGGATGCCAGCATTCTGCGGCAAGGAAGGCTGATGACTTTGGAATAATACTACTACTATATTCCAAAGCACTGAACAGTTGACGTGGCGTCAAATTGCATTAATTCTTCAGTGTAGTTGCACCCACAGCCATCCATTTTGAAAAATTCAAAACTCTCCCCAATGCACCCAATCCTATTTTGCTGCAAGTTGGCTGTTTATTTACAAAATCATGAATTCTTCATAGGGTTGGTGGTGGCTTTTCCAGTTCTTTGCATTATTACACTAAGTAACAACATTTGGAAAATGTTCTTTTCCTGGTTAAAATGTTATTTTCCTGTTTGATTGTGTGGTACTTCCTCTGAAAGTACAGTGTTCCCTCACTTATCGCGGGTGTTACGTTCCAGGACCACCTGCGAAAAGTGAAAATCCGTGAAGTAGGGATGCTATATATATTTACAATCTCACATCAGCAAGTAGTGTCTCAAGCGGCTGCTCGGGGTGTTCCTATTGGCTGAGGGCTGTGTTCAGCCTTCCTGGCTTCTCAATTGTCATTGGCCACGTAGATGACGTCGGAAAAGGTGGGCCTGCGTCCTACATTTCTGTTGGCTACCTATCCGACCGCATCTCGGCCTATGAACCCACCAGAACTTTGAGATCTTCCGGGGAGGCCCTGCTCTCGATCCCGCCAGCCTCACAAGCTCGGCTGGCGGGGACGAAAGATAGGGCCTTCTCGGTGGTGGCTCCACAGCTGTGGAATGCCCTTCCTTCAGACATTAGATTGGCACCATCTCTAATGGTATTCTGCAAAAAAGTAAAGACCTGGTTATTTGCGCAGGCGTTCGAATAATTAGTACAATGATCGGTGATGACATAGGAATGGAACAATGGATGACGAATCTGGATCGTGTTTTTAGTGATGAGACGCTAGTGAATGGTTATTATAGTAGTTGTGTATTAACTGTGTATTAGATTAGGTCGTTAACTGTTTTTATATTGATGCATTGAATTTTTGCTGTTTTTGTGTGTTGTGAACCGCGGTGAGTCGCCTTCGGGCTGAGAACTGCAGTATAGAAGCAAAGTAAATAATAATAATATTTTGGGGCAAAACCCACGATAAATATTTTACATTACCATTTATTGAAAAAACGCAAAATAGCGAGTCCACAAAAACTGTGAAGTAGCGAGAGAACACTGTAGTAGTTCTACTCCAGAAACTTCATTTTTGTAACTGCCACAAACTGTGTTGAATTGGTTGAGACTCAATGAGATATTAGTTGAAAAATGAAAAATGCTGTAGGATGTCCCTCCCACAAAAACAAATACAGTACAATGAAAACTTAACAATATCCAAATATACAAACATTAAAATGGAATTAAATATGAACAGTATTAAAATAAACCAATTAAAACCTATCCATACCTATAAGGACTACAGCACCTGGTATTCATTTGTCAGTCTCCCATCCAAGGTTCAACCAGGACTGAACCTGTATATGATCTGCTACATTTAAGGTATATAGGCCCATATCCAAACCCTCCTAGACCACCCCTTTATATGTGTAAATCCCACCAAACCCCCCCTTTCTTGCCTTTATCGCTGCCAGCAGAGGGACAGAGGATTAGAAAAATGCAGAAGCAGAAAGGAGTTTATGGGGAGGGAGGGAGAAGGAGTCGGAGGAATGGGAGCTGCAGAAAAACAGACTTCAAAGAGTCCTGTCTGAAGAAGGAAAACAGGCCATCAGTTGGTGCGTGATATAAATAAGCATTGACCCAAATCGGCTCAGCGGTTTGGGTGGAAACCTCCGTCTAAGTCTGCCAATGGGTAGAGCTCAGAATCAGTAAGGGATGGTGATGATGATGATGATGATGGAGGAGGAGGAAGAAAAGGGAAAACAAAATAATGTTCCTGTACATTTCACCACATTACCTGATCTGCTTTAGGTTGAGCCTTTGCAAATTTTAGTCCACTTACAGAGTTGGAAGGGATCCCAAGGGCCATCTAGTCCAACCCACAACTAAAGCACTCCTGACAAATGTCCATCCAACTTCTTTTTAAAGTCCTCCCAAGGTTTTCTGCTTCCCTGGAGACTAGGACGCGGAACAATGGCTTCAAACTACAAGAGAGGAGATTCCATCTGAACACGAGGAAGAACTTCCTGACTGTGAGAGCCGTTCAGCAGTGGAACTCTCTGCCCCAGAGTGTGGTGGAGGCTCCTTCTTTGGAAGCTTTTAAACAGAGGCTGGATGGCCATCTGTCAGGGGTGCTTTGAATGCAATATTCCTGCTTCTTGGCAGGGGGTTGGACTGGATGGTCCATGAGTTCTCTTCCAACTCTTTGATTCTATGATTCTATGATTCTAAGTTGAGTCCACAAGCTTCCAAAGCCATCTTATGCTAAATGCGTAAGGGACCCACAAAGGCCATCCAGTCTAACCCTGTTCTGCCATGCAGGAATACATGACTAAAGCATTCATGACAGAGGGCCATCTAACCTCTTTTAAAGTTCTTCCAAGGAGAATCCACAAGCTTCCAAGGCAATCTTATGCTAAATGTGAAGGGACCCTCAAAGGCCATCCAGTCCAACCCTATTCTGCCATGCAGGGTAAAGGTAAAGGTTTTCCCCTGACATTAAGTCCAGTCGTATGCGACTTTGGGGGTTGGTGCTCATCTCCTTTCCTAAGCTGAAGACCCGGCATTGTCCATAGACACCTCCAAGGTCATGTGGCCAGCATGGCTGCATGGAGCACCATTACCTTCCCGCCGGAGCAGTACCTATTGATCTACTCACATTTGCATGTTTTCAAACTGCTAGGTTGGCAGAAGCTGGGGCTAACAGAGGGAGCTCATGCCGCTCTCCGGATTCAAACCTGTGACCTTTCGATCAGCAAGTTCAACAGCTCAGTGCCACCGGGGCTCCCGCCATGCAGGGATACATGACCAAAGTATTCCTAGCAGATGCCCATCCAACCTCTTTTTAAAGTCCTCCCAAGGAAAGTCCACCAACCTCCAAGGCGATTTTATGCTAGATTTATTTATTTATTTATTTACATTATTTCTATCCCGCCCATTTCAGCCTGAAGGTGACTCAGGGTGGTATACACAGTTGGCACAATTCGATGCCGAAACAAAATACATACATTGATGTGGAAGGGATCCCCAAAGGCCATCCAGTCCAATCCTATTCTGCTATGCAGGGATACATGACTAAAGCACTCCCGACAAAGGGTCATTCAACCTCTGTTTGAAGACCTCCAAAAGGAAGCAATAGTTTCCATGCTTGAAACAGCTCTAACCATCTTATATATTACATTCACAGTTACAATAATGTTGTCGAATAAGCTGCTTCTCATGGAAGTAAAGGAGCAACCTGGTATCTGGAAAAGCAGAGGGTTCAATGTGAGATCAAAAAGGAAATGTGCCTCAGGTCATGAACAGAGTGCATTTTCTTGGCCAATGACTAGTAATTTCAGTTTAGCTCCGAAAGCAAGTGCAAAGTGGGGTTTCCAGAGCAAAGAGTGTCCTGGCTGGAGATTGCTGATGACCGGACATTTCGCCTTTATGCTAAATCATTCACCCCAAAGGGCCTGGCATCCGTTATGAGCCAGCAGTTTAAAATACAGTGGGAAATGGAGCTGTTTCCAAGGGCTGACATTGTGGAGATAATTGTTAGTTTGCAAAGAAGGAGGAGGAGGAAAAGTAAGGAAAGAGCTGCATTTAAAAGAGAGAGGCGTAAAAGCGACTTTACAAAAACTGAAAATGCAAAAAAGCCCTCCTCTTCACCCCTTGGTCTGAGTCATGAAGTCAGACACAGAGCAATGGTCAGAAGAAATATGTAAACCTTTGGAAATTCCCAGGCATCCCAAGGGACTTTTTAATCCAAAATATACAGATCTTGGCAGATTAGTGTACTGGGGAGTCTGGTGGCTAGTTGAAACGTACAACAGTTAAATCCCAATAAACTGGATGTGGAAGCTGGAATTTAAATCCAGAATAAAGTAGGAGCTTAAGAAAGGCAGAAGAAAACTGTAGCCCGAGAGAGATAGAGAGGGCTATGCAAGCATCTACACTGCAGAAATAATTCAGTTTGACTCCACTTTAGCAACAATGGTTCAATTCTATACCATACTGGGAGTTGTAGTTTGGTGAGGCCCCAGCCCTCTTAGGCAGAGAAGGCTACGGTCCTGGTCAAACTACAACTTCCAAGCTCCCATAGCAGTGAGTCCTCCCAGTTTACACAGCCTGTGTCACTACATTGCATGCTTGAGTTTCTGTTTACAACAATTGTTGTTGTTGGAATTAAAGTACTGATGGGAAACTTAAAAGGACATGCCCGTGAAGAGCATGCAGGGCCTGGCTGTTGTGTTTGGGACGCAGGGTATAGATCGGCCTTTAATCCGGCACAGAAAACCCTTTTTATTCTGATTTTCAGGAAAGAGAAGCCAGCCCTGCTGCGTCAGCACTCTGAGACCTAGCAGCTTCGGTTGTTTGTTCACTAGGATTTGGGTTTTTCGAGGCTTACCAGCCCTAAACACAGCCGCCTGCAACTTTCCCTTGCGCTTGGACAGCTGGAAGGCCAAACTTTGAAAGGGAGAAGAGATGCATAAATGCCTATTTTTTGAATGCCCTCCAACCCAAAGAATGGAATGTGGCTACCTTTATTTATTATTTTTATTATTCATTATTTACCATATTTGTGCCCCACCCTTCTCACCCTGATGGGGACTCAGAGTGGTTCACATATATATAGGTAACAATTCAATGCCATGTAAACATACTTCCAAAAATAATTAAACCTATACATTAAAACAACCACAAAAAGTATATCAAACATTCTGTGGATTCTAGCTAGTTAAAACACTGCTTTAGACCGAGACACATATATACCATCAAATGAATGCATTTTGATACCACTTTGAGTCCCTTTGGAAAGATAGAGCGGAATATAAATAAAGTTTATTATTATTTGATCACCACCACCATGCTATGCAGTGATGGGAGTTGTAGTGTATGTATGTATGTATTTATTATATTTCTACATCCGCTCTTTCTTACCCCATGGGGGACTCAGAGTAGCTTCCAATTTTGGCAATTATTCAGTGCCACAATTACACACACACACACACAAACCCAACAACAATACATAACACAATTAAACCATTAAAATTTATTTATTTATTTATTTAAAAGTTTTCTATACCAATCTTCTCACCTCCAAGAGGGACTCAGATCCGGTTCACAACATGTGTTCATATACAAAAATACAAACCACACAATGTATTATCATTACACAATTAAAAACATATTACAATACAACATCGTCATTATCACACTTACACAGCCACGTCGTCAAAACATTCCTGGTCATAATTCACAGTTAATCATTCTCCTTCCATGTGGACCAAAGTTGACTCAGTTATCAAAGGCCGCATTCCATAGCCAAGTCTTTGTTAGCTTCCTGAACGTCAGGAGGGAGGGAGCAGTTCTAATCTCCTGTGGGAGGGAGTTCCAAAGCCGGGGAGCCACCATCGAGAAGGCCCTGTCTCTCGTCCCCACCAACCGCGATTGTGACAGTGGTGGGATCGAGAGCAGCCCCCCCCCCCCCGGAAGATCTTAAAGACCTTGATGGTTCATAGATGGTTCATAAAATCAGATAACATATACCATTAAACAATTAAAACATGTTAAAACATAGCACCACTCCCGTAGTCTTCATCCAACTGCTTCTTATGTCAGTACCGTGAAAGTATATTGCAGTATAATTCTGATATTCCCCAAAGACCTGGTGTCACAGCCATGTGTTAACTTTTTTTCTAAAGACCAGGAGGGAGGAGGCCAATTTAATATCACTGGGGAAGGAGTTCCACAGCCGAGGAGCCACCATGGAGAAGGCCCTGTCTCTCGTCCCCACCAATTGCACCTGTGAAGGAGATGGGATTGAGAGCAGGGCCTCCCCAGCCAATCTTAACGCCCAAACTGGTTCATAGAGGAAGATACATTCGGATAAGTAAGCTGGGCCAGAACCATTTAGGGCTTTATAGGCTAATGCAAGCACTTTGAATTGTGCTTGGTAGCAGATTGGTAGCCAGTGGAGCTGATGTGACAGGGGGATTGTTTGCTCCCTGTACACAGCTCTGGTAAGCAATCTGGCTGCTACCCATTGGACTACCTGAAGTTTCTGAACAGTCTTCAAAGGCAACCCCCATGTAGAGTGTGGTGCAGTAGTCTATTCGAGATATAACGAGAGCATGGACTACCATGGCCAACTCTGGCTTCCTAAGCTATGGATGCAACTGGGGCACAAGTTTTAATTTTAATTAGTTTGCAAGGTCTTTCTCCTCTTCCACTAAATGGGGCCTGGTATCCCACTATTCCATAGCATTGAGCATTGGAAATTTAATATGGGGTCAAATAGCATTAATTGTACAGTGTAGATGCTGGTTTCTCCATTTATACAGCTTGCTGCTCCCTGTTTCGTTTGCACTCCTTGGCTTCTGTGTCCTGGGTTGCGAGTCTTCTCTAGGTTTTAGTCCAAAGTTTAAAGTTGATGAATCAATGCTCATTCTAAGTCCTGGGATGCCCTTTCTGCCTCTGCTGGGGCCCCCAATTTCTTATTGTGGCCTCCCACCCAAGAATTTACTATTTATTTATTTACTAGCCATCCCCTGCCATATGTTGCTGTGGCCCAGTCTGTGTATATGTGCTTTGTGTGTGTGTGTATTTGTGTATATATGTATATGTGTGTTTGTGTTTATATATGTGGTTTTGTGCATGCATTGTAATGTAATTTTTGGGGGTTTTTTTAAGTCTCTTCTGCTGTGTTTTTCAGTGTTTTTATGAGTGATGGTCACTCGTTGGCCTGATAAGTGTATTGTGTCCAAATTTGGTGTCAATTCATCCAGTGGTTTTTGAGTTATGTTAATCCCACAAACGAACATTACATTTTTATTTATATAGTTTTACCCCACCTTTCTCAACCCTGTAGGGGACTCTTACATATATAGACAACGATTCAATGCCATGTAAATATACATATATAGTAAAATAAACAGATATATTAGAGATCATTAAAAACCAACATATCAAACTTTAAAATGCTGTTATCCAAAATCATAGTCTTTGGCTGTTCCAAATTGCCATTGCACTATTCCATAGTTCTCTAATGGGTTACTAACTGAACACTTGATTCCAAATCCATGTCTTTAGCCTTTTCCCAAAGGTCAGGAGGGAAAGGGCTGATCTAATTTTGTTAGGGAGGGAACTAACCAGTCTTGATCCTACTTAGCTTCAAGAAGCAGAATAGGGATCCATCTACACTGTAGAATGAGTGCAGTTAGACAACGTTCAAACTATCAGGACTCAATGCTGTGAAATCCAGAGATTTTTAGTTTCTGGAGATATTGGTTGTATCGACTGTAGAATAAAGGCAGCTTGACATCATTTGGCATTATTTATTTCATCGAAGAAATAAAAATGACCCCGTTTCTCCTCCATGAAACCCATCTCAGTACTTCAGCTTATGGAGAGGAGGAGGAAGACTAAAGGGAAGGAGGCTCACGCCAGCAAGTCCCTTCAAAGCATGGGTGTATGTGGGAAGTTTGGCCCAATTCTATCATTGGTGGGGTTCAGAATGCTCTTTGATTGTAAGTGAACTATAAATCCCAGCAACTACAACTCCCAAATGTCAGGGTCTATTTCCCCCAAACTCCACCAGTGTTCACATTTGGGCATATTGAGTATATATGCCAAGTTTGGTCGAGATCTATCATTGTATGAGTCCATAGTGCTCTCTGGATGTAGGTGAACTACAACTCCAAAACTCAAGATCAATGCCCACCAAACCCCTCCCATATTTTCTGTTGGTCACGGGAGTTCTGTTTAGCAAGTTTGGTTCTATTCCATCGTTGGTGGAGCTCAGAATGCTCTTTGATTGTAGGTGAACTATAAATCCCAGCAACTACAGCTCCCAAATGTCAAGGTCTATTTCTCCCAAACTCCACCAGTATTCACATTTGGGCATATTGAGTATTTGTGCCAAATTTGGTCCAGATCCATCATTGTTTGAGTCCACCGTGCTGCCTGGATGTAGGTGAACTACAACTCCAAAACTCAAGGTCAATGTCCATCAAACCCTTCCCGTATTTTCTGTTGGTGTGCCAAGTTTGGTACAATTCCATTGTTGATGAAGTTCAGAATGCTTCTTTGATTGTAGCTTAACTATAAATTCCAGCAACTACTACTTACTACTTACTACTACTTAGGCGATCCCTCGTTGGACAAGTAAGATGGTCTTCCAGTGTACTTGTGGGTTCGTAGGTGGCTGTGGAGCCCTATTCTTGACCCGCATCTTCTCCCACAGTGAAGGTTTCCAGGTGGAAGGCGGTCTCAGTCGGGGTTGGCTTGACGCGCCTTCCTCCTGGCACACTTTTCCCTTTCGCCCTCCATTCGTGCCTCTTCAAATTCTGCAGCACTGCTGGTCACAGCTGACCTCCATCTAGATCTCCCCCAAGCGCAGACTCCAAGGAAGAAAGACAAGGCGCAAAATGAACACCCAAGCCCTTCAGGAGCCCTCCAGACGAGCCCATCTCCAAACAGCACTCAAGGACCATCTACCCACAGTACACCCCGAAAATGTTGAGGAACATTGGAACAAACTGAAGACCTCCATCATCCAAGCCTGCGAAGAAACTATTGGATACCAAGCCAAGAAACATCAAGATTGGTTTGATGAAAATGACATCGAGATCCAACAGCTAATTGACAAGAAAAGGAAAGCCTTCCAAACATGGCAGAGAGACATCAACTGTGCTGCTAAGAAAAAGATCTACGCCAGCGCAAAAGCTGAGGTCCAAAGAAGGACAAGAGAACTCAAGAACATCTGGTGGACAAAGAAGGCTGAAGAAATCCAACACCTGGCAGATACCCATGATGCTCAGGGATTTTTCAAAGCCACAAAGGTCATCTATGGACCAAGAAACCATGGCATACAGCCTCTACGCTCATCAGATGGAACCAAACTCCTGAAGGACCAAAAATCAATTGCACTACGTTGGAAAGAACACTACCAAAGCCTCCTGAACCGCAGCTCCAATGTGGCCGAAGAGGTCCTCTCACAAATCCCACAACAACAAACCAGGGATGAACTTGCAGCACTGCCTAGTTTGGAAGAAGTCAGCAATGCCATCAGCCAACAGAAGAATAACAAAGCCAGTGGACCTGATGGGATCCCAGCTGAAATCTTTAAAGAGGGAGAACCTGAGCTGACACATTCCAGCAACTACAACTCCCAAAATGACAAAATCAATTATGATTCATAACAATAGCAAAATTACAGTTATGAAGTAGCAACGAAAATAATATTATGGTTGGGGGTCACCACAACATGAGGAACTGTATTAAGGGCTCGCGGCATTAGAAAGGTTGAGAAACACTGGACTAAAGTGTCATCAGACCCAGAATGACACAAACTACAAATCCCAGGAGGCCTTAGTCTTAGAGCTGTGGGGATTCAAGTGGTACCAAGCTTCATCCAGTCTGCATTGTAGATGCAGAATGGATGCAGCCTTCCTTCCCAAAGCATCCCTTGAGCATCCTTGCCACTGGCTAGGGAGAGGGGCACTTTGCCCATGCTCAGAGGCACTGCTGAGGCCCCCTCACCTGCTGCTCTTCACCTGCCAGGGAGCGCCCTCCCACTTGTCACCTGAGTCAAGTCCATCCCTCCCTTTCTCCATCCCTGCCTTCATCCCTCCATCCTTCCTTCTTTCCATCCTTCTTCCAAAGGGAGGGGGAGGGAGGGGGCGGGCTTTCCGTGGGGTGGGCCCCCTCTCCCTCCAGCGGCGTGGGGGCGGTTCCGATCCGGGAGGGGCGGCGTCTGCGCGCGGGAAAGCCGGCCAAGGAAGGAAGGAAGGAAGGAAGGAGAGAAAGGAGGAGTGGAGGAGGAGGACGCCGCCGGCATTTCGGCCATTGGAGGGCACGGAAGGGACCCCATCCAGAGCCCCTCCGGCTGGTAAGCCCAAAGGGGAGGAGAGAGGGATGGAGAGAGGGAGGGATGGGGGAGAGATCCAGGGCATCAATGGAGGAGGGAAGGAAAGAGGGAGGAGAGGAGTGGGAAAGAAGGGAGGACAAGACAGCCTTAGCAATGGAAAGGGGTTGAATGGTGCTTTTGCAGCCGCTTGGGTTGGTTCCCCCCTCCCCTTTTCCTTCTCCCTCCCTTCCTCCTCCTTTTATCCTTCTCTCCGTCCTTCTCTCCTTTTTTTATCCTTCCTTCCTTTCTTCTTTCCTTATTTTATCCTTCATTTTGTCTATCCTTCCTTCCCTCCTTCCTTCTCTTCTTATTTTATCCTTCCATCCTTCCTACCTTCCCTCTCTCCTTATGTTACCCTTCCTTCCTTCCATCCTTCCTTCCTTTCTTCTTTCTCTCCTTATTTTATCCTTCCTTCCTTTCTTCTTTCCTTATTTTATCCTTCCTTCTTTCTCCCATTTTGTCTATCCTTCCTCCCTCCCTTCTCTTCTTATTTTATCCTTCTTTCCTTATTTTATCCTTCCTACCTTCCTTCTCTCTATCCTTATGTTATCCTTCCTTTCATCCTTCCTTCCTTCATCCATTCTTTCCTGATTTTATCCTTCCTTCCTTCCTTATTTTATCCTTCCACTCTTTCTACCTTCCCTCTCTCCTTATGTTATCCTTCCTTCCTTCCTTTCATCCTTCCTTCCTTTCTTCTTTCTCTCTTTATTTTATCCTTCCTTCCTTCTCCCATTTTGTCTCTCCTCCCCCCCTCCCTTCTCGTCTTATTTTCTCCTTCTTTCCTTATTTTATCCTTCCTACCTTCCTTCTCTCTATCCTTATGTTGTCCTTCCTTCCTTCATCCATTCTTTCCTGATTTTATCCTTCCTTCCTTCTCTTCTTATTTTCTCCTCCTTCCTTCCTTCCTTCCTTCCTTCCTTCCTTCTCTCATTTTCTCCTTCTTTTATCCTCCCCTCTTTCCTTATTTTATCCTTCCTTCCTTCTTTATTTTACCCTTCTTTTTTCATCCTTCCCTCTTTCTTTCTTTCTTTCCTTCCTTCCTTCCTTCCTTCCTTCCTTCCTTCCTCCCTCCCTCCTCCCTCCCTCCCTCCTCCCTTCCTTCCTCCTTCTTCCTTCCTTCTTGCTCCCTTCCTGGAAGGAGAAAAAAGGAAGAAGAAGGAAGGAAAGGAAGGAAGGAAGGAAGGAAGGAAGGAAGGAAGGAAGGAAGGAAGGAGGACATGGCCCCACCTGCTGCTGTTGCAACCCCCCCCCCCACAGTAAAAAGTGGGGACAATGACCCCCAGCACCCCCTCCCAATCATGACCCCCTTTCCACCTTTGTGTGTGGGTATCTCTCTTTTTCTCTCTTCTTTCATATCTGTCTCATCCATCTATCCATTCTCTCTCATTCTGTCTTATTTATCTATCCATGTGTCATTGATCTATCAATCTATCCTGCTTTTTATCTATCATCTCTATATCAATTTCTATTTATTCATATAAGCAGCTCTCTATCTTCATTCATTGATCTATGTATTATCAATGGATGTATCTATCCAGGTGTTTATTTATCATCTAATCTTTCATCTACATATTATTGATCTAGCCAGGTCTCTTTTAAGAGAAGCAACATATACATAATAATAATAAACCTATCTAATTATTTACCAATCACCAGTCATCTTTCATCTCTTGATGTATCTGTCTGTTATCTATCAATCTACTTCCATCATTCTGTGCTTCAACAGTCTGTTAATCTATCCAGCTATTTATCAGTAATGTATTTATCTGTCCATCTTTCATCTATGTATCATCAATCTTTTGATGTGTTTATCCAGCTACATCTATCAATGTATCATCAATCTATCAATATATTTCTCAGCTGTATATATCATCTATATTATTTCATAAATCTATGTATCAGCAATCTATATAGTTGTCCAGCTTTATCTATAGTCTATAATATTTCATCAATTTATGTATCAACAATCTATCTATACATTTGCCCAGCTTTATCTATAATCTATAATATTTCATCAATCTATGTATCAACAATCTATCTATACATTTGTCCAGCTATATCTATCATCTATATTATTTCATCAATCTATGTATCAGCAGTCTATCAATATATTTGTCTAGCTATATCTATCATCTATATTATTTCATCAATCTATGTATCAGCAATCTATCAATATATTTCTCCAGCTATATCTATAATCTAATTATTTCATCAATCTGTGTATCAGCAGTCTATATATTTGTCCATCTGTATCTATCATCTATATTATTTCATCAATCTATGTATCAGCAATCTATCAATACATTTGTTCAGATGTATCTATCATCTATATTATTTCATCAATCTATGTATTGATGAAATACATATCAATATATTTGTCCAGCTGTATCTATTTTTTCATCAATCTATGTATCACCTGTTTGTCTATCTATATATTTGTCTAGATATATTATCTATATTATTTAATCAATCTAAGTAACAGAAATCTATCTATATGTTCATCCAGCTGTATCTATCATCTATATTATTTCATCAATCTATGTATGAACAATCTATATGTTCATCCAGCTGTATCTATCATCTATATTATTTCATCAATCTATGTATCAGTAATCTATCAATATATTTGTCTAGCTGTATCTATTTTTTCATCAATCTATGTATCACGTGTCTATCTATATATTTTCTAGATATATTATCTATATTATTTCATCAATCTAAGTAACAGAAATCTATCTATATGTTTGTCCTGTTCTATCTATCATCTATATTATTTTATCAATCTATCTATCATTGATCTATCTATCCATCCAGTTGTCTGTCTCTATATGGATATCTATGCACATATGTGCACATGTGTGGGAATCCCCCTGCACACCCACACGCATACATGGCTGTTTGCACCCAGGTCCCCTCCCCTTTTTGCACACTTCCTTGTGTGCATGGATTGGTGAATTTCATGCATGAGTGGATGGCACGCTTCTTGCACGCTGCTGCCCAGGGGTAAGCAGAGGATGGTGTGATCCAGCCAAGTGCAAGAAATCCATAAAATACAAGGGAAAGCAAGGCATGTGAATGAATTGTTTGGAAGTGGTAACCATTCTTCTCCCTCGCCTGCTTCCTCCCTTGCTGATCTGCACAGAGCCCAGATGTGTTTGCAAATGCACATCTGGGTGCATGCAGAGCCATAACTGGGTGCTCTGGGGAAGCCATTTGGGGGGAAAGGAAAGCATAAAGCATGGCTCCTGGGTTCATTTATTGATTGATTTGGGAGGATTCGGAAATGCTCCGGGTATCCCTTGCCTTTGTTCTCCGGTGTTGCCGGTCTTCTCATCGATTGCCAATCCAATGCTCTTAATCCATCATTTTTCATTATCCCCTTTCCTTTGTAATAGCATTTCCATATATATAATATATACACCCTAGAATATATATATGTGTGTGTGCGTGTGTGTGTGTAATAAATACATCCAGAAGATGGGGATGACCATTAACAAGGCTGTTATTTTTATTACTTGCTGTTTATCACATGGCAATATCATGCACAGTCGTAAGACCGTGGATCATTCCAAATGGGATTATTAGCCTCTCTGATGGCATGTGGAAATCTATCTATCTCAGTCTGGGGGCAGAACAATATTGCATGCACACAACTGGCTTTGCATTTGCACAAAAGCCTTTCCCAATAACGGTGAGGAATTGGAGTGGGGAAACCAGCTGGATTCAAGCAGTTGTGGAATTAGGTGTGTGTGCATTTGTGTGTCTTTTGTTGCCGTTTGGAAGGAAGGAGGCAGATGCCTTGAAGGGAGCCATAGCCAATGTATCAGTGCTTGCCTTGTTGCTTTTCTCCTTGCCCAAGATGGGGGATAGTCTTCCTCTCTTCCTCTCCTCCTTGCTCTTTTCCTTCCCTCCTCCTTCTCCGTTCTTGGGATGGAGGCCAATGAGGATTGCAAAGGGGTCTCCCAAGGCATCCATATATATCCAAGCCCATGCATGAAAAAGGCATGGAAGGGATGCTCCATCACTGATGCAAATGGGGCACCGGCCATTTGACTGAGAAAAAAGCAATAATTCTTGCAAGTGAGAATCACATGGTGAGGGATTGAGGGGGAAAGCACATTGCCTGGGATGCAGTCTCAAAAAAAGAGGAAAAGAAATGAGTCCCCATAGGGACAATGCCGGCTTTGTTTTGGTATCGCAGCCCCGTCACCCAAATCTGGGAGATTAATCGGAGCTTTCCGGGGCTTAGCCTTCGGACCTGTCTTTGGGCCAAGCAAATAGCCTGCAAATAGCCTCTGAGCATATGCAAAGTGACTCAGAATCCTAGAGTTGGAAGAAACCCCATGAGCTATCCAGTCCAACCCCCTTCAGCCAGGCAGGAGAAGCACAATCAAAGCACCCCTATCATAGAATCCAAGAGTTGGAAGAGACCCCCAAAGGCCATCTAGTCCAACCTGTTTCTGTCAGGAAGGAAGACACCATCCCTCCTGACAGATGGGCATCCATCCTGTCATAGATTCATAGTTGGAAGAAAACCTATAGGCCATGCAGTCCAACTCCCTTCTGCCTTCAAACAGGAAAAGCACAATTAAAGCCTTCCCAAAAGATGGCCATCCAGACTCAGCTCAAAAACTTCCAGAGAAAGAGACTCCATCATCCTTATTATTATAGAATCCTAGAGTTGGAAGAGACCCCAAAGGTCATCCTGTCAGGAAGGGAGACACAAACAAAACCCTACTGACAGATGGCCATCCAGCCTGCCATAGAATCCTAGAATTGGAAGAGACCCCCAAAGGTAATCCAGTCCAACCCCTTTTTGCCAGGAGAAAAACACCAACCTTCTAACAGAGGCCATCTAGCCTGTCATAGAATCCTAGAGTTGGTAAAAACCATATAAGCCATGCAGTGCAATTCCCTTCTACCTTCAGGCAGGAATAGCACAGTTAAAGCATCCATGACAGATGGTCATCCAGCCTCACTCAAAAACTTCCGGAGAAGGAGACTCTATCATTATTATTATCAAAGATTATCACCATTGTTATAGAATCTTAGAGTTGGAAGAAACTCCAAGGGTCATCCTGTCAGGAAGGGAGACACAATCAAAGCCCTCCCAACAGATGGCCATCCAGCCTCTGCTCAACCCCCCCCCCCCCCCAGAACTGTAGAACACAAATGGCTAAATTGAGCACTGGACAAATATATTGATAGATTGCTGATACTACACTGCCCTATAATCCAGTTCCAAGCAGATAATCTGGATTTTATATGGCAGTGTAGAAGGAGCCTGAGCCAGCAATGCCTTTTGTGTGTACCGTTAAATCACCTGATTTTTCTTAGGCAAGGGAGACTCAGAGGTGGGTTTGCCAAGAAGTTCCTCTGAATTCCACTGTTGACCTCAGGAAGTTTCTCCTAAGGTTTTAGCTGGAATCTCTTTTCCTAAACTTTAACCCATTCCTCTGTGTCCTGGATTCTAGAGCAGCACAAAACACATTTGCCCTTTTCTCCTTCCAAATATTTAAACACAGCTATGATGCCCCCTTCTCTCAGCCTTCTCTCCTCCAAGATGAACACCCACAGCTCTTTAACTCTCTCCTCAAAGGGATTGATGGCTTCCAGGCCTTTGACCATTTTGATTTCTCTTCTCTGGACACCTTTCAAACTGGTTAATATAATTTTAGAATTGCTTTGCACATAACTGGAGACAGTGTTCCAGGTCTGGCCAAAGCAGAACGGAGTGGAATTATGATTTCCCTTGATCTGGACACTATACTCCTATTGATGCAGCATGGAATCGCTTTGGCCTTTTTCGCTGCCTCATCACAGTCTTGGCTCATGTTCTGCTTGTTGTTTATTAAGTATCTTAGATCTTTTTCCCAGGGACTGTTTGCAAGCCAGCTGTCCCCCATCCAATATCTATACATTAAGTATCATACCATGCATTTTTCCCCGTTGATATTCATTTTGTTGTACTTGACCAGTCAGTTCTCTAATCTGTGAAGGTCCTGATACTGTCCTCTGGGATCTTGGGCATTTCTGAGTTTAAGAAGCCCATGTTGTACAAGATCCTTTGCGAGACAGTTCTCTGGAGGTCTTGCCATGCTCAATATATCCCATATAGATGGGGGTATTGGGGCAACGATGCAAAAGGTTTGCTAGGGTAGACTCTCTTTCATTCAGGCTCAGCCCCCCCCCCCCAATCAAGCTCAGCCCCCCCCCCCCTGAATCAAAATCCTGGCTACGGGCCTGCCTGTGTGGCAGAAGGGGGTTGGGCTGGATGGTCCTTGGGAGCCCCTTCCAATGCTAGGATTCTCTGGAGGTCTTCAAATAGAGGGTGGATGGCCATCTGTCAGGAGGGCTTTGATTGTACTTTTCCTGCCAGAAAGGAGCTAGACTGGATGGCCTTTGGGAGTCCCTTCCAATGCTATGACTCTATGATAAGGGAGACCCATCCAGTAAAGTAAGAGGTTGAGTGGCCATCTGTTAAGGGTGCTTTGATGATGCTTTTCCTGCCTGGCAGAAGGGGGTTGGACTGGATGACCTTTGGGAGTCCCTTCCAATGCTATGATTCTATGGATCTATCTATCTATCTGTCTGTCTGTCTGTCTGTCTGTCTGTCTGTCTATCTATCCATCTATCCATCTATCTACCTACTTTTCTGGAGGTCTTTAAACAGAGGCTAGATGCCCACATGTTGGAAAGACTTAGATCAGGAGTCCTCAAACTAAGGCCTGAGGGCCAGATACGGCCCTCCAAGGTCATTTACCTGGCCCTCCCTGAGGGTCAACCTAAGTCTGAAATGACTTGAAAACACACAACAATAACCCTATCTTATCAGACAAAAGCAGGCCCACACTTCCCATTGAAATACTAATTTTATATTTGTTAAAATTGTTCTTAATTTTAATTATTGTATTAAATGTTTTTTGCACTACAAATAAGATATGTGCAGTGTGCATAGAATTCATTCATGTTCTTTTCAAATTATAATCTGGCCCTCCAACAGTTTGAGGGACTGTGACCTGGCCCTGTGTTTAAAAAGTTTGAGGACCCCTGACTTAGATGGTGCTTTTCCTGCTTGGCAGAAGAGGGTTGGACTGGATGGCACTTGGGAGCCCCTATCAACATTATAATTCTATTATAAGAGAGACTCATTCAGTAAAATAAGAGGCCGGATGGCCATCTGTCAGGGATGTTTTGATTGTGCTTTTCCTGCCTGGCAGAAGGGGGTTGGACTGGATGGGAGTCCCTTCAAACTCTTGGATTCTATGGTTCTATCTATTATCTATCTATCTATCTATCTATCTATCTATCTATCTATCTATCTATCTATCTATCTTCTTCTCTGGAGGTTTTCAAACAGAGGCTGGATGACCATCTGTCGGGAAGGCTTTGATTGTGCTTTTCCTGACTGGCTGAAGGGAGGTAGACTGGATGACCTTTGGGCTCCCTTCCAGTCCTATGATTCCATGGTTTGATTGATCTGTCTATCTATCTATCTATCTATCTATCGATCGATCGATCGATCTACCTATCTATCTACTTTCCTGCAGGACAGAAGGAGGTGTACTGGATTGCCCTTGGGAGTCCCTTCCAACGCTATGATTCTATAGATCTATCTATCTATCTATCTATCTATCTATCTATCTATCTATCTATCTTCTTCTTCTCTGGAGGTCTTCAAACAGAGGTTGGATGGCATTCTGTCGGGAGGGCATTGATTGTGCTTTTCCTGACCAGCAGAAGGGAGGTAGACTGGATGACCTTTAGGAGTCCCTTTCAATCCTATGATTCCAGGTTCTATCTATCTATCTATCTATCTATCTATCTATCTATCTATCTATATATATATATCTATTTTTCTGGAGGTCTTTAAATTGAGGCTAGATGGCCACCTGTTGGAAGAACTTAGATGGTGCTTTTCCTGCCTGGCAGAAAGGGGTTGGACTAGATGGCCCTTGGGAGCCCCTTCCAACACTAGGATTCTATGATAAGGGAGATTCATTTAGTAAAGTAAGAGGCTGAGTGGCCATCTGTTAGGGGTGCTTTGATGATGCTTTTCCTGCCTGGCAGATCGGGGTTGGACTGGATGGCCCTTGGGAGTCCCTTCCAACTCTAGGATTCTATGGTTTTATCTTCTATCTATCTACTTCCTTCTCTGGATGTCTTTAAACAGAGGCTAGATGGCCATATCTGTGTGAGTGTGTGGTGGGGTGTGTGTGCTTTGATGGTGCTTTTCTTGCCTGGCAGAAGAGGGTTAGACTAGATGGCCCTTGGGAACCCCTTCCAACACTATGATTCTATGACAAGAGAGCCTCATTCAGAAAAGTAAGAGGCTGGATGGCTGTCTGTCAGGGGTGTTTTGATTGTGCTTTTCCTGCTTGGCAGAAGGGGGTTGGACTGGATGGTCTTGGGAACCCCTTCCAACACTATGATTCTATGATAAGAGAGCCTCATTCAGAAAAGTAAGAGGCTGGATGGCTGTCTGTCAGGGGTGTTTTGATTGTGCTTTTCCTGCCTGGCAGAAGGGGGTTAGACTGGATGACCCTTGGGAGCCCCTTCCAACACTATGATTCTATGATAAGAGAGCGTCATTCAGAAAAGTAAGAGGCTGGATGGCCATCTGTCAGGTGTGTTTTGATTGTGCTTTTCCTGCCTGGCAGAAGGGGGTTGGACTGAATGGTCTTGGGAACCCCTTCCAACACTATGATTCTATGATAAGAGAGCCTCATTCAGAAAAGTAAGAGGCTGGATATCTGTCTGTCAGGAGTGCTTTGATTGTGCTTTTCCTGCCTGGCAAGAAGGGGTTTGGAATGGATGGCCTTTGGGAGTCCTTCTAGGATTCATAGATACTCTAGGATTCTGCGACCCCCTTGAGGGCAGTATTCCCTCTGCCTTGAGCCTCTGTCTCACTCTGGACTCTCTGTCTCTCTCTCACAGACCCTCCCTGTTCCTGGGGGCCCGGGGCCACCTCTGTCCCAAGGGGCCATGTCTTCTTCCGACGAAGAGACGCTGAGCGAGCGGTCCTTCCGGAGTGAGCCGTCCTGCAAGAGTGAGCGGTCCTTCCGGAGCGAGAGGTCCGGCAGCCTCAGCCCCTGCCCTCCGGGGGACACCTTGCCCTGGAACCTCCCTCTCCATGAGCAGAAGAAGCGCAAGAGCCAGGACTCCGTCTTGGACCCGGCCGAGAGGGCCGTCGTCAGGGTCGCCGGTAAGAGGCCCCTCATCAGACATGGGTCTGGGTGACGATGTTAGGAATTACAGGCCGTTCCCGAGTTACAAACATCTGATTTACAAACGACTTATAGTTAAGAATGGGGATGAGACAACAGGAAGTGAGAGAAACCTACTTCTAGGAAGGGAAATTAATTCCCCTGTTATTATGGGGGAAAGGATTCTCTACTGAGGCATTGTCCCCAATCCTTGTTTCCAAACAAACCAAATTTTCCAAAATCCAAAGGGATGGAAAGTGATGTGGAATCTTCTGAACAGATGCACAGATGGCAAAGGAAACATCACAGGGTGTTAATCTTTCCCTATATGATCCAAAGCTGTATATATCATCTATCAATCAGTCTATCTATCTATCTATCTATCTATCTATCTATCTATCTATCTATCTAATAATAATAATAATAATAATAATAATAATAATAATAATAATAAATATACCCTGCCACCATCTCCCTGAAGGGGACTCAGGGCGGCTAACATAAGGCCAAGCCCAAAAATACAATACGCAAAATGAAAAAACAAAAAAAAATACATCACAACAATATACATAAAGATATCTATCTATCTATCTATCTATCTATCTATCTATCTATCTATCTATCTATCTATCTATCTATCTAATGTTTGCTTGGAGGTACACTTTAAAAATGTCTCTGTTCCGACTTACATACAAATTCAGCTTAAGAACACACCTACCCAAGCAATTTTGCTCATAACTTGGGGGCTGCCTATATCTGTTTGCATCACATGCCTTTAAGGGGGGATGGGGACTTCAACTCCCATAAGCCTCAGCCAGCAGGACCATTGGCCAGGAATGCTGGGAGTTGGAGTCCTCTTTTCACCAAAAACGAAGCGCTCCTGCCTTCATTTGCCAGGGTCCATCTACACTTTCAAATTAATGCTGCTTGAAGTGCCTTGGCTCAATGTCCTGGAATCCTGGGAGTTGCAGTCTGACAATACCCAGGACTGCCAAACTACAACTCCCATGATTCCATAGCACTGAGCCACGGCAATGACAGTGGTGTCCAAGTGCATCAATTCTATAGTGCAGATGCCCCCTCAAAGTACTATTTTGTATCAATCATAAAGCACCACTACTTTCATCTGTCTGCAATGCTACTAAGTATCTTTCAGCGCATCTACTTTGTTGGATGAATGCAATTAAAATAACTTTGGAAAGTAACTGGAAATGCTACGTGTTACAGTAGTGAAGAGGGTACATGGGTCTTTGGTATTATGCCAGCTTTGTTAGGGCTCATGTTGCAGAAAACTTTAGCAGGAAGTAAATATTTGACCATTCTGTTTGGACGTCGAATATTTTGATAGTCAAATAGATGTTGTATATAATATTTTGCTATTTAACTGTATCCTTTCTACAGTTTGGCAGCATTTTACATTCTTGCAATTTGGGCTGTTACATTGAATTTATTTAAAGCAAAATATTTAATGGATATGAGGGTCTGGATTTCCTGAAGAATCATATTCTCAATTATTTTATTTTGTTGGAGTTTTCCTCCTACTCATCTAGCTAGCTTGAAAACCTTTAGGTTGCAGCTCCCATCATCCCCATAGTCAATGTGGCCACTGCTTCATGAATGAATGGGGAATTGTGGGAGTATTGCTTGGAAACCTTTGGACTACAACTCCCATCCTCAGCAAGCATGGCTGCTGCTTCGGGAGTGAATGGGAAATGTGGAGAAGTTTATTTCCAACCAAGCTTCATAGCTTGGGAGCCTTTGGACTACAACTCCAAGCATCCTCTAGCCAGCACAGCCACCAGTCATGAATGAAAGGGGGATTTGGGGAGTTTTACTTGGAGACTATTTGGGCTACAACTCCCATCCATTCCTGGATGGCACGGCCACCAATTCTGAATGCCTAAGGAATTGGGGAGTTTTACTTCAAGCTTTGAAGCTTGGAAATCCATTTTGACTACAACTCCCACCATCCCTTAGCCAGACATGACCGCTGGGAGTGAATGCATGGGGAATTGTGGGAGTTTTACTTGGAAACCTTTGGAGTACAACTCCCATCATCCTCAAGCCTCAGGTCATGAACGAATGGGGAATACTGGAAGTTACATTCCAATCAAGCTTCACAGCTTGGAAAACTTTGGGCTACAACTCCCAGCATCCTCAAGCCTCTGGTCATGAATGAATGGGGAATACTGGAAGTTGTATTCCAATCAAGCCTCACAGCTTGGAAACCTTTGGAGTACAACTCCCAGCATCCTCAAACCTCTGACCATGAATGAATGGGGAACACTGGCTGGTCAGGGATTATGGACAAAAATGCCCTATCTAGCATTGACACCAACTATGAATTAATTTGGGGATTTAATTTTATCCAAGCTGCATTGAAAACTATAACATGGGGGAAGTTCCTTTTTAAGGGCCTACAGAATCCCAAGCCATTTTCAGGAATCTGTTTCTATGGTGGCTGCAAAGTCCAAAGCCTTGCCCTTCCTCCCTCCCTCCTTCTCTCCCCCCCCCCCCCCCACACATTTTGGGTAATTGACAGTTGCTTGACTATATTTGGTGTGCTTGGGAAGTGGTTTCTTTTTGAAGACTCTATCTCTTTGTTTTGGCTTGAGTTCGTTGGGGATTGTGATGTCTTAACGGCTTTTTGAAGAACGAATCAATTAATTTGGATCTTGGGCCATGAGCCAAGATTTGATCGTGTTTCTGGGATGAATCACAGCAGGACAAGGAACGGTTTTCGCTCGAGCAAATCCCATTCCTGTACAACGCTTTGAACTAGAACGGGATTTCTCTATTGTTCCATGTTTTTCTCATTGAATTCATACTGATGCTTCCCACTTATAAGACCCAATGAGGTTTGTGGGTGCAGCTACACTGCAGAATTAACTCGTTTTGGCACCACTTTCCTGCTAGGGGGATCCTGGGAGTTGTAGTTGAAGTGAGGCACCAGACTTCTTTGGCAGAGAAGGTTTTAGAATGACAGCTTCCAGGATTCTATAACATTGAGCTATGGCAGTGACAAAATCACTTTAATTTGGCAATGTGGATGCACCCAAGGTTAGGAAAGAGGCTGAGAAATGGAGCACAGTGGTTTACAATGGGCGAATGTACCATTGTTGGCAAACAGAGGAATGCAAGAAGGAGCTGCCTGTGTGACTGCGGTATTTGTTTCTTCTGATTCTTCTGTTTCTTTCCATTCTTCCCTGGAACTTCCTGGTACGTCTTTCCATCCCCCTTTTTTTCTCTTCCAGCTGCATCCAACTCATTTCCATACTGTTTCTCTTTCTTTCTTGCTCATTTCTCCATCTGAAATGAAGGCCCAGACTCACGATATCCAGACTCTGTGGCTTCCTTCTTGGCCCAAAAGGCCAAGACTGAGGTGAAGTGGCCACAAAAGAGGGACGTCCATCGGCTAGGGACACATTGGGGCCACTGAAGTTCTCCTTTGCCATGCAAACCCATTCTCCTCTCTAGCAAGGATGGCCAATGGGCTTTCTGTTTAGGGTTGCCCTTTGCCCCCTTTGCTCAGAGAAGAAGGGATGGCATGGCAGTGCCAACATCTGAGTGCTGCACTGTTGTTGTTGTTTTTATTTATACCCTCTTTGCTCAGAGAAGGAGAATGGCATGGCGATGCCAAAAGCTGGGTGCTGCATTGTTGTTGTTGTTGTGTTTATTTATAAAAGTGGTTCCCAACCTTTTTTTGACCAGGGACCACTTTGACCAGGGATCACCCTCCAACATTAGTACCAAAAGGGTTACGAATTGGTTTTTGGTCAACTTTTGATTCAGTTTGGTTATTTGGGATGCTGATTCAGAAAATTGCATTGGATAGACAACGTCAGCTCTAGTTTCTGATACAGAACATATTCCATCCAGTAGTTGCCATCTGCTTGTTTACAAAAAACCATATTTAATAAGCCTCGGCACTATAAAATCCCCTGGTGGCACAATGGGTTAAACCACGGAGCTGCTGAACTTGTTGACCAAAAGGTTGCAGGTTCGAATCCAGGGAGTGGCGTGAGCTCCCACTGTTAGGCCCAGCTTCTGCCAACCAACAGTTTGAAAACATGCAAATGTCAGTAGGTCAATAGGTACTGCTCCGGCAGGAAGGTAACGACACTCCATGCAGTCATGCTGGCCACATGACCTTGGAGGTGCCTATGGACAATGCGGCTCTTCAGCTTAGAAATGGAGATGAACACCAACCCCCAGAGTCAGACACAACTGGACTTAATGTTAAGGGAAAACCTTTACCTGTACCTACTATAAGAGGGAATCGCGAGGCCAGTCACTCTTGTTGCAGTGGTGTAGGAATGGTCAGGCTATGGACCATATTTTTGTTCTTGGGGACTAGTGGTGGTCCATGGACCACAGGCTGGGAACCACTGATTTATACCCTCTTTGCTCAGAGAAGGAGGACGGCATGGTGGTGCCAAAATCTGTGTGCTACATTGTTGTTGTTGTTGTTATTCTGTTTATTTATACCCTCTTTGCTCAGAGAAGGAGGATGGCATGGTGGTGCCAAAAGCTGTGTGCTACATTGTTGTTGTTGTTGTTGTTGTTGTTCTGTTTATTTATACTCTCTTTGCTCAGAGAAGGAGGATGGCATGGTGGTGCCAAAAGCTGTGTGTCACATTGTTGTTGTTATTGTTGTTGTTGTTGTTATGTTTATTTATACTCTCTTTGCTCAGAGAAGGAGGGTGGCATGGTGGTGCCAAAAGCTGGGTGCTGTATTATTGTTGTTGTTGTTGTTCTGTTTATTTACACTATCTTTGCTCAGAGAAGGAGGATGACATGGCGGTACCAAAAGCTGGGACAACATCACTCTTCCCATTAATATAGTAGAGATATGGACATTTTTGGTGTTTATATAAAACACCAATTTATACTCCCTTTGGAATGGTAAGGTCCACAGCCTGACCATTCCTACACCACTGCAACAATCCTTGTAATTGATATGAAGAAATAGATGTAAGAAGTGTTGCCAGTGCTCTGAGTCTTAATTTAAGAGAGAAAAGTGGGCTAGTAATAATAATAGTAATAATAATAATAACAACAACAAAAACTCTGAGGGTGCTTGCCATAGATGTGGGCAAAACGTCAGGAGAGAATGCTTCTGGAACATGGCCATACAGCCAGGAAAAATCACAGCAACCCAGTGATTCTGCCCATGAAAGCCTTAGACAATCCTTTAGCTACTGACTTTGTGACTTTATGGTATACCATAGTTCGCAACTCTGCTATGCCCAGAATCCAGTTGGAGTGGGCCTGTCTACACTGACCATTTAATGCAGTTCAAACACAGGTTGAGAGTCAGTGGCTATATAATGGAAGTGCTCTGCAGCATGGAAGGCTTTAAACTGACTTAAACAATGTCAGGGAATAGTCTGAAGTCAAGCCCTTAAGGCACCCCAGTGCATGCCAGTATAAACCAATAAGCAGATGTTTGGACTAAGAACACAACTAAACTTGAAGTGAAGAATTGAGTTTTCAGGATGTCCATAAAGTTCAACATTTGGGAGTAAGCATCTCTACCAAAACAACTCATTTCTTTCATGGGAATTGTGAAATATGAAAGGAGATTTTTAAAAAAAGATTTGAAACTGCTTCCTTCTCTGCCAGTTTGAAACCGATTTAAGTGGCCAGTGTAGATGCGCCCTTTGTGTCCCAGCAAGCGAAGGGGCAGTTTGCATGCATTTCGCCTGGAGATCTCCCTCCTATACTTTCTCGTCATTGTTTGTTCTCAGTAGTGAATTGCTCCAATTGTTTTGATTTGTATTTCCACTTCCCTTTGCCTTTTGTGTGCTATAAATCCAAGCACTAATAGTCCTTCTCTTGTGGGTCCAGTGGAGCTGAATTGGAAAAGTGTGGCTGTGCACAACAGAATTGCTTGGGTTTTCTGGCTGAAAACTAGAAATGTGTGAATGTCATGGTTTCCAAAGCAGTGCGATTCTGAGAAATCCATTGTGCAAAGTGGGGTCTGGAAAATGGGTTTGGGGTGAGAGTTATTCCTGCTTTCTGTTGCCTTCCTCATCAGGCAGAAAGGGTTTTTTAATACTCATGCAAAGGGAAAGAAAAGGATGTTTTTAGATTCAGAGGTCTGCTGTAGATAGGAGTTTCATGCCTCTGCTCTCTTCTCCAATGCTATGGATTCACTGGAAACAAAGGCAGTAAAAGCAGACAGCAACCCTTTGCAGACAACGGGTTCTTCCCTCCCACAAAAATCTGGTTCTCTCTCCATCCTTTATGAGGGTGCAGGCTCCTCCCTGGGCAGAGTTTGAAAGAAAGACCTCTCCAATCAGACCTGGAAATCCATGTAGGGACTGGATGAAACCCCACTGACGATGTTGGGCCACTCTGCGATGTGTGGGCTTCAGAGGGTTTTCTTAGGCTCTGAAATGTCACAGATTATATAAGTGATATTTATCATCTGGTACCTCTATCTGTCTGTCTATCTATCTATCTATCTATCTATCTATCTATCTATCTATCTATCTATCTATCTATCTTCTGTCTATGTCTGGCCATATATATCTATCTATCTGCCCAATCCTTCCCGCTATCTATCTATCTATCTATCTATCTATCTATCTATCTATCTATCTATCTATCTATCTATTTCTTATATATCATCTACGATTACCAGTCCATATCAATCTGTCTCACCAGTCCTTCTCTCTCTCTCTCTCTCCATCTCTCCAGTCCTTCCCACTCTGCTTATCTCTCTCTCTCTCTCCCACTATCATCTATCTTCAGTCCATATTTATTTCGCCAGTCCTCCCCTCTCTCTTTCATCTATCTATCTATCTATCTATCTATCTATCTATCTATCTATCTATCTATCCATCCATCTATCTATTTCCAGTCCATATCTATCTCACTAGTTCTTCTCTCTCTCTCCATCTCTCCAGTCCTTCCCGATCTCTTCTATCTGCCAGTCATCTATCTTCAGTCTATATCTATCTACCTCTCTAGTCCTCACCTCTGTCTTTCCTCTATCTATCTATCTATCTATCTATCTATCTATCTATCTATCTATCTACCTACCTACCTACCTACCTACCTACCTACCTACCTACCTACCTATATCTATCTCCAGTCCATAGCTATCTATCTCACCAGTCTTTCTCTCTCTCCATCTCTCCAGTCCTTCCTGCTCTTTCATATCTCTCTCTCTCCCCCCCTATCTATCTATCTATCTATCTATCTATCTATCTATCTATCTATCTATCTATCTATTATCTATCTTCAGTCCATATCTAGCTACCTCTCCAGCCCTTCCCTCTCTCTTTCTGCTATCTATCTGTCAGTCATCTATTCTTGGTCCATATCAATCTACCTCTCTAGTCCTTCCCTCTGTCTTTCCTCTATCTATCTATCTATCTATCTATCTATCTATCTATCTATCTATCTATCTATTTCCAGTCCATATCTATCTTGCCAGTCCTCCTACCTCTCCATCTCGCCAGTCCTTCCCGCTCTCTTTCCTCTATCTATCTATCTATCTATCTATCTATCTATCTATCTATCTATCCCTTCTTTCCATGTGTCTAACCTGCAAAGCACTGTGGAACTGGTGACATTGAGCGGGAGTTGTCACAGACAGCGCACGCGATCGAAAGCAATGGGGTGCAGGGATGTAGGTCAGGCAGCATTGGAGTGGTTTGGGGGCCTGCCCCAAATAGCTGGGCGATGGGGCTTCCTCCTCCTCCTCCTCCTCCTCCTCTGAAGGCACACAAGCCATGCACCGCCTCACTTCACACAACAGACGCTTCCCTCCTTTTCAGGGAAGGATGACGCCTTCAGTCAGGCCCACAATGTGTGAAACGGCTGCAGCAAGTGCTTGAGAGCTGGAATGTGCTAAAAAGGGAAACGGCATTGCTTTCTGGTGAGCTGACAGAGTGTCAGCAAAGGGATGCATCTCAAACCAAAATAAAAAGAGGCCCTTTCAAATAAAGCTGGGAGGGAAGCAGCTTGCTTCATTTGTTTGAAAGGAAAGCATACAGTAAAATGCCATAGAGAGGGCTGGATTGGTAGCCTGAATCATAAAATCATAGAATTGGAAGAGACCTCATGGGCCATCCAGTCCAACCCCCTACCAAGAAGCAGGAATATTGCATTCAAAGCACTCCCGACAGATGGCCATCCAGCCTCTGTTTAAAAGCCTCCAAAGAAGGAGCCTCCACCACACTCCGGGCAAGAGAGTTCCACTGCTGAACAGCTCTCAGTCAGGAAGTTCTTCCTAATGTTCAGATGAAATCTCCTTTCTTGTAGTTTGAAGCCATTGTTCCATGTCCTAGTCTCCAGGGAAGCAGAAAACAAGCTTGCTCCCTCCTCCCTGTGGCTTCCTCTCACATATTTATACATGGCTATCATGTCTCCTCTCAGCCTTCTCTTCTTCAGGCTAAACATGCCCAGCTCTTTAAGCCGTTCTTCATAGGGCTTGTTCTCCAGACCCTTGATCATTTTAGTCGCCCTCCTCTTTCCTGTTGTTAGAGGAGACCCAATGAAGAGCTATGTATTGATTCAATGTATTGAGCCAACGGTTCTATTCTATTCTATTCTATTCTATTCTATTCTATTCTATTCTATTCTATTCTATTCTATTCTATTCTATTCTATTCTATTCTATTCCACCTATAGGATTAACAGCCAAATGTTGGAGGCTCTGTAATATTGCATCTGTGTGTGTGTGTGTGTGTATACACACACTTACTTACTTAGGCGATCCCTCGTTGATTGAGTAGGATTGTCTTCCAAGATCGGTGTACTGGCGGTGAGTCCGTAGGTGACTGTGGAGCCCTATTCTTGACCTGCATCTTCTCCCACAGTGAGGGCATTGTTTCCAGGTGGAAGGCAGTCCCGGTCGGGGTTGGCTTGACACGCCTTCCTCTTGGCACATTTCTCTCTTTTGTCCTCCATTTGTGCCTCTTCAAATTCTACAGCACTGCTGGTCACAGCTGACCTCTAGCTGGAGCGCTCAAGAGCCAGGGCTTCCCAGTTCTCAGTGTCTATGCCAGAGTAGCACATGTACTATATCTACATGTAACACATATAATATTCAGATTCGGAATTGCATTTTTTGAAATCCCACTTTTTATCCTTTGGCGCATCTGCAATGCTGAATGAATGCGGTGTGGTACTGCTTGAACTGCAATGGGTCAAGGCTATGGAATCTTGGGAGTTGTAGTTTTACAAGCTCTTTAGCCTTCTCTGCCAAAGAATGCAAACCAGAAATCCCAGGAATCCATAGCACTGAGCCATGGCGATCAAAATGGTGTCAAACTGCATTCATTCCACAGTATCTATTCTATTCTATTCTATTCTATTCTATTCTATTCTATTCTATTCTATTCTATTCTATTCTATTCCACCTATAGGATGTAACATCTTAATGTTGGAGGCTCTGTAACATTGCATTTGTATGTATGTATGTATGTGCATATATGTGTGTGTGTGTGTGCGTGTAGATCAGATTTTGGATTGCAATTTTGGAAATCCCACTTTTTATTCTTTGGTGCATCTTATCTGCAGGATGAATGCAGCTTGGTACCGTATGAATTGCCCTGGGTCAAGGCTATGGAATCCTGGGAGTTGTGGTTTTACAAGGTCTTTAGCCTTCTCTGCCAAAGAATGCAAGCTACAAATCCCAGGAATCCATAGCATTGAGCTTTGGCAATCAAAGTGGGGTCAAATTGCATTCATTTCACAGTGTAGATGCACCCAATGCTCCCATTTAGGTGATTTTTGCAATAATAATAATAATAATAATAATAATAATAATAATAATCTATATAAATAAAAATGTAATGTTCGTTTGTGGGATTAACAGAACTCAAAAACCACTGGGCGAATTGACACCAAATTTGGACACAAGGCACCTCTCAGGCCAATGAGTGACCATCACTCATAAAAACATTGAAAAACACAGTGGAAGGGACTTTAAAAAACACAAAAACCAACAACCAACGCATGCGCAAAACCACATATATATACACAAACACACACATATACACACATATATCCATATACATACAGAAAACACATACACAGAGAGGACAAAGGAAGAGAGAGAAGGAGAGATAGAAAGAGAGCAGGAAGGAAAGAAAGAAGGGTAGAGAAGGAAGGGGAAGAGAAGAAGGGAAAGAAGGAGGGAAGAAGAGAAAGAAGGAAAGAAAGGTAGAGAAGGAAGGAGGGAGAGAAAGAGGAAGAGAAAGTGGGAGAGAAGAAGGGAAAGAAGGAGGGAAGGAGAGAAGGAAAAGAAAGAAGGGTAGAGAAGGAAGGAAGGAGAGAAGGAAGGAGAGAAGGAAGGAAAGAAAGAAGGGTAGAGAAGGAGAGTAGGGGAGAAGGAGGGAAAGAAGGAGGGAAGGAGATAAAGAAGGAAAGAAGAAGGGTAGAGAAGGAAGGAGGGAGAGAAAGAGAGAGAGAAGGAGGGGAAGAAGGAGGGAAGGAGAGAAAGAAAGAAAGAAGGGTAGAGAAGGAAGGGAGGAGAGAAGGAGGGAGAGAAAGAGGGAAGGAGAGAAGGAAGGAAAGAAAGAAGGGTAGAGAAGGAAGGAAGGAGAGAAGGAGGGAAAGAAGGAGGGAAGGAGATAAAGAAGGAAAGAAAGAAGGGTAGAGAAGGAAGGAAGGAGAGAAGGAGGGAGTGAATGAAATAAAAAAGTGAAAGAGGGAAGGAAGGAGAGAAGGAATGAAAGAGAGAAAGAGGGAGGGAAGGAAGGAAGGAAAGAGACAAGACAGGATGGAACCAAAGAGCAAAGGAAGCGAGAAAAGAAACAGGTAGAGAAGGAAGAAAGAAGAAGGGAAAGAAAAAGAGGGAAGGAAGGAAGGAGAGAAAGAAAGAAGGAGAAAGAAAGAGAGAAAGAGGGAAGGAAGGTTGGCCACAGCAACGCGTGGCGGATACAGCTAGTAATAATAATAATAATAATAATAATAATAATAATAATAATAATACTTGATTTATATTCCGTCCTATCTTCCCAAAGGGACTCAAGCTGCCATCTTTCTCTCTGTCCCTTAACAGTCCCTTAGACTGTATCCAAATATTGTCTGGAGTGAAAGGGAAGTCTCTCTCAGCCCCAAAAACGCCCCAAAAGGGGGGACTGCCATTGCACCGGAAGGACCCAGGCTTTTTTCAAGTTTCCACGGCAACGCAAATGGCTGAGTAACCCTTCTCCCGGTTGCCATGGTTACGGACCCATCAAAAGATGCAGGGGGGAAGAGAATGGGTTCCTCCATCCAGAATGAGGAGACCCGGCTCCAAAAGAAATGCTCTTCTCCTTTCTGTCTTCAGGAGTTGAGCAAAGTTTTGGAAACTCCCATTTTGGGAAAAGTAAAGAAATTGTGTCATTAATGGCTGTGTTTCCCTCACGTTTACTTTTGCAAATGTCATTATTTTTTTGCTAAAGCATGCCCTGATCGTGACTGTGCATGCAGAGCAATGGTTGCAAATTTCTGCTTATTGCACAAGCCTCCCTCTGTTCAAATAGGCATCAATTAAAGGGACAGTATTGTGTGCCTTTTCTTCCCATTGAATTAGAATCATAGAGTTGGAAGAAACCTCGTGGACCATCCAGTCCAACCCTCTGCCAAGAAGCAGGAAAATTGCATTCAAAGCACCCCAACAGATGGCCATCCAGCCTCTGTTTAAAAGCCTCCATAGAAGGAGTTTCCACTACACTCTGGGGCAGTGAATTCCACTGCTGAACAGCTCTCACAGTTAGGAAGTAATAATAATAATAATAATAATAATAATAATAATAATAATAATAATAATAATATCTCACCCCAAAGGGGTCTCAGGGTGGATCACAGTACACATACACGGCAAACATTCAATGCCGCTTTGTATAGACAATACACAGAGAGACAGAACAGAAGGAAGTAGTTTGTTTCGACTCATTGTCCAGCTGTTTTTGGTACCATGGAAGGTTGGGCTTGAGTCCAGGGGGTGCTGTTGCTCTATCCTCTATGACGAAGAGCCATCAGGACTTCCTCCTTCCTTTTGGTCGCCCAGCATTTTCTGATCTTCTTTCTTTATGGCATCATAAAACACCTCCCCTGCTTTTAGCAGTACCTAATTTCTCTAATCACAGCTAAAGCTGTTTTCAAATTGGTTAGGTAAACAATGAGCTAGTCTGACAGTTGGCAGCTCACGCCAACCCGGGGCTTCAAACTTGCAACCTTTTGGTTGATAGATCTTATAATTGCTGATGATTTACCAGCTGTGCTAAACCTCCGGAAGAACATTAGTTCTTCCTAATGTTCAGGTGAAATCTCCTTTCCTGTAGTTTGAAGCTATTGCTCCACATCCTAGTCTCCAGGGCCGCAGAAAACAAGCTTGCTCCCTCCTCCCTATGACTCCCCCTCACATATTTATATATCACTTTCATGTCTCTTCTCAGTCTTCTCTTCTGCAGGTTAACATGCCCAGCTCTTTAAGCCGCTCCTCATAGGGCTTGTTCTCCAGACCCTTGATAATTTTAGTCGCCCTCTTCTGGACACATTCCAGCTTGCCAACATCTCTCTTCAATTGTGGTGCCCAGAATTGGACACAGCATTCCAGGTGTGGTCTAACCAAGGAAGAATAGAGAGGTAGCATGACATCCCTGGATCTGGAATTGCATCCCGTTTGTGGGCTGAGAGTATTATGTATAGCCATGGCCAACAGAAAGGCAAATGCTACCCAAAAGGAAATTCAGGCCTGGGGAAACTGTGGCCCTCCAGGTGTTTTGGACTTCAACTCCCACCATTCCTAATAGGCTCAGGACCCTTGCTTTTCCCCTTTTAGGAATGGTAGGAGTTGAAGTCCAAACTCCTGGAGGGCCAAAGTTTGTCCATGCCTGGTGTAGATGCTCTTTATTTACAGGACTTGCACTGCTCAGACTCGTCCACCAGGTGGCGCCAAAGCCCTTATTTCAACTCTATGCTTCTCCCCCTTTTTGAACAATATTCTGAATTCTCCCAAAGAGGAGACCATCACAATATTTGTGAACATCCTGCGGCTCCTCCATGATGACATCTGTTTTGGACAACAATGGCTCCCAAAGTGACCCATTTAAGGTGGAATCGGGTGTCAAACAGGGATGTGTTATTGCCCTAACTCTATTCTCCATCTTCATCGCTATGATACTTCATCTTGTTGATGGGAAACTTCCCACCGGAGTGGAAATCATCTATCGGACAGATGGCAAGCTATTCAACCTCAGCAGACTGAAAGCCAAAACCAAGGTTACAACAACATCTGTTATAGAACTCCAGTATGCTGACGACAATGTCGTCTGTGCGCATTCAGAAGAAGATCTACAAGCCGCTCTAAACACCTTCGCAGAAGCATACACGAAGCTTGGGCTGTCACTGAACATCGAGAAAACCAAAGTGCTGTTCCAGCAGTCACCAGCCATCCCCTCTCCAATGCCAGAGATACAACTTAATGGTGTAACATTAGAAAATGTTGACCATTTCCGCTACCTTGGCAGCCACCTCTCCACCAAAATCAACATCAACACCGAAATACAACACTGCCTGAGCTCTGCGAGTGCAGCATTTTCCCGAATAAAGCAGAGAGTGTTTGAGGACTGGGACATCCGTAGGGATACCAAGGTGCTTGTCTATAAAGCTATTGTCCTCCCAACCCTGCTCTATGCCTGCGAAACGTGGACTGTCTACAGACGTCACATGCAACTCCTGGAATGATTCCATCAGTGTTGCCTCTGGAAAATCCTGCAAATCTCTTGGGAAGACAAGCGGACAAACGTCAGTGTGCTGGAAGAAGCAAAGACCACCAGCATTGAAGCGATGGTCTTCTGCCATCAACTCCACTGGGCCGGCCACGTTGTCCGGATGCCTGACCACCATCTCCCAAAGCAGTTGCTCTACTCCAAACTTAAGAACGGAAAATGGAACGTTGGTGGACAGGAAAAGATGGCCTCAAAGCCAACCTTAAAAACTCTGACATAGACACTGAGAACTGGGAAGCCCTGGCCCTTGACCACTCCAGCTGGAGGTCAGCTGTGACCAGCAGTGCTGCAGAATTCGAGGAAGCACGAGTGGAGGGTGAAAGAGAGAAACGTGCCAGGAGGAAGGCGCGTCAAGCCAACCCCAACTGGGACCGCCTTCCACCTGGAAACCAATGCCTTCACTGTGGGAGAAGATGCGGGTTAAGAATAGGGCTCCACAGCCACCTACAAATCCACAAGGAAACCCATCATGGAAGACCATCTTACTCGTCCAACGAGGGATCGCCTAAGTAGTAAGTAAGATGCTCTTTATTTACAGGACTTGCATTGCTCAGACTCGTCCACCAGGTGGCGCCAAAGCCCGTATTTCAACTCTATGCTTCTCCCCCTTTTTGAACAATATTCTGAATTCTCCCAAAGAGGAGACCATCACAATATGTGGCAACCAACCCTACCCACTTGAATTAATGTAGATCTATGCTATTGGATCCTGGGAGTTGTAGTTTAGTGGGGGGACCAGCCCTTTTTGGCAGAGAAGGCTTAAGTGGCCTTGCAAAACTACAACTCCCAGGAATTCCATAGCGCTGAGCCACATTCGTTCAAGAGGCTCCAAACAAATAACAATGAGATGCACCAAAATAGAACAAGCAGGATATTAATAATAATAATAATAATAAATCTATGAACCTATATAGAGTTCAGAAAAAGCAAGGTATTATTATTATTATTATTATTATTATTATTATTATTATTATTGGGTTGTGAGTTTTCTGGGCTGTATGGCTATATTCCAGAAGCATCCTCTCCTGATGTTTTGCCCACATCTATGGTTGTGAGGTCTGTTGGAAACTAAGCAAGTGAGGTTTATATATCTGTGGAATGCCCAGGGTGTGAGAAAGAACTCTTGTCTGCTTGAAGCAAGTGTGAATGTTGCAATTGGCCAACTTAATTAGCATTTAATGGCCTTGCAGCTTCAAAGCCTGGATGCTTCCTGCCTGTGGGAATCCTTTGTTGGGAGGTGTTAGCTGGCCTGTGTGGCCATATTCCAGAGAGAAAGAACTCTTGCCTGTTGGAGGCAAGCGTGAATGTTGCCATTGGCTGCCTTGATTAGCACCAAATAGCCTTGCAGCTATTCAGTTCCAGGCAGGAAACAATCAGAGCTAGCTAAAACCTCCCAACAAAGGATTCCCCCAGGCAGGAAGCAACCAGGTTTTGATGCTATAAGACTATTCAAGGATATTCAATTGAGGCAAGTGTGAATGTTGCAACTGGCCAGCTTGATTAGCACTGAATAGCCTTGCAACTTCAAAACCTGGCTACTTCCTGCCTGGGTGAATCCTTTGTTGGGAGGTGTTAACTGACTCTGATTGTTTCCTGTCTAGAATTGACTTTTCCGGGCTGTATGGCTGTGTTCCAGAAACATTATCTCCTGATTCAAAACACAGGGAGATTCCAGACAAGAATCAATCAGGGCCAGCTAACACCTCCCAACAAAGGATTCCCCAAGCAGGAAGCAGACAGGTTTTGATGCTGCAAGACTATTCAAGGATATTCAATTGAGGCACGTGTTAATGTTGCAATTGGCACAGCTTGATTAGCATTGAATAACCTTGCAACTTCAAAACCTGGCTACTTCCTGCCTGGGTGAATCCTTTGTTGGGAGGTGTTAACTGGCTCTGATTGTTTCCTGTCTGGAATTGACTTTTCCGGACTGTATGGCTACGTTCCAGACACATTATCTCCTGATTCAAAACACAGGGAGATTCCAGACAAGAATTAATCAGGGCCAGCTAACACCTCCCAACAAAGGATTCCCCCAGGCAGGAAGCATCCAGGCTTTGAAGCTGCAAGACCATTAAATGCTCATCAAGGTGGTCAATGGCAACATTCACACTTGCCTCCAAGAAGCAGGAATTCTTTCTCCCATCCTGGACATCATTCTACAGATTCCACTTGCCTAGTTTCCAAACAGACCTCACAACCTTTGAGGATGGAGGCGAAACGTCAGGAGAGAATGCTTCTCGAGCAACCCAATTACTCAAGAAGACTTGAGCAGAAGAGATGGGGAGGGAGGGAGGGAGCAGGTCAGCTGGTGCAGCGTGCGCCCGCCCCTTTTTGCCCACGTGACGCCCTGTGGGCTCCTCCCCCTTTTCTTCCCTTTTTCTCTCCCAATTGCAATACCGCTGTCGGCCACTGTGTGTCGCGGTGGGGTCCTTGGCGGCGTCAGTGGGCGAGGGAAACCGGCGGCTGGGAGGAGCCTCGGAAGAGAAGAAGGAGAAGCTGAAGCAGGAGGAGGAATAGAAGGAAAGGGAGGAAGAAGGAGAGGAAGAGGAGAAGGAGGAGAAAAGGAGAAGGAGGAAGGGACGCCGACGCGACTGCTCCTGGTTCTTCTTCTTCTTCTTGATTCTTAGGAGGGAAGGGCCTCCCTCCTTCCCTCCTTCCTTCCTTCCCTCCCTTTTTCCTTCCCTCCTTCCTTCTTTCCTTCCTTCCCTTTGGAGCCATGGCCGGCTACGTCCCTGGCCAGCTGCCCCTGACCCGCTCCCAGGAGAAGGAGTTCGTCCAGGCCTATGAGGACGTCCTAGAGAGATACAAAGGTAAGAAGAGAGGGAGAGGGAGGAGAGGAAAGAGGGGGGGTCTCTTCCTCTTCTCTTCCTTCTTATTGCAGTTCTTCTCTACCGGCTCCTTCCTTCCTCATTGCCTCCCCGTGAAAACCAGCAAAGTTTCGGGTGCATTGGGTTGTGTCCTGTGTGTTTTGTGTGCATTTGATTGTGTTCTAGGCTGTCTCTCTCTACATGTATGTATGTATGTATGTATGTAGGGATTCCGAGGCCTGGAAAGAAGAAGGTAGGAGGAAAGGAAGGAAGAGGGAGGGAGAGAAGGAAGGAAAGGAGAGAAGGAAAGGGAGGAAGAGAAGAAAGGAAAGAAGGGAGGAAAGAGGAAGGAAGGAGTGAATAAAGGAGAAAAGTGGGAAGGAGGGAAGGAAGGTAAGAAGGGAGGGAAGTAAGGAAGAAGGGGAGGAAAGAGGAAGGAAGGTGTGAATAAAGGAGAAAAGTGGGGAGGAAGGGAGAAAACTTAGGAAGAAGGGGAGGAAAGAGGGAGGAAGGCATGAATAAAGGAGAAAAGGAAGGAATGAAGGAAGGAAAAGGAAGGGATAGAAGGAAGAAGGGGAGGAAAGAGTTAGAAAGGCATGAATAAAGGAGAAAAGGAATGAAGCAAGGGAAGGAAGGAAAAGGAAGGGATAGAAGGAGGAAGGGGAGGAAAGAGTTAGGAAGGCACGAATAAAGGAGAAAAGGAAGGAATGAAGGAAGGGAAGGAAGGAAGGAAAAGGGAGGGAGAGAAGGAAGAAGGGGAGGAAAGAGGAAGGATGGAGTGAATAAACGAGAGGCGAGAGCGAAGGGAAGGAAAAGGAAGAGAGAGAAGAAAGAAGGGAAGGAAGAAAGGGAGGAAAGAGGAATGACGGAGTGAATAAAGAAGAAAAGGGAGGAAAGAAGGAAGGGAAGAAGGGAAGGGAGAAAGGGGGAAGGAAGGAGTGAATAAAGGAGAAAAGAAAGGAATGAAGGGAGGAAGAAAGGGAGAAAAAGGAAAGGAGTGAATGAATGAGAAAACTGAGGAAAGAGGGAAGGAGGGAATGAAGGAAAGAAGGGAAGGAAAAGGGAGGGAGAGAAGGAAGAAGGGGAGGAAAGAGGGAGTCAATAACTTAGAAAAGGGAGAAAAGAGGGAAGGAGGGAAGGAAAAGTAGAGAGAAGGAAGGAAAGAAGGGAGAAAAGAGGGGAGGATGAAAAAGAAAGGAAAGAAAGAAAGAAGGAGAGAGAGAGAAAAGGAAGAAAAGAGGGAAAGAAGGAAGAACAGAAGGGAGGGGTGAAGGAAGAATAGGGGAAAAGGAAAGAGGAAGGAGGAAAAGGAGGATAGAGGAAGAAGGTAGAAAAGGAAGATGGAAGGAAGGGAAGGAGGGAAAAGGAGGGAGAGAAGGAAGGGAGGAAAAAGGAGAGCGGAGGAAGGAAAAGGAAGGAAGGCAAGAAGGAAGGAGTGAATAAAGGAGAAAAGGGAAGGAAGGGGAAAAGAGAAGAAGGAAATAAAGAAGGAAAGGAGCGAAGGAAGGAGAAAAAGAAGGACAGAAGGAAAGAAAGAGTGGGAAGAAAGGCCTATTTCTATTTAGTCAGAGATGCCAGGGCCTGGAAGAAAAGAAAGAAGGAAGTAATGGAGGGAAGGAAGGGGAAAAGGCCTGGCTGCTGAGGGAAACCCTGCTGGGAAAAGGAAGGGGAAGGCCTGTGCAGATGGAGAGGAGAGCGGGGCTTGGGGGAGAAGAGAAAGGCTGGAAATGGGCCCTTGGCAACCAAAGTCGAGCCTTAGATTAGCACTCAGGGCCCTTCCCTTTCTCTTAGCAAGGAGCCAGACCAGTTGCCCTGCCTGGTGTTTACTGGTGTCACTGGTCCAAGGAGGCAAAGAACTCCATGGCATTTCTAGCCATAAGGTCAGGGAGTCTGCAAAGACTGATCAATTGAGGGAAGAATAATAGAAGGAGGGAAAGGAAGGAAGGGAAAGAAGAGAAGAAGAAAAAGAAAGGAAGGATGGAAGGAAGGAAAGAAAAAGGGGGGAAGGAAGAAAAGAGGGAAGGAAGAAAAGAGGGAAGGAGAAATAGGAGGATAGAGGGAAAGAAGGGAGGGAAGACAGGCCTATTTCTATTTAGATCTGTTGAGGCATCAAAGAAGGAGCGCAGCCGAGAGATACCTCCAGAAAAGCAGAGTGAAACCCAGAGGAGGCTGGACTGAAATAGAACAGGCGCTTGAAGTAAGGAGCTCTCTTTGTATGGGGAATAATAATATCACATAAAGAACAGATCCCTGTGTTCACGGGGCTGCTATCTGCGTCTGACAAAATATGGCCTCTCTAGGCATTTTTGGGGTCCTCCGACACAACTCTATGGTGTCCTTGGGTCATTTATCCAGGATGGACATAACATGTCACCTCTAGGCATTTTCTAGGTCCTCCAGCGTAACTCTATGATCTTGGACAGGAGGTCCTTCGTTTCAATAGGGTTTGCGATTGCCTGTGGTTTTTGCAAAATCTGGGAATGTATTTTCTGCAGATTGAGGCATCATGCCATACAGACCAATGTAAGAGGAGTCCCGATCATAGCCATGTAGTCCTGAGCCTTAATGTTGCATTTAATTGTACTTCTTCTAGAAGAAACCCAGAACACACCTTTGGCCCCTTGCGTCCTTCATACCACAGGTTTGTTGAGCATTAGATATGTCTGCACATTGCTAGCTTCTGTTTGGTGACCTGTGAGAATCCTTTTTGGTGTGGCTTCTGTGTTGCCGAGGCGTTTGAAGCTGCATTCCTACCTGGATTATCATTACCACCAGCCCTAAGGGCGCTCTCCACTCCCTTCCCATTTGAGAGACTGGGATTTCGCCCCAAGCATCTTCCCGGCCTTGAAGTTTGCAGCCAGGTTTCCTCTTCTGCATAGAAAGTAGTATATATCAGAGAAAGAACATTTTCATGTCTTCCCCCGTTGTTGTGATTTTGGTGAATTCTGTGCAAAAGGAATGAGTCTTGAATTGGCAGCATTCGATTTCAGGTCCCAGAATCTCAGACAATCAGCCAAGGGGCTTTTGGGAGTTGAAGTCCAAAAGACATAGAGTTGAAAGGTTAAGAAACACAAGAAATGTGAAGCTTCAGAGGTTATTTGTGAAAGGAGGAAAGCTGAGGACTATAATAAAGGTAAAGGTAGAGATTTCCCATTGACATTAAGTATAGTCGTGTCCAACTCTGCGATGGGGGGTGGTGCTCATCTCCATTTCTAAGCCGAAGAGCCAGTGTTGACCATAGATACCTCCAAAGACATGTGCCTGGCATGACTGCATGGAGTGATGTTATCTTCCCTTTGGAGTGGTACCTATTGATCTACTCACATTTGCATGTTTTTGAACTGTTAGGTTGGCAGAAGCTGGGGCTAACAGCAGGAGCTCACCCCATTCCCCCGATTCGAACCGCTGACCTTTTGGTTAGAAAGTTCAGCAGCTCAGTGCTTTACCCGCTGTGCCACCAAGGGTTCTGAACTATCATTATTATAGTTGGGAATCCCCGGTAGCACAGCGGGTTAAAGCCTTGTTCCAATAGGACTGAAGACCAACATGTCAGAGATTCAAATCCAGGTAGAGCGTGGATGAGCTCTGTTTGTCACACAGGAACATGAGTAAAACATCAAAATATCAGGGTGTCCCCGGGGCAATGTCCTTGCAGATGGCCAATTCTCTCAAACCAGAAGCAACTTGCAGTTTCTCAAGTCGCTCCTGACAATGAAATAATAATAATATAATAATTATCATCATCATTATATGGCCAAGGGACTTTGTGGAGTTGTCTCAAGGCAGGCCACAATATGGTTAAAATACGCCATTATGTAAAATGCATTCCTTAAAAGCACATATTAAAATACTTGACACGAAAGCTAAAGCACAGTGAACATAGAATGCGATTTTAACATTCACAATTAAAATGGATTGGGTAGACCTACTAAAGAGCTAGGTCTTCAGTTGAAGTTTAATTCTGAATTGGAGCTAGGTTTCGAATTGTTAAGAGGGAAACAAAACGCCTATATGTTAGCCTCAATTCGTGAATTTGGGGAGAGAGATGATTATATTATTATTATTATTATTATTATTATTATTATTATTATTATTAGAAACACAACAAGATGAATCCACAGCAGGCACTCTGCTGGCTGTTGAATTGGATCACACATTGGACACTTCCCAAGTGTCTAGGACTGTGTGATGTATTGACAAATAATGCGTGCAGATTCCAGCAAGGTGGCCTTTTGCAGCTGGCAGATGGTAATTTTGTCAGCACCGATTGTTTTTAAGTGCAGGCCAAGGTCTTTAGGCACTGCACCCAGTGTGCCAGTCACCACTGGCACCACCTTGACTGGCTTGTGCCAGAGTCTTTGCAGTTCGATCTTTAAATCCTCATTTTGTATCAGCTTTATTATCCTGGGCGACGACCGAGCCAGTATAGACTTCTTTAGAGTTTGTTTCACCATATTTAAATGGGTTGGGTGCACTTATTATTATTATTATTATTATTATTATTATTATTATTACAGTTAAGGCCCCCTGGTGACACAGTGAGTTAAACCGCTGAGCTGCGGAACTTGCTGACCGAAAGGTTGGTGGTTTGAGTTTGGGAAGCAGGGTGAGCTCCCGCTGTTAGGCCCAGCTTCTGCCAACCTAGCAGTCCAAAAACATGCAAATGTTAGTAGATCAATAGGTACCACTTCTGTGGGTAGGTGTCAGCACTCCATGCAGTCATGCCAGCGACATGACCTTGGAGGTATCTACGGACAATGCCAGCTCTTCAGCTTGGAAACAGAGATGAGCACCAGCTCCAGGGTTGGACATGACTAGACTTAATGTCCAGGGGAAACCTTTATCTTTACTTATATTACTACAGTTAGCTATACTACACATTTCTGTCTTGATTGAGAACCAAAGCAGGTAAAGGAAAGTCTTGCATAGAGATTGGAAAGTCGTGGCTGGATCCCAAATTCAGGTCCCATTTAGGACAATTTTGCAAAAGTTGTAGACATTAAGTGTATTTCTTTTTCCTTTCCAGTTGTGTGTCCTTGCCATTCTGTGTAGCGGCACTGTGGTTTCAATTTCCCTATTGAAACATTACTTTGGGGGTAGGTTGTGAATGGTAGAAGGTAGGTTACGAACACGTTTGGCAAATGCTTGAGCTTTGGGCATAAGAGACACAGAGAGGTGGAACAGGACCTTCTGTTTGCTATAAATGTTGCTAGATTTGACATTGAGGTTCTTTGTGACGGTCAGTGCGAACGTCCAATTTGCTTGACCCACTTGGGTTGCTTTGGCCCATCTTCCTCCTTCTTCCAGCTCTTCTAGTTCATTGTTATTATCGCTGATTCAATTTGCCTTCTTGCCCAAGGCGGTTTGCAACAAGTTGCCGTGCAAAAAGCCAAAGCAAACAAATGCTGATTCTGTTAGAAGCGCAACATTAAAAAGGAACAGTTTAAAAATGCACATTTGGAAACATAGTGATGAAAACAAAAGATAGAAGCTGTCCTCGCCTCTGCTTCTTATCAAATAGCAGCTGAAAGTGAGAAATAAGAGTGGTTTGAAACTTGACTGGTGAACGTAAAGCTCTTTTTGTTTCTTTTTCTTTTGGAAGGTCACTCAAAACAGGTTTAGATGGGATAGCATTTAGAAAGGACTCAGGGTGCATCTGCACTGTGGAACTAATGCAGTTTTGACACCGTTTGAACTTCAAACCTTGGGGATTGTGGTTTGGTGTGAGGAGGATAATGATTGTGGTTCAGTGGGTTAAACCACTGAGCTGCTGTACTTGTTGACCAAAAGGTCGCAGGTTGGAATGCGGGGAGCAGCGTGAGCTCCCGCTGTCAGCCCCAGCTTCTGCCAACCTAGCAGTTCAAAAACATGCAAAGGTGAGTAGATCAATAGGTACCGCTCCAGCAGGAAAGTAACAACGCTCCATGCAATCATGCCGGCCACATGACTTTGGAGGTGTCTATTGACAACGCTGGCTCTTCGGGTTAAAAATGGAGATGAGCACCAGCTCCGATAGTCGAACACGAATGGATTTAACGTCAGGGGAAAACCTTTATCTTTACCTAAAACTGCAAATCACAGGATTGCAAAGCATGGAACCATGGCAGTTAAAGTGGTGCCAAACTGTATCAAATCTACAATGTAGATGCACCCAAAGAAGGGACCAAAAACACTCCACGGTCATTTATTATGGGCGTAAGGTCAGGGGAAAACCTTTATCTTTACCTAAAACTGCAAATCACAGGATCGCATAGCATGGAGCCATGGCAGTTAAAGTGGTGCCAAACTGCATCAAATCTACAATGTAGATGCACCCAAAGAAGGGACTAAAAACACTCCACGGTCATTTATTATGGACGTAAGGTCAGGGGAAAGCCTTTATCTTTACCTAAAACTGCAAATCACAGGATCGCATAGCATGGAGCCATGGCAGTTAAAGTGGTGCCAAACTGCAACAAATCTACAATGTAGATGCACCCAAAGAAGGGACTAAAAACACCTCACAGTTGGTCCACATGCTGGACCACTCTCACAATCACCATGTCAGACTACACCGAGAAGCCACTGAAATACACAAGCATGTGGACAATTTCAACAGAAAGGAGGAAACCATGAAAATGAACAAAATCTACTACCTCACTACCTCTGAGGATTCTTGCCATAGATGCAGGTGAAACGTCAGGAGAGAATGCCTCTAGACCATGGCCATACAGCCCAAAAAAAACCCTACAACAACCCACTCCGCAGTCATTTGTTATGGGCGTAAGGTTGGGGAAACCCCCTCAGATGCAAAGCTGCCATTGAATTAACCTGAAAATTAGGCTTCTCTTTCTTTGCGGAGACTGAATGCATCCTATTGGGAGACCAGAGGCTTTTGTCTGCTTAAGCATTCATTTCCCTTCTCTGGGCAGGCATCGTAAACAAGATTATTCCCAGCCTAAGTCTCTTGGGAGCCTCATGGCACCGATGGGTTTTCATGTGCCGGCCTCAGAGCCATGCTTCTTATGGTGCAGCCATTGTCTGTCTGTCCATCCCTCCATCTCTTAAGGTTTTGGGCCTCAGATTCAAGGAAAGCAAAGCAAGGCAAGGTGGTTGTTGTCTTCTTTGGGCGCCTTTTGCAAAGTGCAAGGCAAGCCAGAGCAGGTAGGGAGGGCGGCAAAGGAAATTAAAGCGAAATATGTTTTTTGTCACCCCTTTGGAATGTGCCAGATGTTCTGTTCAGCCAAGTGTCTCCGGCTTATACTTTTATGGTAGATTTAATTAGCAAAATTTGATGAGGATGTTGCCGCAGGGGTTATCAACCCGAAAGCAGTCCTTCGGAAAACGGCTGCAATTAGTCAATGCATACTTCTGGGGAATGGTGAAAAGTAACTTTCCCAAGGGCTGTGCAAAACGTAACGGATATTGAGGTTCAAACTCAGTTCTGGCAGCTTGATTCATAATATTGCTGTGTCTGGTGCAGTACAAACCCTAAACAAGTCTTCTGTTGCACAGTGTGGAGAAATCTGTATACCCCAAGAGCTAGGAACTGCAATTCCCAGCAGCAGGCAGCAGTATGGGGGTGGTGGGAGCCGTAGTCCCCTTAAAATCAATACTTAAGCTATGATTGCATGCATGGATCACTGGAGCATTCGCCCCTTAATTGCTTTTGCCATGCGATGTGGTTTACATAGATGCATAATATGGGCCTAATTGTGGAGCATCCCTCAGTTTTGCTTGTCCCAATGGAAGGCCTCTAGTGTGTGTTTCTTCATGTGTCATTTGGACACTGTGTTTTTGAGGTGTGTTTAGTCCACATTAAGTTGTTGTTGTTATTTCATACATAACAAGATTAGTACACAGCAAACAAGATGACTATACTGGCTTTTGTATTTGATCACACATCGGATACTTCCCAAGTGTCTGGGACTTTTGTGTTCCTCCCTCAGAAACACACTCTACATATCTCATCCAGGGTTTTATCAGTTTAATTCCTAGTACATTTGGCCCACCCACTGTATTCTATTTCTCTAACATGTTATTTTGAAACTGTTTGTTTTATTTTTTTATTTCATGTATTTATTTTGATGGTATTCTTGCTTCTTGTATTTGCTGTACTGTAATTTTGGGCTTGGTCTCATGTTAGCTGCCCCGAGTCCCCTTTGGGTATAAATAAAGATGATGGATATTATTATTATTATTATTATTATTATTATTATTATTATTATTATTATTTGGAGCCCCCAGTGGCGCAGTGAGTTAAAGCCCTGTGCCGGCAGGACTGAAGACCGACAGGTCGCAGGTTCAAATCTGGGGAGAGGCGGATGAGCTCCCTCTATCAGCTCCAGCTCCTCATGCGGGGACATGAGAGAAGACTCCCACAAGGATGATAAAAACATCAAAATCATCCAGGCGTCCCCTGGGCAACGTCCTTGCAGATGGCCAATTCTCTCACACCAGGAGTCACTCCTGACACGACAAAAAAAAGAAAAGAAATTGAAACACAACAAGATGAGTCCACTGCAGACAAGATCACTCTGCTGGCTGTTGTATTGGAGGACACGTCTGACACTTCCCAAGTGTCTAGGACTGTGTGATGTATCGGCAAATAATGCGTGCAGATCCCAGTAAGGTGGCCTTCTGCAGCTGTCAGATGGTAATCTTGTCAGCACCTATTGTGTTTAAGTGCAGGCCAAAGTCTTTAGGCACTGCACCCAGTGTGCTGATCACCACTGGGACCACCTTGATTGGCTTGTGCCAGAGTTTTTGGAGTTTGATCTTTAAATCCTCATATCGTGTCAGCTTTTCCAGTTATTTCTCTTCAATCCTGCTGTCACCTGGGATTGCAACATCGACGATCCATACTTTGTTTTCTAACACGATCATGAGGTCAGGAGTATTGTGCTCCAAAACTCTGTCTGTCTGAATCCAGAACTCCCAGAGTAACTTAACGTCTTCAAAAGTAACTTTTTCCGGCTTGTGATCCCACCAGTTCTTTGTTGGAGGCAGATGGTATTTGTGACAGAAGTTACAATGAATCATCTGAGCAATGGTGTTAATGTCTCTGCTTGTAGTCTGTCTGCACGATCTTCTTGCAGCAGTTTAGGATGTGATTATTGTTTCATCTGCTTCCTTGCAGAGTCTACATTTGGGATCTGACATCGACTTTTCAATTCTGGCTTTGATGGCATTGGTTCTAATGGCTTGTTCGTGGGCTGCCAGAATCAGGCCCTCCATCTCTTTTTTCAAAGTTACATTTGTGTGCCACATCCATTTTTTTTCTTTGTCAATTTGGCAAATATTATTATTATTATTATTATTATTATTATTATTATTATTATTATTAGGACTGTGTGATGTATTGGTGAATAATGTGTGCAGATCTGAGTAGAGTGGCCTTTTGCAGCTGACAGATGGCAATTTTGTCAGCGCTGATTGTCTTTAAGTGCAGGCCAAGGTCTTTAGGCACTGCATCCCGTGTGCCGATCATCATTGGGACCACCTTGACTGGCTTGTGCCAGGGTCTTTGTAGTACTCTTCAAAAGTACTCCTAATCACTGCTGATACCTGAGCCTCCAGGTTCAGAGTGAAAACCCCAAACCATGAACCTAACCTGCCTTCCAACAGACCAGGAGCACCTCTGTCTTGCCTAGACTGGCCTTCAATTGAAGTGATGAGTGTGGATGTTCCCTGGGGCTTCAAAGAATAACCCCTTTGTGGCAGGCTTGGAAACATTATTATTATTATTATTATTATTATTAATTTCATATCAAAAGCATTGCATACATTAGTATTATTATAATGCCTTGGAGGCATTATTATTATTATTATTATTATTATTATTATTATTATTTCATATCAAAAGCATTGCATAAAAATAGAAGGAGCGCAGGTGGCTAAATATCTTTTGACCAAAAACGGGCAACCACAACGGCAGTGTCTGTAGCCTCCAACAATTCTTCCTTTGTACATGAGGCAGGGCATAGTGGACAAGCATACAGATGCGGAGTTGTCTGTTCTGCTCCACAGTCACATAAGGCATTGAAAGACCACTGCACCTTCCTGGCATGTTCCAAGAGAGATCCATGCTGTGTGAAGTTGCCGTGTTGTCACCCCCCCCCCCCAAATTGTGTTCCAAAATGTGGGGACCATGCGACGTTCCAGTTGTTGGTGCACTGTATGTCCCAGTAGCCTTCGGGACTGCAGTCCTGGTTCCCACCGTTGCCACAGTCCTTTTTTACTGGAAAACGAATTACTTTGAAGCTGTGCATCTTGAGCAGGAGGGAAATCCAGTCGGGTCACTTTCCCAGACAAAAGTGAAGTTTCACCCAATGTTCTGCTGACAGATGATGGTGATGATAATAATAATAATGTCAAAATTGTGTTCACATGCTCCACAATGGCAACGGGGAACCTGCTGCTCCAGTCCAGTCGCCAAAAAACCGACTCTCCATCTCAGCAACTTTGTGCGTCTGTTGATTGATGGTGACTCCATGAATTCCCCAGGATTTTCTCAGGCAAGAAGACTCAGAGGTGGCTCTGCCTACTCCGTCTTCTCAAAATATCGCTTGCATTGCCTGGTATTCCTTGGCAGCCTTTCTGGGCTTGAAGAAGGGTCCCCTTTATGGACTGCCGCTCCCAGCATCACTGTTGGGGGATTCTGGAAGTCACAGTCCAAAAAGACCCCTTTCTCCAAGCTCTGGAAGTTCGAGTCTGCAGTATTTGGGGAAAAGAGACCAAGGACTGATGTTGTGTCTCTGTGCTTTCAAGTCCTCTGCTGACTAATGGCCACCCTATGAATTCCAAGGTGTTTTCATAGGCAAGGAATACTAAACCAGAACAGTTAAAGTAGTATCATATTGCAACAAGTATGTGATGTAGATACATCCCCAACTATGAGCATTCCCAGATTGGGGCTGAAACCATCCTCACTGGCTCAAACACTGCTCCTGACATTTATTTTGGGGCTCAAACCCCAAAGGATCTGGGGCTTTGCCTGACTGAGGGATCATACAATACAAACATGCTTGTCAGGTCATATTGGGGTGTCTACTGCAAGCATTGGGTGGCTTATTACAGAACATTGAATTGTCTATTGCAAACTATAGAGTGTCTACTGTAGGTTACTTGGGTGTCTATCACAAACTTTGTGTTTTTTATTGTACAATATTGCTTTTATTACAGGCTGTTTATTTGTCTGTTGCAGACTATTGGGCTATCTATTGTACTATATTGGGGTGTCCTTTCCAAAACATAGGAGTGGCTGTTGCCGACTATTGGGATGTCTATTACACTATGTAACAAAATTTGAAAAAAAAAATCTGTTCCTGGTTTGAAAGTGTTATTTCCTGTGTAATTGTGCGGCACTTACTTTGAAAGTAGTTGCTATTTCAGAAACTTTGTTTTTGTGGCAGTCACGCACTACCGTATATAATCAAGTATAAGCCAAATTTTTCAGCTCTTTTTTTAGGCTGAAAAAGCCCCCGAGTCAAAGTTATTTATTATTTTCGTCTTATTATTATTATTATTATTATTATTATTATTATTTAAATTTACTAGCCATCTTTTGCCACGCGTTGCTGTGGCCCAGTCTGTGTATGTGTGTTTTGTGTGTATATATGTGAATATGTGCATATATGTGTGTTTGCTTGTGTGTATATATGTGTGTGTGGTTTTGTGCATGCGCTGTAGCGTCTTTTTGCTTTTTTGGCTTTTAATTATTATTATTAATTTTATTAATTATTAATTTTAAGGCCCTTCCTCTGTGCTTTTCAGTGTTTTTATGAGTGATGGTCACTTGTTGGCCTGATAGGTGTATTGTGTCCAAATTTGGTGTCAATTCGTCCAGTGATTTTTGAGTTATGTTAATCCCACAAATTAACATTACATTTTAATTTATATAGATTATTTTACTCTATTTATTATTATCATTATTATTACATTTATTATTTTACTCTATTTATTATTATTAAATTTATTATTTTATTCTATTATTCTATTTATTTATTTATTCATTCATTTATGGCATTTATATCCCACCCTTCTCACCCCGAAGGGGACTCATAGCAGCTTATGAGTTATATGTACATACAATATATTATATTATTAGCATAACACAATATTAGTATTATATATTATTACATTGTACTGTACCACTATACTGCAATATTATTAGTAATATAACATGTAATATAAAATATATAATTATTATATTACATTGTATTATTATTGCTATTATATTGTATTACATTATTATGATCAATATTGCAAGTAATATATTATAATTATTAGCATAGCACAATACCAGTACTATACATCACTACTCTGTATTATACCACTACACCCCAACATCACCAGTAATATTACATGTAATATATAATATACTATTATTATATCATATTATTATGAGTATTATGTTGTATTATATTATATTATATTATATTATATTATATTATATTATAATATTATTATCAACATAATATATATATTACATTTATTCTTTTACTCTATTATTATTGTTTTTACATTTACATTAGTTTACTTTATTATTATTATTTTTATTACATTTCTCTATTTTACTCTTCATATTATTGGAAGGATACTTAAGCACATTTGCATTGAAAAAGGTTACAAAAATGGTTTAATCAGAGTTCTACAGTCTTATCTTCAATTGGTTTTATGTAAATATTCAAAAAACTTAACCCACTGATGCCTCAATTAATGTCATTTTATTGGTATCTATTTTTATTTTGAAATTTACCAATAGCTGCTGCATTTCCCACCCTCGGATTATACTCAAGTCAATACATTTCCCCAGTTTTTATAGTAAAAAATAGGTGTCTCGGCTTATATTTGGTTGCCTCATTTCGGAACATTTGGTTTTCTATTTATTGTACACTAGCCGCCCCCTGTCACGCGTTGCTGTGGCCCAATCTGGTGATCTCAAAAATAAAGTAACGAGAAAGTGTTGATTTCTAATATACGTAATTTCTTCATGCTTGTGGGCAAACAATACTTCTTGTTGTATTGTCGAAGGCTTTCATGGCTGGAATCACTAGGTTCTTGTGGGTTTTTTTTCAGGCTTATAGGGCCATACTTCTTGTTGTTTCTTGGTCAATGTTGATGTGGAGATTGCCTGGTTTGCTTACTCTGGAACATGGAACATATTATTGTCCTTCTTTAGGGGTCCCTTTCAAATCTGTGATATATCTGTCACATACGTGTGTGTGTGTGTGTATGTGTGAATCATACATATCTATCTGTATCTATGGCTGGATGGCTCTTTGTCAGGAGGGCTTTGATTGTGTTTTTTTGCCCTGGTGAAGGGAGTTGGACTGGATGGCCTTAAGGCAGCATTTCTTAACCTGGTGGTTGGAACCTTAAGTATTGTCTGTTGGTTATGGGGTTCAGTGTGGGAAGTTTGCCCCAATTCTGTCATTGATGGGGTTCAGAATTCTCTTTGAGTGTAGGTGAAATATAAATCCCAGTAACTACACCTCCCAAATGTCAAGGTCTATTTCCATCTGTGTTCATATTTGGACATGAGGAGGGCGACTAAAATGATCAAGGGTCGGGAGAACAAGCCCTATGAGGAGCGGCTTAAGGAGCTGGGCATGTTTAGCCTGAAGAAGAGAAGGCTGAGAGGAGATATGATAGCTATGTATAAATATGTGAGAGGAAGCCACAGGGAGGAGGGAGCAAGCTTGTTTTCTGCTTCCTTGGAGACTAGGACGCGGAACAATGGCTTCAAACTACAAGAGAGGAGATTCCATCTGAACACGAGGAAGAACTTCCTGACTGTGAGAGCCGTTCAGCAGTGGAACTCTCTGCCCCGGAGTGTGGTGGAGGCTCCTTCTTTGGAAGCTTTTAAACAGAGGCTGGATGGCCATCTGTCAGGGGTGATTTGAATGCAATATTCCTGCTTCTTGGCAGGGGGTTGGACTGGATGGCCCATGAGGTCTCTTCCAACTCTTTGATTCTATGATTCTATATGGAATATTTGGTCTAGATCCATCATTGTTTCACTCCACAGTGCTCTCTGGACGTAGGTGAATTACAACTCCCAAACTCAAGGTCAATGCCCACACAGGTCACGGGAATCCTGTGTGCCACATTTGTTCAATTCCACCATTGGTGGAGTTCAGAATGCTCTTTGATTGTAGGTTAACTATAAATCCCAGCAACTGCAACTCCCAATTTTTTTGAGGGATGGTCACTCCTTGGGTTAGTAGATGTCTTGTGGCCAAATTTGGTGGCAATTCATCCAGTGGTTTTTGAGTTATGTTAATCCCACAAACAAAAATTATATTTTTATTTATATAGAGGTTGGGGTGCCTGTTGTGAAATATTGGGTTGTCTGTTGCATGCTATTGGGTTGCCTGTGTCCCGTTCCCTGCTCCTGCTCGCTTTCCTGCTCAACTTGGGGAATCTCTGCATCAACCGTCTCCTTTCTGCGAAGATAAACACCATTCCTTTGTTGTGATGCAAAAGCGGGAGTCTCCTCCCTTGGTGGGCATCTGGGCCCTTGGCGTTGAGTGGCTTCTTCTGGCCCAGAGATGTGGCCACCCTCCTTTGCTCTCCTTTCTGCCTTTGCCTCCGGCTTCTTTGGGCGTTGTGGCTGACGTTTCTCACTCCGCCTGAGCAGCGGGTGGGAAGGAAACTGGGCTTGGAAAGACACTAAATCTAGACGGACCAGTTCTCCTTTCCCAATCGGGTTGCCTCTTGATGTGTTACCGCTTCATCTTGGAGGGGGAGTCATCTCGGAGACGCTTGAAATACACGTGGGCTTGGCCGAGATACATTAGTGCGTTGAACTCTGCACAGAAGAGTCCCAGAACATTGGCTTTGAATTTGAACTCATGACTTTCTAATGTTTCCTCCCTAGATGAGGATGATGCTGATGATAGATATAGTGGGATGGATTGCAGGAGAGGACAAAAACTGAATGAAGCTTTATCTCTGAGTTTCCAAAGCAAATCGGAGCCCGTCCGTGGCTGCCAAAGTGTTGGATTAAATTAGAGCCGCCCTCCCAGATCCTAAAATACTGAATTTCATAACATCACCATCTGGAAGGGAATTCCTTCGATGAAGCTTTGGCCGCTTTGAGGGGAGATTTTTGTGTTTCCTATGACAGAGCTGTTGGAAACCTTATGCATATTTTGGACGGGTGGAGTGGGAGAGCTCGCCTTACCTTAAATATAATAACGCTTTGGGCCCAAGTGACGTGAATCCAGATGGATTCCATTGTATTTTATGTTCTCCTAATATTCAGGAATGGTTTGAGTATTGGGTTATGACAGTGTTTCTCAATCTTCCTAATGCAGTTCCTCGTGTTGTGGTGACCCCCAACTATAAAATTATTTTAGTTGCTACTTCATAACTGTAATTTTGCTACTGTTCTGAATCATAATTATTATTTTTTTGTCGTGTCAGGAGCAACCTGAGAAATTGCAGGTTGCTTCTGGTGAGAGAGAATTGGCCGTCTGCAAGGACGTTGCCCAGGGTATGCCCAGATGATTTGATGTTTTATCATCCTTGTGGGAGGCTTCTCTCATGTCCCCGCATGAGGAGCTGGAGCTGATAGAGGGAGCTAATCCGACTCTCCCCAGATTCGAACCAACGACCTGTCGGTCTTCAGTCCTGCCGGTTTAACCCACTGCGCCACCGGGGGCTCCTGAATCATAATGTAAATATCTGATATACAAGATGCATCTTCATTCACTGGACCAAATAACCGATACACCCAAACTATGAATACTGGTGGGGTTTCAAGGGGACTGACCTCAGAAGTTGGGAGTTATAGTTCACCCACAATAACAGAGCAATGTGCACCCAGCTGATGGATCTGGACCAAACTTGGCACAAATACCCAATATGACCAACTTTGAAAACTCGGGGGCGGGGTTGGGGGGAGACTGATCCAACATGATGGGAAGTGTAGTTCTCCCTGCACCCAGAGAACCCTGTGACCTTCACTCATGATGGATCTAAACCAAACTGGGTACACAGACCCAACGTGGCCAACTGTGAATGCAGGCAGGGTTTGGGGGTGATTGACCTTGACTTATGGGAGTTGTAGTTCACCCACATCCAAAGAGCACTGAACCCAGATGATGATCTAGACCACACTTGGCACACAGACCCAACATGGCCAACTGTGAATACTGGTGGGATTTGGGGAGGATTACCCATGATTTTGGGAGTTGTAGTTCACCCACATCTTTATGCATTTCTAATGGGAACATTAATAAAAAACAAAAGAAAGACTGACTTTTTCCTAATAAATAGCATTACAAATTACCTAAGCTGCTTCTGATCTTCCTCCTGATGCTTCTGGGTCACTCCCACATCACACGGGTGCTTTCCCCCGGGCCTTGAAGGCATGTGATCCTCTCTCCAGCCTCATGCGCTCTCCCTCACCTGCGCACCATGCTGCCATGAGCCAAGCACGCCTGCTCTCCTCTGCCTGCTCTGAGTCCCCTTGGCTGAGAGGCCAGCTGAGAGGCCGGCCAATCACAGCAGGAGGAGGGCTTTTGGTGAGAGGTTTTGTTGTCTGTTTCCAAAAAGGAAGAGAAGGACAAGTGGAGAGATCTTCAGCCTTCTCTGCCAAGGGGTTCCTAACACTATCAGAAATACGTGTTTTCTGATGGTCTTTGGCAATGGCAGTGTTTCTCAATCTTGGTTGAGAAACCCCCCTTGTGACCCCCATCTGGGGTCCTGACCCCCAGGTTGAGAAATGCTGCGCTGTGACTCCGGGTTTGAATCTCTGCATGGAAACCTTGGGCAAATCACACTCTCTCAGCCACAGAGGAAGGCAATGGTGGTACTAGTACTATTAATAATAATGATAATAATCAGTATTTAGAAATTGAAAATGGGATACTACTACTACTACTACTAATAATAACAACAATAACAACAACAATAACACTATGTAACAAAATTTGAAAAATGTTCTGTTCCTGGTTTGAAAGTGTTATTTCCTATTTAATTGTGTGGTCCTTACTTTGAAAGTAGTTGATTTACTCCAGAAAGTAGAAGCCCCCGGTGGTGCAATAAGCTAAACCCTTGTGCTGGCAGCACTGAAGACAAACAGTTCAAAGATTTGAATCCGGGGAGAGTGTGGATGAGCTCCCTCTGTCAGCTTCAGCTCCCCCATGCAGGGACATGAGAGAAGCCTCCCACAAGGACGGTAAAACATCAAAACATCCAGGCATTTCCTGGGCAACATCCTTGCAGACAGCCAATTCTCTCACACCAGAAGTGACTTGCAGTTTCTCAAGTTGCTCCTGACACGGAAAAAAAAAAACCTCCAGAAACTTTTTTGTGGCTGCCACTAACTATGTTGAGTTGGTTGAGACTCAGATCTTCATTGGAAAACTATAGCAAAATATGCTGCAGCATGTCCTACCCACAAAAAAACCAAAGTTTTTGTAGTTTAATATATTTTCCACGTTTTTATGATAGAACCAATTAGAAAATGACATTTATAACCCAGGGGAAAAAAAACACGTTACATAATGTAATAAATAGATAGCATTAAGCAGTTTTTTGCTCCCCAGGATCCCCGGAAAAGTACAGGACAAGATATTTGCAAAATAATAAAAAAATTACTAAAAATCAAGGATAAGAGCCAATTATATTCAAGCCAAAGGAAATAATAATACAGTTTTGCCTGTTGGGCGGAATGCTCAAAGAGAAGTGGAACCGCTTTCATTTTCCTGAGAAGAAGGGGCTGCAAAAGACAAGGCCCTGCTTTCTCTGAGCGTTTGAGACATGACAATCCTTTTCTTTAGGCTTGGAGATGCGTTTGGTTTTGCTGATGACGAAACCAGCTGCTTCTCATGACTGGGATCCAAGCTTCTTCTTCCTTTGCCAGGTTCCAGTTGTCTTTCCAGTTCGGTGACCTTTCCTTTTCTCCTTTCCCTCTTTCTGTCTTTGTTTTGGAAGGAAGTGCTATAGCAAGGCATTCCAAAAACCTGAGGCTCCCAAAGCTGCTGGCTTTGCCCACCAGGAGGGGTTGCTGAGAGGGGCTTCCCCAGTGCTCTAATGTAATGGCTTTGGACTCTCAGTGCTCCAGTGTAATATTCCTGACTTTCCTGAGCAGATTTGGACAGCTGTGCCTTTGGGTGGAAGGGAGGCATGCGTGGTGCCTCCGCCCTTGAAGCCGCAAAAGAAAAGCAGGCAGTCAATAAACAATGGAGAGCCGGGAGCTTGGGGTGGGTCCCGGTATACAAACGCTAGTGGTCAGCAGATGACCGGTTGCATAAAGAGTCCTGCTCTGACTATACTGTTACATCCAGTGTAACCAGAAGTGAAGTTCCATTACATTCCAGTTCTTGGAATTTACTGAAATATGGAAGGTCCTTGCACTTTTGGCAATGTCATGAGGGCAAAGGGTAAGCATTTTTTGCATCACCCTGGTTACTGTTAGAATCCTAGAGTTGGTTAAGGATCCCCAGATGTCATCTAGTCCAGCCATATTCTGCTATTGCAGGAATACACGATCAAAGCCCTCTCGACAGACGGCCACCCAGTCTCTGTCTATTTCTATGATAAACAGCTCTTCTTCTTCCTAATGTTTAGGTGGAATATTTTTCCTGCCATTTGAACCCATGGCTAGGGACCCCCCAAATGTCATCTAGTCCAACCTCATTCTGCTATGCAGGAATACACAATCAAAGCCCTCTCGACATACTACCACCCAGCCTCTGTCTATTCCTATCATAAACTGCTCTTCTTCCTAATGTTTAGGTGGAAGATTTTTTCCTGCCATTTGAACCCATGGTTAGGGACCCCCCCAAATGTCATCTAATCCAACCCCATTCTGCTATGCAGAAATACATAATCAAGGCTCTCTCGACAGACGGCCAACCAGCCTCTGTCTATTCCTATGATAAACAGCTCTTCTTTTTCCTAATGTTTAGGTGGAATATTTTTTTCCTGCCATTTGAACCCATGGCTCCATTGTGTCCTAGTGAAAAACAAACGCAGAACAGAGTGGGATTATGATTTCCCTCCATCTGGACATTATATTGCTATGGATGCAGCCTAGAATCGCCTTGGTTTTTTTTGCTGCTGCATCACACTTTTGGTTCACGTTCAGCTTGTAGTTCACGGAGACTCTTAAATCCCTGTCACTTGTATTGTTTTCAAGCTAGGTGTATATGTGTATTGGGTGTGTGTGTGTGTGTGGAGGGGGTGCTTTATGGCAGTTTTGGTGGGTTTTGAGGGGTGCTTTTTTGACTCAAAATGCAAACAGTTAAATGGGGAGTTGTCCTGGGGATTCCATAGTCACAAACCTGGGACTTCCAGAGGACGCACTTTCCTTTTTTCTGCATTATAGATTACTATAGTGTTCACGTCAGGGATGTTTTTGGTACTTAGGTCCCCAGATAGGTGGGAGCTCTTCTCCTGTTGAGGCTCCTTTGCTGCATCCAGTGCTTTCCAGGGGCCTCTCCTTCCCACAGCAAGCAATCCGGCCCCATTCCCTCCCCTTGTGCTTCCCAAATGCCTCATTCACCTTGACTGGCTGCCGTGGGATAGAAAGGTGCCTTGCCAGGAGCCGCCTGAGAAAGCCTTTGATCAACTGGCCAGAGACCAAAGCGCAGGGAGGGTTGGCACAGCCTCCGCTTGGAACCAGTCGCTTGCAATTAAGCAACGAACAAACCTCTGGGAGCCTGGATTTCGGAGGAAGAGCGAATGGGGGTGAGGGCAGAGTGTGGGAAAAAGAGTGGGGTCTTGTACTTACCCCATCATAAGCCCTTGAAATGAAATTCTGCAGGGGAAGACAAGCTGGATTCTGTTTATGTTTTGGCAGTTTTCAGTTTGGGACATCATATTGTCATATTCAGTTCTGTCCTGCTTTTCTTACTTCTCCTCCGAATTGATGGCTTATCAGAAACACATGTCAAACATTATGGCTAAAATGCACATAATGCATGATTAAATTTGTATATTATATTGATATTTTTTCATGTCAGGAGTGACTTGAGAAACTGCAAGTCGCTTCTGGTGTGAGAGAATTGTCTGTCTGCAAAGATGTTGCCCAGAGGACACTCAGATATTTTGATGTTTTACCATCCTTGTGGGAGGCTTCTCTCATGTCCTTGCACGGGGAGCTGGATCTGACAGGGGTGGCTCATCCGTGCTCTCCCCAGATACGAAACTCCAACCTGTCGGTCTTCAGTCCTGCCAGCACAAGGGTTTAACCCATTGCAGCACCGACGGCTCTTATTAAAATCATAATACCCTATTTCTTCAACTGTAAGTAACCATTGATTGTAAGATACACCCTAATTTCAGTACCACCACCAAAAATGCATAAGATACATGTGAGATGCACCCTAGTTTTAGAGATATTTATATGGGTGGAGTGTGTCTTAGAGTTGAAGAAAATAATAATAATAATAATAATAATAATAAATTTTTTCAAATGTAAGACACCATTGGACCCACTGGTGGTGCAGTGGGTTAAATTGCAGAGCTGCTGAACTTGCTGACCTAAGGGTTGGCAGTTCAAATCCGAGGAACAGGGTGAGCTCCCACTGTTAGGCCCAGCTTCTGCCAACCTAGTTTGGAAACATGCGAAGGTTAGTAGAGAAATAGGTACCACTTCTGCAGGAAGGTAACGACTCTCCATGCAGTCATGCCAGCCATATGACCTTGGAGGCGTCTACAGACAACGCTGGCTCTTCGGCTTAGAAATGGAGATGAGCATCACCCCCAGAGTCGGACACGACTGGACTTAATGTCAAGGGGAAACTTTTACCTTTAAGACAACATTGATTGAAAGATACACCCTAATTTCATGACCACCACCAAAAATGCATAAAATACACTTGTGATTGTAAGATGAATCCCATTTTCGAGGTATTTATATAAAAAAGTGCATCCTAGAATTGAATAAATACAACAACAACAAGAAGAACAACAATAATACCATTTGAATTACCATTTTAGAAACAAGGCATAAAAGTCTTTTTCTGGTAATATAGTCAGTTCCCTGAAATCTTCTGAAATAGGAAGTTCTTCTTTATGAATGACTTAGATGAAAGGTTAGAAGGCATGATCATCAAGTTTGCAGATGACACCAAATTGGGAGGGATAGCCAATAATCCAGAAGACAGGAGCAGAATTCGAAGCAATCTTAACAGATTAGAGAGACGATTGGCCAAAACTAACAAAATGAAGTTCAATGGGGACAAATGCAAGATACTCCGTTTAGGCCAAAATAAAAAGAAAAGAAATGCAAAGATAAAGAATGGGGAACGCCTGGCTTTCAGAATTTCACCAGACCATATCTATAGCAGTTGTTTTGCGCTCCTCGCTCCAGTCCCACAGTTCTGTGTCGCAGCTGCTTGGGTCACTTTCCTTTGTATATATGGCACTGTTGGGTTTGACTGCATTCCCCTTGTTGGGTTCCTGTTTCGCTGCCAAATTCTAGCACAAAGTCATGTATTGAAGCCTGCCAATGGAAAAAAAAGATGTGAGAGAAGGATTCAAGGGGACAGTCTGGTCCAGAAAAAGAGACTTCTTGCATCAACAATGCCCTGTTAAGTCCTTTTCAGGTTGTGCCTTTCCATCCCTGGATATTGTGTAGGCTGCAAATCTGTAAGGAGGACAGTCAACATGTGGCCTCTCTAATATTGTATTGTGGAAGGCTTTCATGGCCAGAATCACTTGAGTTGTTGTAGGTTTTTTCGGGCTATATGGCCATGTTCTAGAAGCATTCTCTCCTGACGTTTCACCTGCAACTATGGCAAGCATCCTCAGTGGCAAGACCTCACTACCTTCTAAGCTGCAAAACTTGCTGACCGGAAGGTCGTGGTTCGAATCCGCGTGACAGGGTGAGTTCCCGCTGTTAGGCCCAGCTTCTGCCAACCTAGCATGTGAGTAGATCAATAGGTATTGCTTCGGTGGGAAGGTAATGGCATTCCATGTAGTCATGCTGGCCACATGACCTAGGAGGCGTCTATGAACAACACTGGCTCTTCAGCTTAGAAATGGAAATGAGCACCAACCCCCAGAGTCTGACACGACTAGACTTAATGTCAAGAGGAAACCTTTACCTTTATGAGATATTATTAAGGAACTATACAAAAATGTGCTGCAGGATGTCTCACAAAGACAAATTTTTTGCCGTTTAATGAACATTTTCCATGTTTTTATGATAGAACCAATTCAAAAAGATTACTGCAATGCGCTCTACGTGGGGTTGCCTTTGAAGATGGTTCAGAAACTTCAGCTAGTCCAAGGGGTGGCAGCCAGATTACTAACCGGGGCGACATACAGGAACATACCACCCCCCTGCTATGTCAGCTCCACTGACTGCCGGTCCATCTCCGAGCCCAATTCAAAGTGCTGGTTTTGACCTATAAAGCTCTATACGGTTCTGGCCTAGCTTACTTGTCCAAACGCATCCCCCCCCCTCCCCTACGTCCCACCTCATAATCTAAGATCATCCAGGGAGGCCCTGCTCTCGCTCCCGTCAACAGCACAAGTGTGTCTGGCGGGGACAAGAGACAGGGCCTTCTCAGCTGTGACCCCCCCACCTATGGAACACACATCCAAATGAGGTAAGATCTGCTCCCTCTCTCCGGGCTTTTAGGGAAAAAAATCATGGTTGTGGGACCAAGCCTTCGGTCAGTAGATGTATGTAGCATTTTAGAGGGACATTAACTGGAACGGTCATTCGACTGACGAGACTGTTTTATTATTTTAATGCTTGTTGATGTATTAATTATGATTTATGTTTCATTGTGGTTTTACTATTGTAATTGTTTGTATTGGCTTCGTATCGGTGCCCAATGTAAGGCATTGAATCTTGCCATTATTTATGTGTAAACATAAATAATGGGGTGAGAAAGGCGGTATACAAATACTGTAAATAAATAAATAAATAAATAAATAAAGACATAACCCAGGTACAAAAATTGTGTTACATAGTGCTGCCAATAGTGCCCTTCAAAGGGGACAGAAAGCCACATCTGATTTTGAAAAACAAGTTCTTTTAAAATGCCGAATTATCCGGAGGCTGGGACTTGATCCCGGTTTAAAAACTGGCCAAAGTTTCAATGCAAGTCTTTTTGTGGAGGCAGCCAAAAGGTCACTCTTTCGGGGCAGCCACAGAAACAGCCTTCGGGTCCATCCATGTGCAGCTCCAGGGCTACAATGAGCACCTCATTTTTTAGAAGGGCTGGAGCACAAGGTTTGAGGGTCTAAGTTCCTTCCCTGGCTGCATCTCCAGCCTGGATTAGAAAAGGTCGCCGCCTGAAATCCCGTTGCTGCCAGCCAGAGTCAGGAGCGCCAAAGCAGATGGAGCATCCGCAAAGTAGCTTTGAATATTCCTAAGCTGCTCTATTTGGTATCCCACTCTCTTCTGACCTGGAGTAACCCTGAGTCCAGTTCTGGGTAAATCAATTCAAAGAGGAGATGGATGAGATGGACCGTATCCATCTCTGAACAAACATGGTCAGAGGTCCGGAAACTGAATTCCTCTGAGGAGCTCCTCAACTTGAATGAGAGAAGGGACCTGAGAGCCATGTTTACATATTCAAAAGGATGTCCCATTGAGAAGAAAGGGGCTAGCTTGGTTTTCTGCTGCTCTGGAGACCAAGACACAATGGAGCAATTGATTCAAATGGCAGGAAATGAGATTCTCAGAATCATAGAGGACTTCCTGAAGGTCAGAGTTGCTCAGCAGTGGAATATGCATCTCTGAGTATCTCCTTCTCCGGAGCCTTTTAAGCAGAGGCTGGATGGCCATTTGTTGGGAGGGCTTTGATTGTATTTTTCTGCTTGGAAGAAAGGAATTGGACTGGATGAACCTTGGGGACTCTTCCAACTCTTTGGAGGGATTCCATCTTTGGAGGTTTTGCCGCAGAGACTATCTGTGGGGAGTGTTTTGATTGTGTCTTCTTTCTTGGCAGAAGGGGGCTAGACAGGGGTCCCTTTCAGCTCTAGGTTTCAAGGCTACAGTCTAAATCCCCAGAAATATGTTACCTGGTAGAGCTGGCAGTACTAAACTACTTTCTTTACTCAAATCTCATGCTCACCTTTTTGGGCTTAGTTACTTTTCCAAAAGGAGAGTGCACATTATATTTGCCTCATATGATCATCTTAGTGCTAAGCCACAGCCAAAGGGGAAGGTGATTTAGAGCAGTGATTCTCAACCTTCCTATTGCTGTGACCCCTCAATGCAGTTCCTCATGTTGTGATGACCCCCAACCACAACATTACTTTTGTTGCGACTTCATAACTGTAATTTTGCTAATGTTATTAATCACAATGTAAATATCTGATATGCAGGATGTATTTTCATTCACTGGACCAAATTTGGCACAAATACCCCAAATTTGAATACTGGTGGGATTGGGGGGGATTGATTTTGTCATTTGGGAGTTGTAGTTGCTGGGATTTATGGTTCATTTAAATTAAAAGAGCATTCTGAACTCCACCAATGATGCAATTGAACCAGATTTGGCACACATAGCTCTCATGAGCATTCACGGTGGTGGCTCCTTACCTGTGGAATCCTTTGCCAGCGGAAACATGAGCTCTCCAAGATTTACTATCTTTTCGTAGAGCTTGTAAAACTTATTTATTTAGGCTGGCATTTGAATCTGGTTGATTGACATTTTTCTTTGTTTTTAAATGTAATGTATTGCATATGTATGTTGTAAACCGCTCCGAGCCTTCGAGGAGTAGTGGTATATAAATTCGATTAATAAATAATAAATAAATAAAATAAAATGACCAACAGAAAATACTGGAAGGGTTTGGTGGGCATTGACCTTGAGTTTGGGAGCTGTAGTTCACCTACATCCAGAGAGCACTGTGAACATAAACAATGATGTATCTGGACCAAACATGGCACAAATACTCAGTATGCCCAAATGTGAACAATGGTGGAGTTTGGGGAAAATAGACCTTGACATTTGGGAGTTGTAGTTGCTGGGATGTATAGTTCACCTGCAATTAAAACGCCTTCTGAACCGTACCAATGATAGAATTGGGCCAAACTTCCCACACACAGCCCCCATGATCAACAGAAAATGCTGAGTTTTCAGATTGTCTTAGGTGACCCCTCTGACACTCCTTTGAGACCCCTCCAGCGGTCCCGACCCCCAGGTTGAGAAACACTGCTTTAGAGGCTGCACTTGGAGCTCCTCATTTTTGGTAGTGGTGGGGGTTATCTCCAATTTAATGGCCCTGGCTCGATGCTATGGGACCCTGGGATTTGTAGTTTGGTTATGCATCAGCATCCTCTGGGAGAGAACGCTCAAGACCTTGTGAAACTACACCCTCCATGACTCCATAGCATTGAACCAAGGCAAATAAAGTGGATTTATTCTGCAGCATAGATGCACCCCAAGGTTTTCTTTTCTGCCGCTGGAAGCTTTGGTGCCGTAATTATGCTTCAGGGTTTTGAATATGAGGTGCGCATGAGACTCGAGTCAAGAGGGGTCGATGGAGTGACCACAAAGTACAGTAGAGTCTCACTTATCCAACATAAACGGGCTGGCAGAACATTGGATAAGCGAAAATGTTGGATAATAAGGAGTGATTAAGGGAAAGCATATTAAACATCAAATTATGTTATGATTTTACAAATTAAGCACCAAAACATCATGTTTTGCAACAAGTCAATGGAAAAGGTAGTTCAATACATGGTAACGCTATGTAGTAATTACTATATTTACAAATTTAGCACCAAAACATCACAATGTATTGAAACAGCTGTGGATCCAAGCGGGAGGTAGACTGCATTGGATAATACAGAACGTTGGATGAGCGAAGTTTGGAGAAGCGAGACTCTACTGTAGCTTTGAATCTTCCTCATCCATTTCTTGGGGCCTTCTTGTTCTCTATGACTCTTGCCTTGGCAAACTATGGTCTTGCTTTGCTGCACTTCTCCATCTTGCACTCCATGCCGCCTGGGGCAGTGCGCCTCTCAGGATTGGCAATGTGGGGAGCAGAAGCAGCGGCAGTCGCATTTGGGGATCCCAGCCCTGCCCTCCGGTGCAACAGAGAAGGCTTCCCACAACTTCCCAGCCAGGCAGGCTGCACTTCCAGGTGCTCAAGGCTGCAAGGTGTGCGCTTGTCTTAGGCAAGGAATACTAAAAGCAGCACAGTTTAAGTAGTATCATACTGCGACAAGTGTGTGGGGTAGATACATCCCCAACCATGATCAGAGGGTTTTTTGTGGGGGGGGGGGGGGGCTGAAAACGACTCAAATAATGACTCAAATCTTATGTCAAGTGTAACATTTGATTGTGGGGGGGGGGGCTGCCTTTGGGATGTTGTGTTTATTAGATTATTAGGTATTTAGTCTTTATTGGGCCCAGTCAATCTTTTTCATTTGAGAAATGAAAGATACAACTGACTAATCTTGGTCCCCGTGTCATTCTGGCAATCTCTGTAGACAGCTAATAGCATGCTAATTGTCACAGGTTCGAATCCACGGAGCGGGGTGAGCTCCCGCTGTTAGCCCCAGCTTCTGCCAACTTGTTGAAAACATGCAAATGTGAGTAGATCAATATGTTCTGCTCCAGTGGGAAGGTAATGGTGCTCCATGAAGTCATCCTGGCCACATGACCTTGGAGGTGTCTGTGGACAACGCCGGCTCTTCAGCTTAGAAATGGAGATGAGCACCACCCCTCAGAGTCGGACTATTGAATTAATGTCAAGGGAAACCTTTATCATTACTTATTGGGGTGTTTATTGTAGAATATTTGGGGATCCCAGCCCTGCTCTCCGGCGCAGCAAGGAAGACTTCCCACCACTTCCCAGCCAGGTAAGGCTGTATTCCCAGGCTGCAAGGTGTGCTCTTGCCTGTCTCTTAACTAGTCATAATGAAGGTGGGCCCAAATACTGAACTCTGCTTTTCTGTCCCCCAAATTTCTCATTTTAAAAAAGTGTTCAGCATGGTTTGTGACAAGTTTTGGTTGTAAACCCCAGACAAGACCTTGAAAATATGTGAAAAGGTATCAGAAGAAAACTTGACATCATCCCCATAAGCAGTGGTGAATCCAGGCTGTTTTTAAATACCTCTATTTGCAGTCTGTGATAGGAATCTTGTGATTTTTGTGATGGAAAATTGGGATATTTCACCTCGGCAGGGATATGCCCCCAGCATATGCACAGCTGCCCCTCCTTATGTTATAATAAATAGTTCTAGAACAAGGGCAAGCAACTATGCCATTTCTGGGGGCCATTTTTAAGCCCTAGGTCATTCCAGGAGCTTCATGGGTTACTGAAAATAAAATATCTCCCCTTGCACAGAAACTGGTTGTAAATCCAGTGCTGCACTTGCAGGCAATTCACCGTCTGGGAGAATATGCTGAGTTGAAGAATCCCATTCCAAATGTAATGCAGTCTCTTGGTATTTCTGACTGGTGATGAATGAAAGAAAACATACTCAATTGATTAAGGACTTAAAAATGAATAACTACCTAACAGTAAGAGCTTTATGACTCTGGAATAGACTGCTTTCCTTAGAAGTTTCTAAAAGTAGGTGAGATGGCTACCTGTCAGGGATGCTTTGGTTTTGGATGCATAGATTGGAAACAGGTTGGTCTAGATGGCCTTTGCTGTTCCCTCCAAGCCCATGCTTCTAGTTTCAGAGAGCAAAGATCAGAGTATTTCACTACAGCATGTTTCTTTGCCTGCTTGCTTTCATCTCTCTCAGACACAAAGGTCTTGTTTCCCAATCGGTGCCGTCCGAACTCCGGGGTGTTCCCACTGAGACCTCCGTGGCTTGGAGCCCCATTGCATCAGCAGCCTTCTGCTCCTGTAGGTTAATTTGTGAAAAGAGGTGTTCCCCGAATCCTTGTTGGTGCAGAGAATAAACACAACGCCTTGCTTTCCCACGAAAAGCCGGCGTTTTCCTCCCCTCATCTGTCTCGCTTGAGAGGACTTGAGGATTTCTGGTTCCGCTCTTGAGTTGAAACCGTTCGCACTTTAGCCAATAATTGCCCTGTTGTTAACAATGTCATGCCAACAGGTTAATCTAGTTGTGGCTCTGCTCCTTTATCATCGCTACTTTTGGAGCAACGGAAGAAAAGTGGAGGACTCTGGTGACTATGTATTGTCGAAGGCTTTCATTGCTGGAATCACTGGGTTGTTGTAGGTTTATCAGGCTATATGGCCGTGTTCCAGAAGCATGGTCTCCTGATGTTTCGCCTGCATCTATGGCAGGTATCCTCAGAGGTTGTGAGGTCTGGTGACTCTGGTGACTGTTCCAGGACTGAATTGCTTGCACCAAGCCTGAGTTTATTGATAGGAAATTGTGATCCTTGGCAAAAACCAACAGCAGACCCTCTTCTCCACGCCTCTTCTCCCCTTGGTTCATGGATCCTGGTGCACAGCTTAAAGCCACTGTTTCCTCCTTTCTTAGAATTACAGAGGTAAAAGGGACCCCAAAAGACCATGTAACTCTGTGGTTCCCAACCTTCCTAACACCATAATCCCTTAATACATGTTGTAGTGACCCATAAAATTATTTTCGTTGCTACTTCACAACTGTAATTTTGCTACTGTTCTGAATCATAATGTAAATATCTGATATGCAGGATGTATTCTCATTCACTGGACCAAATTTGGCACAAATACCCAATTAGCCCAAATTTGAGTAGTGGTGGGGTTGGGGGGGGGAGGGGTGATTTTGTCATTGGAGAGTTGTAGTTGCTGGGATTTATAGTTCACCTACAATCAAAGAGCATTCTGAACTCCACCAACAATGGAATTGAACCGAACTTGGCGCACAGAACTCTCATGACCAAGAGAAAATACTGGATGGGTTTGGTGGGCACTGACCTTGAGTTTTGCAGTTGTAGTTCATCTACATTAGAGAGCACTGTGGACTCAAAACAATGGTGGATCTGGACCAAACTTGGCACAAATATCAATGTCCAAAAGCGGAACATTGGTGGAGTTTGGGGAAAATAGACCTTGACATTTGGGAGTTGTAGTTGCTGGGATTTATGGTTCACCTACAATCAAAGAGCATTCTGAACTCCACCAACGTATGGTGGTATTGAAGCAAACCTGTCCGAACAGATTCTCCCCTACGAACCATCAAGGTTACTAAGATGTTCCGAAGGGGCCCTGCTCTCGGTCCCACCACCCTCGCAAACGCGTCTGGTGGGAACGAGAGACAGGGCCTTCTCGGTGGTGGTCCCTCAGCTTTGGAATTCCCTCCCACCAGAAATTAGATCAGCTCCTTCCCTCCTGACCTTTAGAAAGCTAATAAAAACCTGGCTTTGGAATATGGCATTCGATGTTTGAGTCAATAACCCTTGTCCACATGGAAGGATGGCGATGAATTGGGACTGTGTTTGACGACTTGGCTTGTGTAATGTGATGATGTATTTTATTGTATTTTATATTTTAATGTATAATGATGATGCATTGTGCTGTTTTTATATTACTGTATATGAACACATGTTGTGAACCGGCCTGAGTCCCTCCTTGGAGGTGAGAAGACCGCTATATAAAACTTCTAAATAAATAAATAATAAAGAAACTTGGCACACAGCAAACCCATGACCATTAGAAAATACTGGATGGGTTTGGTGGGCGTTGGCGCTTTGGAGTTGTAGTTCACCTACATCCAGATAGCACTGAGGACTCAAACAATGATAGAGCTGAACCAAACTTGGCACCAATAGTCAATATGTCCAAATGTGAACACCGGTGGAGTTTGGGGAAAATAGACCTTGACATTTGGGAGTTGTAGTTGCTGGGATTTATAGATCGCCAACAATCAAAGAGCATTCTGAACCCCACCAACGATCGAATTGGGTCAAACGTCTCACACAGAACACCCCTGTTTAGAAGGGAATTGCTGGTGTGAGCCTCCCTCCAGCCTCGCATGCTCTCCCTTGCCCCAGACATGCGCTCCATGCTGTGCGCTCCCTCCCCACTTGGAGTCTAAGAAACAGCCCTCCCCTTGGCTGAGAGTCTGGCCAATCACAGCAGACAATTTGGAGGGCTTTTGATGGGGAGGATTCGCTGTCTGATTCCAAAAAGGAAGAGAAGGACAGGTGGAGAGATCTTCAGCCTTCTCTGCCAAAAGGGTTCCTAAGACCCTCCGAAATATAGGGTTTTTGATGGTCTTTGGCAACCCCTCTGAAACCCCCTCACAACCCCCCCCCCCCAGGGGTACCGACTCCCAGGTTGAGAAATGCTGCTCAATGTGTTGCTCCGTTTCACTCTCCCCTCCTTTTCAGGGCCAATATTTGACTTCCACGTCTTCCCTCCGAAGGAAGTTTTCTTTTCTCTGCAAACTTTTCTCAAGTTGCCAAAGATCTAGACAGGCTGGTTCCAGGCTGCTGAGCTGGGATTCTTTGGGGACAGATCCTTTATTGACTCCTTTCCCCCTTTTTCTTTTGCAATGTTGTCAAGCTACTCTCCGAGTTTTCTGTTTCCTGTTTTCCTTTGGCACGGCACTTGCATCCTGTCTAGCAACTTCTGGAGCCCCGTGGTGTATTTTATGTTTATTTTTCAAAAAGTATTTTTGGAAATTTCATGGAGATTGCTCCTTATATCTCCCCTTTGATATCCTCTGCAGGCCAAAGCAACCCAGCTTTCTCGGTCCATTGCCAAATTGCTGGAAGAGATGCAAGAACACACTTGCATTGAATAGCATTTTGAGGAAGAGGCTGGAAGGGGATGAACTTGGATCCAATGGCTGTTTCTCTAGGCCCCCCAAGCTGCCTTAAGGAGTGATTTATGGGCTTCACTATATTGGGCTCCCCCCCCCCCCCACTTTTGCTGCCTTTCCCTAGTTCCAGGGAATCACTTACCTTTCTTGTTTGAAGTTGGAGTTATATAGAAACCATTGGACTGGAGCAATAGCCGATTGTAACTCTTCTCATATCAACTTAGTTTCTGGATAAATGACTAAAACAATAGTTTTCAAACTTTTTCAGTCATTGAGCACCTTTGAAATGTGAAATTCGAGGTGATTTTAATAAATAAAATGACAATAATATTGACGGAGCAAGATAGTTTCACAATTTACGCTTGCAAAACATTAAGGTTGATCATTCAAAATTTTTATTTTTCTCACCGGTTCCCAGAAGCTGATTGGCAAACTATCGACTCTATAGTAGGCATGGGCAAACTTTGGCCCTCCATGTGTTTTGGAATTCAACTCCCACAATTCCTAACATCCTACCAGCTGTTAGGAATTGTGGGAGTTGAAGTCCAAAACACCTGGGCAACCGAAGTTTGCCCATGCATGTGTTCTCGAAGGCTTTCATTTCCGGAATCACTGAGTTGCTGTGAGTTTTCTGGGCTGTATGGCCATGTTCCAGAAGTGAAGTGTCAGGAGAGAATGCTTCTGGAACATAGCCATACAGCCCGGAAAGCTCACAGCAACCCAATAATAATAATAATAATAATAATAATAATAATAATAATAATAATAATAATATATCCTTTCCTTTTCGCGGAACTCATGGAATTGTTCCACAGAGCACCAAGTGCTCCTTGGAGCACAGTTTGAGAAGCTCTGGACTAGAAGAAGGCATGGCTGTTATTATTAAAATTAGATGCTAAACTAGAGGATCATTTATTAGTAAGAGGATTGATAAGGAAGTTGTTTGCCTATGACTTGGGAAGGAGAGACAAGGTGAATGGGATAAGCCAAGGTTTTCTGTTTTGATTTGTTGTTGTACTGTGATACTTTACATATTGTGGAACAATAATAACAATTCAAACAATAATAATGTTACCACCAAGACTACTTTGTCCTTTCCTCATGTGCTGAGCAAGGAGAACACTTTATTTGGTTCCCGTCTTTGCCCTTGATGCTAAAAGTCTTTCCTGTTGGAAAAATAAAACTCATGTCCCTTTCCTAGCTGGGTTCCATACCACTACTGTTGTATTATTATTATTATTATTATTATTATTATTATTACTACTACTACTACTATTACAACCGCTACTGTTATTGTTTCCACTTTTCCTCTCTACAAAGGAGACTCAAAGCGACTGTAATCTTTGGCAAGTCGTATATTTCTCGCTTTTTTTTCATGTCAGGAACGACTTGAGAAACTGCAAGTTGCTTCTGGTTTGAGATAACTGACCATCTGCAAGGACGTTGCTCAGGGGACGCCCGGATGTTTTGATGTTTTACCATCCTTGTGGGAGGCTTCTCTCATGTCCGCACATGGGGAGCTGAGGCTGACAGAGGGAGCTCATCTGCGCTCTCCCCAGATTTGAACCTTCAACCTGTCAGTCTTCAGTCCTGCCAGCACAAGGGTTTAACCCATTGTGCCACTGGGGGTTCTCATTAAAAACCATATTATGTAGTGATCTAAGTGTTGTATTGAGACTCTCTCTGGGAGGCCAGGGTTCTAATCCTGGCTCAGCCATGGAAATCCATTGGGCAAAGTCAGAAGAGGGCAATGGGCAAACCTCCTGTGGGCTCCAAGGAGAAGGAAAGGCCAAAGAAGTCTTGGTGGGTACATCATCATCATCATGATGAAAGCCATAGGAGAGGGTTCTCATCTGCCAAAATAGGAGCCTCCAGTGGCACAATGGTTTAAACCCTTGTGCGGGCAGGACTGCTGACCGAAAGGTCGGCGGTTCAAATCCGGGTAGTGGGGTGAGCTCCCATCTGTCAGCTCTAGCTTCCCATGCAAAGACATGAGAGAAACCTCCCACAGGATTGTAAAACATCTGGGCATCCCCTGGGCAAAGTCCTTGCAGACGGCCAATTCTCTCACACCAGAATCGACTTGCTGTTTCTCAAGTCGCTCCTGACACAGAAAAAAAATCTGCCAAAATGGATTTGAAGGTGCATAACAACAGCAAACATTCCCCATCCTTCTGTAAAATTTTAATAGCAACCAGCTGAGCCTTCAGGGAAAAACATAGGTATTTCAAATGCTATAAAAGAGTTGTGTAAACACATCAGCTTGTACACTGTTGGTTGTCAGAGTTGCTTATTTCAGTGCCTTCCAAATTTTTAGAGGAGTATTGCAGTTGTTCTTAGTGGAAGGAGAGCGAGGATGAAGGGTTCCCAGCTTATTTAGGGGGGTGACATTGCAAAGTTTGGGAGCAGTCACTAAAAAGGCCTCATTTCCCTTCTCAGGTGGATCCTTTCCAGAAAAGGGATCTCTCAGTGGATGCTCTTCCAAAAAGCCTTGCCTGGCACTTTCTTTGATGACCTTTTTTGCATTCTCCGGTCTCTGAAATCCTCTTTTCTGCTACTTGCTGTTAATCCCTCTTTGCATTTTGTTTTGCTGACTCTCCTTTTTTCCCCTCTGGCTACTTTGTGAAAGTTGGGTGCATTTCTTAATGTCGAAATCCATTCCCATTTTGCTTATTATCGTCACGTAGGAACCTTGTTTTATTTCCTTTGCATTAACCGGACTTTGCAGCAGGCTCTGCTTTGGATGCAGAAGCGCATCCTCCTCCTCCTCCCGGAGGCCCTTTGGTTCCCGGCCAAAACAGTGAAGGAGAAGCCGCTTTGGCAGGAGCCTGTCTCTGCGGCGGCAGAGGATTCCCCTTGATAGAGAGAGAGAGAGAGCCCCAGATCTTGCTCTTCTTCCAGGACAGAAGGGACTATGCATTTCAGGCTGTCAACCCTTTTTGTTAGTTGCTTTTTTGGGATTTCTTTGTCCGGTTTTCTCAAATGGGTCTGTATTTGGAACCAAGGTGGCCAAAGCAATGGATCTCTCATCCTCTCCTCGTTGGAGAATTTGAGACATCCTTGAATCTGGCCTTCGTTTAGTCTGTTACAACTTTAACAGGAATTTAAGGACTTGGAAAGGGGATAGGATTTAGGGAGGCCGCCCTCCCAAAAATGACAAGCTTTCCCAGTCTTGTAGAGGCAGACATGGAAATACATGCAATATCCATCCTATAATACAGTGGTTCCCAACCTTCCTAATTCTGTGACCCCTTAATACGGTTCCTCATGTTGTGGTGACCATCAAACAATTTTGTTTGGTTGCTACTTCATAACTGTAATTTTGCTACTGTTTGTGATGTAAATATCTGATATGCAGGATGTATTTTTATTCATTGGATCAAACTTGGCACAAACACCCAATCGATACGCCCAAATTTGAATACTGGTAGGGTTGGGCAGGCGGATTGATTTTGTAATTTGGGAGTTGTAATTGCTGGGATTTTTAGTTAACCTAGTTAGCATTCTGAACTCCACCAACGATGGAATTGAACCAAACTTGGCACACAGATATCCCATGGCCAACAACAACAAAAAATACTGGAAGGGTTGGTGGGCATTGGCCTTGAGTTTTGGAGTTGTAGTTCACCCACATCTGGAGAGAACTGTGGACTCAAACAATGATGAATCTGGACCCAACTTGGCACAAATGCTCAATATGCCCAAATGTGTTCACTGCTAGAGTTTGACATTTGGAAGTTGTAGTTGCTGGGATTTATAGTTCATCTATAATCGAAGAGCATTCTGAACCCTACCAATGATAGAATTGAGCCAAATTTCCCACACAGAACCTTTGTGACCAACAGAAAATACCTTGCTTTCTGATGGTCTTTGGCAATCCCTCTGAAACCCCCCTCGCAACCCCACCTTGGGTCCCGACCCTCAGGTTGAGAAACACTGCTATAATGGGAGGAATTGGCTTTCCAAAGCCAGCCGGAATGCAATCTCCTGCTTTGTCTCCTTTTGTACTTCTTGCTTTTTCTCCCTCTCTCTTTTTCCTTTTTCTAGAATTCCAGACATGCTTGGTCATTCCAGAGAAGGAGCAATGGGCCCACAAAAACTGGGAAGGAATTTAACCATTTCACAAACATATCTTTGCAAGTTTCCTCCAAAATCAATTTCAGCTTTGCAATTTGTAGCTAGCTGCTTCTATCTTTGCTGACCTACAGAGTATATATGCATATGTGTTTATTAGGGCTGGGCGGTTTCGTTTCGTTAATTCGTAATTCGTTAATAATTCGTTAATTTTTTCAATTACAAAATGATAACGAACCATTCTGGAGCAATTATTTAAAAAAAAACAAATTTTCAAAAATGTTTTGTAAATGCTTCGTATTTCGATATTGTATTCGTTTCGTTATTGTTTTGAGGTCGTTTCGTTATTATTTCCGCATGTCTGGGCCAGTTTTATGGTTTAATTAGTGAAAAAAAATTATAATATCACACCAACAGTCAACAACAGAGGGAGAGGGAAGCTTCAGAAGGTTTTGGAGGTTTTTTAGCGTATTTCGCGGTCGCGTCCGCCATTAACGAATCGATTCGTTATTGTTTCGGAAATCGATTCGTTAATTTTTTTACCATTTACGAAATTTCGTAAATATCGAACTTTTTAAAAGGAAAATTTTGTAATTATTTTAAATATCGAAACAAAAAAACCCCCCAAATACAAATCGATTTTAGAAACAAATTTTTCCGTTGTTACCCAGGCCTAGTGTTTATATACATTTTTGTTGTGGATCTTTCTTTCTTTCCTCAGTTTCCCTCATATACCTTCCTTCTCTTATTTCTTTCCTTTCTCTTCTTCTTTTCTTGTCAGGAGAGAATGCCTCTAGAACAGTGGTTCTCAACCTTGCTAATGCCGTGATCCCTTAATGCAGTTCCCTATGTTGTGGTGACCCCCAACCATAATATTGTTTTCGTTGCTACTTGATACTTGTCATTTTACTACTGTCATAAATCATAATGTAAATATCCAATATACAGGATGGATTTTCATTCACTGGACTAAATTGAGCACAAATACCCAATATGCCTAAATGTGAATGCTAGTGGGGTTGGGGGGAGGATTGATTTTGTCATTTGGGAGTTGTAGTTGCTGGGATTTATAGTTCACCTATAATCATTCTGAACTCCACCAGCGATGGATTTAAACCGAACTTGGCACACAGAACTCCCATGACCGACAGAAAACACTGGAAGGGTTTCGTGGGCACTGACCTTGAGTTTGGGAGTTGTAGTTCACCTATATCCAGAGGAGTGCTGTGGATTCATGCAATGATGGATCTGGACCAAACATGGCATGAATACTCAATATGGCCAAATGTGAACACCGGTGGAGTCTGGGGAAAACAGACCTTGACATTTGGGAGTTGTAGTTGTTGGGATTTATAGTTCACCTACAATCAAAGAGCATTCTGTACTCGACAAACAATAGAATTGGGTCAAACTTCCCACACAGAATCCCAATGACCAACAGAAAATACTATGTTTTCTGATGGTCTTTGGCGACCCCTTTGACACCCCCTCACGACCCCCTCAGGGGTCCCGACCCCCAGGTTGAGAAACACTGCTCTAGAACATATAGCCCGAAAAAACCTACAACAACCCACTGAAAGGTTGGTGGTTCAAATCCGGGGAACAGGGTGAGCTCCTGCTGTTAGCCCCAGCTTCTGCCAACCTAGCAGTTCAAAGACATGCAAGTGCGAGTAGATCAATAGGTACCGCTCCAGTGCTCCATGTAGTCATGCTGGCCACATGACCTTGGTGGTGTCTACGGACAGTGCTGGCTCTTTAGACATGGAGATAAGCATCACTCCCCAGAGTTGGTCACGACTAGACTTAATGTCAGTTGGAAACCTTTACCTTTATTTAGTCCTTTCCAGAATAAACAGGAGACTCAGGACTAGACCGTAAGAGTGTATGCCAAGTAAAAGCAGCTAGTTCTTTGCAAGATACTAATAGGAGTTTTGGTTTCTGTGCTCTTCCTGTTACACCTGTAACAGGTAAGAAAGGGAAGAATGAGCGCTTTGTTTGTGCCGACATTCTTCCTTTCTCTGACTCTCCGTGCACTGAGATTTCCATACTGGAAACGGAACATTTTTGCCCCCAAGCCAGCCTGGTCCCCTTCCTTTCCCCACATTCTCTTGCATCCTCCTCTCATAGACTTTTGCACAGCGGGGCCATGCCTATTTGCTCCCTGCCAGGCCCTGACCTACTTTTCCTTTCCCCCACAATTGACTATTTGTGAGCAAAGTGAAGTGAGGCAATGAGACATAGAAATACAGGCTGAAAAGTTTCAAGCCGTTGGTATTATTATGATTATTATTATTATTATTTCGGAAATGGTCAATTGAAGTTGCGGGAATCAGGGAGCCGGGCTTGCCATAGGGATTGCGACGCTTGGGGTCATCCATGAAAGCGCCAACGGTGCCCCCAAACCCCGTCTCCATGGGCCAAGAATGGTAACTTTGCTCAAACTGCCATCTGCCTCCGTTGTCGCTTGCCAAGGAGCTCATGTTTTTTTCTTTCTCCCTGTAATCCCTTTCATTGAGGGTCCAAGGAAAGCAGGAGGGAAGGGGGAAAACCCTCCCGGTTTCAATAGAAGTAGAAGTTGGACCCTCACCAGGCTGGTTTTCTTTCGAGAGGCCTTTGCGGCAACTGAATAGGGGGACAAGGAGGTGGCCTTTCTGGGATGCGGGGGGCAGCATCCGGACCTCATTGGATGCTAAGCAGCTAATGGCACTATAATAATGTTTTAACTTCTATTGCGTGAGATCCTGGATTACATATTTATTTAATATGTACCCCACTTTTCTTCTAGTGTGGCACTGAAAATGGCTTACTAGCAATGAAAACAAAGCCTATTTGAAAGTTTCATTTTTTAAAAGTAATTTTTATTCCAGAAAGAAAGAACAAAATAGAGTAGCAATAGGTTAAACCCTTTTGCCGGCAGGACTGAAGACTGACAGGTCGCAGGTTCGAATCCGGCGAGAGCATGGATGAGCTTCCTCTGTCAGCTCCAGCTCCCCATGCGGGGACATGAGAGAAGCCTCCCACAAGGATGGTAAAACATCAAAACATCTGGGCATCCCCTGGGCAACGTCCTTGCAGATGGCCAATTCTTTCACACCAGAAGCGACTTGCAGTTTCTGAAGTCGCTCCTAACACAGAAGAAAAAACAACACAGACAAGGAAGATGAATAAAGTAACACAATTTTTGTTCCTGGGTTATAAGTGTCATTTCCTAATTGGTTCTACAGTAGAGTCTTGCTTATCCAACCTTCGCTCATCCAACGTTCTGTATTATCCAACACAGTCTGCTTCCTACCCAGATCCGCAGCTGTTTCAAAACATTGCGATGTTTTGGTGCTAAATATGCAAATACAGTAATTACGACATAATGTTACAATGTATTGAACTGATTTGTTGTAAAACATGATGTTATGGTGCTTAATTTGTAAAATCATAACGTAATTTGGTGTTTAATAGGCGTTAACCCAGTGGCGCAGTGGGTTAAAGCGCTGACATGCTGAACTTGCAGACCAAAAGGTTGCAGGTTTGAATCCGGGGAGTGGCATGAGCTCCTGCTGTTAGCCCCAGCTTCTGTCAACCTAGCAGTTCGAAAACATGCAAATGTGAGTAGATCGATAGGTACCACTCCGGCGGGACGATCACGGTGCTCCATGCAGTTATGCCGGCCACATGACCTTGGACGTGTCTACGGACAACGCCGGCTCTTTGGCTTAGAAATGGAGATGAGCACCAATCTCCAGAGTCCAACATGACTGGACTTAATGTCAGGGTAAAACCTTTACGTTTACCTTGGCTTTTCCTTAATCGCTCCTTATTATCCAACATTTTTGCTTATCCAATGTTCTGCTGGCCCGTTTATGTTGGATAAGCGAGCCTCTACTGTATCATAAACACATGGAAAAAGTTTATTAAACTGCAAAAACTTTGTCCTGGATGGTAATTGTCTCTGTACTGAAGGAAGGGATTGAGGGCAGTTCTGCAGGAGAAGTAGGCAAGTAGCCAGGATAGTTTACTTTAAAGAAGAGGTGGGCAGCAGAGGGTCTTCATGTGGCCCCCAATCCTGATTTTCTGATGCTTCCAGACTCTGTTGGGTTGCTCTTTTGCTCACCAGAGACAGAGAGAGAGAAGAGGTGGAGGAAGATGATGATGATATAAAAATGATGATAATGAAAATGATAACACTATGTAACACATTTTTTCTTCCTGGGTTATAAATGTAATTTCCTAATTGGTTCTATCATAAAATATGGGAAAAGTTTATCAAACTGCAAGAACTTTGTTTTTGTAGGAGGGATGTGCTGCAGCACATTTTGCTATAGTATTTCAATGAATATCTCATAGAGTCTCAACCCATTCAACCTAGTCTGTGGCAGCCACAAAAACAAAGTTTCTTGTGCAGTAGAACTGCTTTCAAAGTAAGGACAGCACAATTAAACCAGAAATAATACTTTCAAACCAGAAACAGAATATTTTTCAAAATTTGTTATATAGAATAATAATAATAATAATAATAATAATAATAATAATAATAATAATAGATGTTGCAATCCCAGATGACAGCAGTATTGATGAGAAGCAACTGGAAAAGCTGACACGATATGAGGATTTAAGGATAGAACTACAAAGACTCTGGCACAAGCAAGTAAAGATGGTCCAAGTGGTGATTGGCACACTGGGTGCAGTGCCTAAAGACCTTGGCCTGCACTGAAAAGCAATTGATGATAACAAAAATTATCATCTGTCCCTACTTGGAGCTGTATGCATTATTTGCCAATACATCATACAGTCCTTGATTTTTGGGAGGTGTCCGACATGTGATCCAATACAAAAAGCAAACATAGTGATTTTGCTTGCAGTGTACTAGTCTTGTACTGTATCAAATAATAGTGATACTGACAGAGTTTTGGAGCACAATACTCGACCTCACGATTGTGTTAAAAAACAAAGTATGGATCATCGATGTTGCAATCCCAGGTGACAGCAAGATTGAAGAGAAACAACTGGAAAAACTGACACGATATGAGGATTTAAAGATCGAACTGCAAAGACTCTGGCACAAGCCAGTAAAGGTGGTCCCAGGGGGTGTAGTGCCTAAAGACCTTGGCCTGTACTTAAACACAATCGGCGCTGAGAAAATTGCCAACTGCCAGCTGCAGAAGGCCACCTTACTTGGATCTGCACACATTATTCGCCGATACATCACACAGTCCTAGATACTTGGGAAGTGTCCGATGTGTGATCCAATACAACAGCCAGCAGAGTGATCTTGTCTGCTGTGGACTCATCTTGTTGTGTTTCAAATAATAATAATGTATTTGTTACCCACCTCTCCTTGTGGCTCGAGGTGGGGCACAACATATATAATATAATATATTATAAATATAATTCTAAAACGATACAGTCAGATTCTAACTACTAATTCCAATGACAGAGCTACCACTTACACAAAACACATAGAAACTAAATTAACAATCAGGAGTGCTATTCTGTAAACCTCTCATTCAATATCCTGTGGCTTTTATCCCATATTATTCTACTCTTTTTGAGTGACACTTCTGCTGTTAGTAATGCACTGCTAGTTCAATTAAATACAAAACTTCAAAAGCCATTTAACAGTTCACTAAAAACAATAAATGTAAGCAGTTTAGGCACACATTAAGGTGTGATAAAAGGAATAAAAGACACATCCCTTTCAAAGTCTTGCAAGAGTAGGCTCAGAGTGAAAAGCTTCTCAAATCAAGAGAACGGCAGAGAGGGCACCAATGGGGTCTCCTTTGGGAGCGAAGGAGGGGTGTGTTCTTGCCGAATGTCAACCCAGGTGAAGACGTTAAGGCTCACCTGCAGCCACTGCAGAAGCCCCATGGAGTCTCTCTGCATCATTCCTCTTTTGCAAATGAAGAAGGTGAGATGTAAAGAGCTGCCCCATCGACGCTGTATGTGGAGCCACTTCTTCTGAGTCCATGCGTTTGACCGATAGAGCCAGCCGAAGGTGGATCCCTCCATCCTCTCACCTTCTGAGTTGGAAGCGCAAGGCCTGGTCCCTCCAGCCTTTGGAAATACATCATTTAGCCCCAGCGGCTTCACAAAGTGACCTCTGGGTCCCTATAACTTGCCCTTTCCTTTGGTTGGTGCCATTTTAACTCATGCCCCCTGGACCTCTTTCACTGGGCTGTTTTTATTTATGGCTGCGATGCAGTTTGTTTTCTTCTTTTTTTTTCAAAGCAAAGCACGCCCTGTTTAGCCCAAGTTTTGCCTGCAATCCTGCGGCTTGCGTAAATTATGGCCAGTAAGCAGATACCCTTCCTATGCATAATTTATGTGCTTTCTCTTTCCTTTTCTCTGGCATCAGTGAGGGCAATGAACTCTGGAAGGCACTGGATCCCTTTCCGCAAAGCTCAGGAAATCCCGCTCGCTTTCTCTTCTTCTGGAGAGAGCTCTTGCTTGGAAAGAAGGCGATCCAGGTTCAAATCACAACAATATAATCCCTGCAAAACAAGGGAGCAAACCCTCCACTTTCGGCTGAGATCAGTTCCAGACAAGAGGAAAGGACTGGGTGCAAATCTCCAGCTCAGACAGGAGAGCGGCCGTTTCCTTCCATTTGCAAGGCCTGTTTCATTTTTTGCTGCACCTTTCTGTTTACTTCACTCCTCCCTTCTCTTCCAGCCATCATATTCCCAGGACTCACTCTCCAATAGGCCAAACAGAATTTTCCCATTTTCTAAGTTTCCCCATTCTCTAGGCCAGGGCATAAGGTGAGGACGAGGAATCTCAGATTAAGAACACTGTCCTGAAAATAACCGCCAGTGACATTCTCTATGTTTGGTGGTTAATGTCCCAGGACTAATGACATCCAAAGGGTCAACCCCTTTTGATATGCTTAAATCAGTGGTTCTCAACCTTCCTAATGCCGCGACCCCTTAATACAGTTCCTCATGTTGTGGTGACCTCCAACCATAACATTATTTTCGTTGCTACTTCATAACTGTAATTTTGCTACTGTTATGAATTGTAATGTTTTTCTGATGTTGCAGTTGAATTTATTTTCTCTTATTTTTATTGTGTGTGTTTTAATCTATATTCTTGGGCTTGTCCCCTTGTAAGTTGCCCCGAGTCCCTTTGGGGAGATGGTGATGGGGTATAAGAATAAAGTTGTTGTTGTTGTTGTTATGTAAATATCTGATATGTAGGATGTATTTTCATTCACTGGACCAAATTTGGCACAAATTCCTGATATGCCCAAATTTGAATACTGGTGGGGTTTGGGGGGGGGGGTTGATTTTATCATTTGGGAGTTGTAGTTGCTGGGATTTATAGTTCACCTACAATCAAAGAGCATTCTGAACTCTACCAACAATGGAATTTAACCGAACTTGGCACACAGAATTCCCATGACCAACAGAAAATACTGGAAGGGTTTGGTGGGCATTGATCTTGAGTGTTGGAGTTGTAATTCACCTACATCCAGAGAGCACTGTGGACTCAAACAATGATGGATCTGGACCAAACTCGGCACACAGACACATCGTGTCCAACTTTGAATCCTGGCAGGATTTGGGGAGGATTGACCCACGATTTTGGGAGTTGTAATTCACCCACACCCTTATGCATTTTCTTATGAGTGCATTAATAAAAAACAAAAGGAAAGCCTGACTTTTTTCTAATAAATAGTGTTACAAATTACCCAAGCTGCTTCTGCTCCTCCTCCTCCTGATGTTGTTGGGCCACTCTCAGTCCCTGCCTTGAAGAGTCTTGTGATCCTCCCTTCAGCCTCGTATGCTCTCCCTCGCACCATGAATACACAACACACTGCCATGCGCTGAGCACACCTGCTCTCCCTTCCCTTCTTGGACTCACAGAAACAGCCCTCCCCTTGGCTGAGAGACCAGCCAATCACAGCAGAGGAGGGATTTTGATGGGAGGATTCTCTTCCAAAAAGGAAGAGAAGGTCAGGTGAAGAGATTTTCAGCCTTCTCTGCCAAAGGGGTTCCTAAGACCATCAGAAATATGTGTTTTCTGATGGTCCTTGGTGAGCTCTCTGAAACCCCCCTTGTAACCCCCAGGTTGAGAAACACTGGCTTAAAGGCTCTACCTTGGTATTAGGTTTTGGCTTTGAAATCTCAGCAATTGGAACAGTATGGATCTGGCAACCCTTGGCAACTCAGACTCATGCACAAAGACCCTTCTTCCAAGGAGAGAAAGGGCTCATGTAGTTCTGTTACTGTGATGGTATGTGTGCGTTTGGTATGGAAAGGATGCCTCCTGTGCGCCAGGGAATGGCTTCCATTGGCCAAATGCACCTGCCCCTCTGCACTTTGGATCTTCTTCAGTCACTTGAGGAGGATGAGGATGAGCAATTGCGACTCTCTCTCTCAGATTCCTGGGCAAACAGCTGTTGCTCAGAGGAGAAGCAGCAACTGGCATTCAGGAGGCTAGTTTTTCAGATGACGGAAACCGATACGGAGTCCATTGTGTGCTCCTGCCGAGGCCCTTCTGCTTCCGCAGGCCTCTTATGAAGGCCAGAGGCCAGAAAGTGGGGCTTCTATTGACCTGGCCCTGTTTTGCCATTTTGTACGCCTTTCCAAATAGGCTTGTAATGAAAATGCTTTGCATGATCACACATAATGCTTTTGTGTAGGTTTGAATGCTCAGCATGCCAGATGTTGCCAGGGGCCTTCAGGCTGGCTTTGCCTTATGGCAACACTCTCCTAGGGTTTCTCGGCAGGATTTATTATTCAAAGATTGGCATCCATTGCCTTCCTCTGAGGCTGAGAGAGTGTTACCTGTCCAAGGTCACCATGGGGTTTCCATGGCTGAGCAAGGACTTGGACCCTGGTCTGTGGAGTTCTATTCCAACATTCAAACAATACAAACCATCATATGCAGAAGAACATTTATTTTGTAATACATATTTGCTTTTCCTGCAGCCAGGCCCCTTTAGATATGATTCGGTGCTGAGTCTCATACGCGCAGGTGTCTGTCCTGCAGCATTTCTCAACCTGAGGGTCAGGATCCCTGGGGGAGTGACGAGGGGGTTTCAGAGGGGTCACCAAAGATAATCAAAAACCATATATTTCCGATGGTCTTAGGAACCTCTTTGGCAGAGAAGAGTTGCCCTTCCCTTTCTTTTTTAAAACAGACAGCAAAAGCCCTCCTCCGCTGTAATTGGCCGGCCTGTCAGACAAGGGGAGGGCTGTTTCTGAGACTCCAAGTAGAAAGGGGAGTGCAGGCGTGCTTGGTGCATGGCAGCGTACAGCATAGTGTGGGTTGAGGGAGAGTGTGTAGGGCTGGAGGGAGCCTCACACCAGCAAGTCCCTTAAAGACAGGGAAGTTCTGTGTGGGAAGTTTGTCCCAGTTCTATCATTAGTGGGGTTCAGAATGATTTTTGTAGGCGAACTATAAATCCCAACAACTACTACTCCCAAATTTCAAGGTCTATTTCCCCCAAACTCCACCAGTGTTCATATTTGGGCATATTGAGTATTCCTGCCAAGTTTGGTCCAGATGTTTCATTGTTTGAGTCCACAGTGTTCTCTGGATGTAGGTGAACTACAACTCCGAAACTCAAGGTCAGTGCCCACCAAACTCTTCCAGTATTTTCTCTTGGTCATGGGAGTTCTGTGTGCCAAATTTGGCTCAATTCCATCAATGGTGGAATTCAGAATGCTCTTTGATCATAGGTGAACTATAAATTCCAGCAGCTACAATTCCCAAATGACAAAATCAATCCCCCCACAACCCCACCAGTATTCAAATTTGACCGTATTGGGTATTTGTGCCAAATTTGGTCCAGTGAATGAAAATACATCCTGCATATCAGATATTTACATTACTATTCATAACAGTAACAAAATGACAGTTATGAAGTAGCAACAAAAACACTGCATTAATGCTTCCCAACCTGGCCTACTTTCCTCCGTGCTTTAATGGAAGGGAAAGGGAGGGAATGCATTTGGGGTGAACTAGAAAGTACCATGAGATGCAAGAATATTGAGTGTCTTTTGGGGAAATAAATGGTATAAAAATAGCACGTTGGTGTTAAGGTATAAAAATAGGACCATGGGTCAAAAGCGGTTTTGTGTTATTACTTCAACCAAGAGATTGTGGAGGGTCTATGGGATGCTTTTAAGAAAGGTGAGCCCATTGCAGACCATCCAGTCCAGAAGATAGCTTTTACTAGGTTAGGAGTTGTAGTGTGTGGCCCTTGCATTTGCAGTGAAATGGCTATGTCGTTCAACCATGCAGCCTCATTTTTGCAATGCACTGAACTCTGACCCAACTTTCTTCTTTCCTCCCAGGCTCTATATTACACAACAAATTCTCCCTTTTCAAAACCCAACTTTGCATTCCCTGGGTTTTAGAAGAGCCAGAATCAAAGCTGGGGAGGAAATGAGGTTGAAGGGCTTTGTGGATTCATCCAGGACACATTCCGCTTGGAGCACCTTTTCGGCTGTTATTCCCAGCTAGTAAACAAGCAAGCAGAAAAAAGTGGCATGCCTGTGTTCTGCTGTGGCTTTTGCCAATTGAGTTGTGCAAGGACCGATCGATGGCGCTTGAGGCATCTGGTGGGCAGAAATTTGCAAGAGGAGGAGGCAAGCAAAAGCCCGGCTCTTTAGCCCGGCTTCTTGGCAGAGCAAGGGATGGGCACCTATTGAAGGACCAGAGACCTGTTTCTTGGCACTTAAACCCCTCCTTCCATGGCCAGCATTGCCAAAAATGCACAAAGGCCAGGGGAATGGTGCAAAGTCCCTTTCTGGTATTTAATAATAATCATTTTGGTGTTAACTTAGGGCAGGGGGACCTTGTAATATGTTTAAAATGTTACTTGATGATTTTGTAAGCTTCAGAGAGGGAAAAACATTATTTTGGGGTGTTTGTGGGCCACAAAAAAAGGACTTTGGACAAGGTTGCTGTGAGTTTTCCAGATTGTATGGCCATGTTCCAGAAGCATTCTCTCCTGACGTTTCACCCACAAGGAGCCCTCGGTGGCACAGTGGGTTAAACCCTTGAACCGGCAGGACTGAAGACCGACAGGTTGCAAGTTCAAATCCGGGGAGAGGCGGATGAGGTCCCTCTATCAGCCCAAGCTCCTCATGCGGGGACATGAGAGAAGCCTCCCACAAGGATGATAAAAACATCAAATCATCTGGGCGTCCCCTGGGCAATGTCCTTGCAGATGGCCAATTCTTTCACTCCAGAAGCGACTTGCAGTTTCTCAAGTCGCTCCTGACACGACAACCCCTCCCCCCCAAAAAAACCCACATGTATGGCAGGAATAGGTTGTGAGGTCTGTTTGAAACTAAGCAAGTGAGGTTTATATATCTGTGGAATGTCAAGGGTGGGAGAAAGAACTCTTGTCTGCTTGAGGCAAGTTGCAATTGGCCACCTTGATTAGCATTTAATGACCTTGCAGCCTCAAAGCCTGGGTGGTTGCTGCCTGGGGGAATCCTTTGTTGGGAGGTTAGCTGGCCCTGATGGATTCTTGTCTGGAGTCTCTCTATGTTTTGAGTCAGAAGATTATGTTTCTGCAACATGGCCATACAACCCAGAAAACTCACAGCAACCCAGTGATTCTGGCCATGAAAGCCTTCGATAACACATTAGACTTTGGACAGCCTCAGGCTTGTGCTTTGCTTACTGTTGTTTTGTTGCACCACATAACGTGTGCACACATGTAAACTTATATACATTTAGATTTTGTGTAACGGCCTAGGATCGAACATCAATCTCCGCCCCGTTTCATGTCCGTATTGTGAGCAAAGCTATGGCTTAACATGTGGGCATGGTTGCGTGTTCCGGGTGGGCCCCTGCGGCTTCCACTCCTGTGTGAAAGCTGAGAGTTTGCGGTTTACCTCTTCCTCTTCTCTAGAACAATTCAACAGAAGGTGTTACACGGTCAGCTTCTTGTTTAAATATAGAAATAACGAAGAGGAGTCCTGCTCTGCCTTAAAGATAAACATATTAATTGTAGCACAAGCTTGTTGAACTGAAGCCTATTTGCTTAGATGCACAAGGTGTTATCCAAAATTTCAGGTGAATATGTACATATGGTTGAGTATTGGATTGTAGCAGAAAATTAAATACTAAAGGTTAGTTATGACGAATAATATCGCTAACATGATGGGAATTGGTGGCAGTACATTCTGCAAGACTTACTGGGTTTTATTTATTTCATGTCATGTTTTCCAACCCCTCAGCCTTCCTAATGCCGCAACGCCTTAATACAGTTCCTCATGTTGTGTTGACCCCCAAACATAAATTATTTTTGTTGTTACTTCATAACTGTAACTTTGCTACTGTTATGAATAATAATGTAAATATCTGATATACAAGATGTATTTTCATTCAGCAAATTTGGCACAAATACCCGATATGGTCAAATTTGAATACTGGTGGGGTTGTGGGGGGATTGATTTTGTCATTTGGGAGTTGTAGTTGTTGGGATTTATAGTTCACTACAATCAAAGAGCATTCTGAACTCTACCAGCGATGGAATTGAACCAAACGTGGCACACAGAACTCCCATAACCAACAGAAAATACTGGAAGGGTTTGGTGGGCATTGACCTTGAGTTTGGGAGTTGTAGTTCACCTACATCCCGAGAGCACTGAGGACTCAAACAATGATCGATCTGGACCAAACTTGGTACGAATATTCAATATGCCCAAATGTGAACACTGGAGGAGTTTGGGGAAAATAGACATTGACATTTGGGAGTTGTAGTTGTTGGGATGTATAGTTCACCTACAATCAAAGAGCATTCTGAACCCCACCAGTGATAGAATTGGGCCAAACTTTGCACACAGAATGCCCATAACTAACAGAAAATAAACGGTTCCGGCCCAAGCTACCTTTCCGACCGCATCTCGGCCTATGAACCCACCAGAACTTTGAGATCTTCTGGGGAGGCCCTGCTCTCGATCCTGCCAGCTTCACAAGCACGGCTGGCGGGGACGAGAGACAGGGCCTTCTCGGTGGTGGCTCCCCGGCTGTGGAACGCCCTTCCCACAGATATTAGATTAGCACCATCTCTAATGGTCTTCCGCAAAAAAGTAAAGACCTGGTTATTTATGCAGGCGTTCAAATAATTAGTGCAAGACTGATAATGACATAGGAATGGAACAATGGATGACGAACCTGGATCATGTTTTTAGTGATGAGACGCTAGTGAATGGTTATCATAGTAATTATGTATTAATTGTGTATTAGATTAGGTTATTAACTGTTTATATTGGTGTTTGAATTCTGCTGTGTTCTGTGTCTTGTGAACCGCTGTGAGTCGCCTTCGGGCTGAGAACAGCGGCATAGAAGCAAAGTAAATAAATAAATAAATAAATACTGTGTTTACTGTTAGCCTTTGGCAACCCCTCTGACACCCCCTCATGACCCCCTCAGAGGTCCCGACCCCCAGTTGAGAAACGCTGTTCTAAGTAGTGCCATTTAGCCAGGTTGTCTCTTGATCTATCAACACCACTTCTAAGTCTGTTCAGGGACTTCCGCGTTGCCCATTCTTGGTCTGCACCCTCTTGGGAGGCCATCCAGTTGGAATTGCTTAATTTTTCTACGTATTGGGTAGAAGCATGAGTATCTCGGAAACTGATTTCTCCATCTAGCATAGAGTCATAGAATGGAAGACACAGTGTGGCCATCTAGTCCAACCACTACCAAGGCTAAACCATCCCTGACAAGTGGGATAGCCAACTCTTTTTTTAAAAAACAGCCAATGAAGCAGAGTCCATAGCCTTCCAGGGCTGTTCCTACCAATGTTGAGATCTTACCATCAGGATGTTTTCCTAATGTGTCTCATAGGAACCCCCTTTTTTGACATTTTCATCTATAGGTTCAGGCCTTTCCTTAAGGAGAAGCAGAAAATGCACTTGCTTCATTTAGCAAACCCACATGTTCTTATTAAGCTGCTTTATGTTTTGGGAGACCTTTGCATATTGCTTTGGTTGCGCATTCCTGCCTAGCAGGAGTAAAGTTGGACACTCGTAATCCCTGACAACTTCTGTGCTTTGGGCTTTGCAAAATCTTTGAGATAAACTTTGAGATGTTTTGCATGGGTGGGGTGACTTCCCCCTTGTTTCATGCATGCATTATGCAAATTGCTTTAATTGTGTTTCCATCATTCATAGGGTTGGACTGGTTGACAATTAGATCCTTTTCTTTTTTTAAAAAAACCTGTTAATTCTAATTTAGACAAATTAATATAAAACCAAATCACCAACAAACAAAAGCGAAGTTAAAAATACTTTCTCTAGGACAAAAGGAAGCATATTGCTATTTCATATTAAATGTCGAAAAGCAAACTACATACACTCTATGTTATCTTATCTCAGGGCTTTACATTTTCTATCCGATGGTTATATTCTCTCAGTTTTTAAAGGTAAAAATTTCCACTTGACAATAAGTCTAGTTGTGTCTGACTCAGGGGGGTGGCGCTCATCTCCATTTCTAAGCCGAAGAACCGGTGTTTTCCATAGACACCTCCAAAATCATGTGGCCAGCATGACTGCATGGAGCACCGTTACCTTCCCGTAGAAGCGGTACCTATTGATCTACTCAGATTTGCACATTTTCGAACTTCTAGGTTGGCAGAATCTGGGGCTAACAACAGGAGCTCACCCTGCTTCCCAGATTCAAACCACTGATCTTTTAGTCAGCAAGTTCAGAAGCTGGGGCTGAAACCGCTGAAGCTCACACCGCTCTATGGATTTGAACCTGCAACCTTTCGGTCAACAAGTTTAGCAGCTGAGCGGCTTAACCCACTTCACTACTTGGGGCTTCCATACCAACCTACATACATACTTTGATTTTATATGTATAGGCAATATATAGGACTCATAGTCCTTTGAACCCACAGTGGCGCAAAGGATTAAACTGCTGAGCTGCTAAACTTGTTGACTGAAAGATCGCAGGTTCAAATTCGGGGAGCGGCGTGAGCTTCAGCAGTGTCAGCCCATCTTCTGCCAACCTAACAGTTTGAAAACATGCAAATGTGAGTAGATCAATATGTACCTCTCCTGCGGGAAGGTAGTGGTGCTCCGTGCAGTCATGCTGGCCACATGATCTTGGAGGTGTCTATGAACAACGCCGGTTCTTTGACTTAGAAATGGAGATGAGCACCACCTCCCAGAGTCGGACATGACTGAACTTAACGTCCAGGGAAAACCTTTACCTTTATTAGGTTGGTATGTATGTTGGTTGGTTGGTTTGTACCAGAAAGGCTCCTCCATGGCTTGATGGACCTGGATCAAACTTGGTACAAAACGCCTTTATTATCCAACTTTAAATGAACTAAAAAATGCTATTTTCAGGTCCAGAGCAGAGGGAAAGAAAGAAGTGGACAGGCTGTTGCTAGGTGAAGGATTGGCCGTTGCTAGGTGAAGTGGTCCTCTGTGATATCACTGGGAGAGAAAGGGAGTGAAGTGACGTGTCTACTGCTGTGTATGAGGGAAAGGGAGGAACGAAAGGGAGCGCCGTTACCTTCCTGTAGAAGCAGTACCTATTGATCTATTTGCATTTTCATGCTTTCGAACTGCTAGATTGGCGGAAGCTAGGGCTAACGGTGGCAGCTCAACCCTCTCCCCGGATGCAATCCCTACTTTTGGGAAAGTAATTTAACCAAAAAAGTTGAGCAATAGATTCGAGTAAATACAGTACTTTAAATGTGCATTCCTGCTTAGCAGAATGAGGTTGGACTGGATGCCCCTTATAGTCTCTTCCATCTCTCTTGTGACACTATATTATGTCCATTGAAGGCAGTCCCTCTGGAACTGGGCCCAGCTGCTGCCTTGTCCCTCGGCCCCTCTCTCTGTCTGCATCAAGGGGGTGGGGATGGTGCAACCTTATACCTTGCACACTTGCGCACAGATGGGGCCTGCAATTCTCCAATGTCTGGTTTGCATAAAGGCCCGATCGGGCGGTGGGTGTGGGTCAGGTTTTGCAGACAACCCTTCATCAAATAAGGAACTGCAAAAGGCCGGGAGATTGGGCCGGAGGGGCCAGTGACATCATTGCCCAGCCAGGGACCAAAGGGCAGTGTTCGCCCTGTGTGGAAACGGAGGGCAGGACACTCATTTGGGGCTGGTGTCCTACGTTTGGGGCTCCTTGGGGCCATGCTGAGGACGCTGTCCAGGTGAAACGCCAGGCCACACCTGCGGGGAAATGAATATGGAGAAATACCGGAAGTTCCTGGATGGACTCAACAACCTGAAAGGTACACAGACACCCAGGACTTGTGTGTGTTTTCTATTTCTCTCTCTCTTTGGCACTGGAAAGGGCAAAGGGGCCAAACCCCCCTCTCCTGCTAGATTTTACATTTCGGAGACAAGACAACTCATTCCTGGGAACAAAGGCTAGGAATGCAGGAAGTGTGGGGTGGCACTTGCATTGTATTGTTTTCATTGTTCCCCCATTTATTCTCAAAGGTGGCTTGCAAGATAAGCAGGAATATAGGGAAGGGAGAGGCTCCCACACCCAAAATGCAAGCCTTAGAGAAGTTCTCTCGAAAGTGCTTATGCCAAGCTTTCGTGGAAGAGAAAGGCAGAACTGAGCCTCATTGCCTGGTGTTTATAGCATTCCGCTCAGTCTCCTCCAGTAGTTATGGCAACCCTGTTGGGGATTTCTGGACTTTCTGTTTCACACGGAGTGTGCAGAGAAGTTGGGATTCATGTAAGGAAAAATATAAAGTGCTAAAATGAGGTTAGGTTACCAATAGAATTAAATCTGCATTTGGAACTGTTTCCAAGGCTTTGCTTATCAAGTTGCGTCTGTGGTTCCCTTTGCACTGTTCCTGCAATGTGTTGCATTGTACTTACTTACTTAGGCGATCCCTCGTAGTCCAAGGATGATGGTCCTCCAAGTTCAATTTCTTGGCGGTGGGTCCGTAGGTGACTGTGGAACCCTATTCTTGTTCTGCATGTTCTCCTGCAGTGAGGACATTGGTTTCCAGACGGAAGGTGGTCCCAATCAGGGTTGGCACGTTTCTCCCTTTCGCCCTCCATTCGTGCCTCTTCGAATTCTGCAGCACTGCTGGTCACAGCTGACCTCGAGTAAGAGCGCTCAAGGGCCAGGGCTTCCTAGTTCTTGGTGTCTGTTTTTTTAAGCCCATCTTTAAATCTCTTTTCCTGTCCACCAACATGATGTTTCCCATTCTTGAGCTGGGAGTGTAGTAACTTCTTTTGTAGACGGTGATCTGGCATTCAGACAACATGGCCAGTCCAGCGGAGTTGATGGCAGAGGACCATCGCTTCAATGCTGGTGGTCTTTGCTTCTTCCAGCACGCTGACATTTGTCCCCCTATCTTCCCAAGAGATTTGCAGGATTTTTCAGAGGCAACGATGATGGACTCATTCTAGGAGTTGAGAGTGACGTCTGTAGACAGTCCACATTTCACAGGTGTATAACAGGGTTGGGAGGACATAGCTTTATAAACAAGCACCTTGGTCTCTCTATGGATGTCCTGGTCCTCAAACACTCTCTGCTTCATTCGGAAAAATGCTGCACTAGCAGAGCTCAGACGATATTGCATTGCAACTCTAGCCAGCAAAATCAATGACGAAGGCTGCTGGGAGTTGCAATCCAACAAAATCTGGAGGCTTTGCCTCTTTTGTAACACTTGAGACTGGTATTACCAGGTTTGGAAACACTTTGGAAACCTCTTTTTTTCCCGGTGACAGTAGTATGACCAAACACATCCTGAGTGCCAGCCGTTCCTTTTTGCTTCTGCTGCAGTTTCCTGAGACGCAAATGCCAGTCTTCACCTGGAAGTGTTCCATCTCTTCCACCTGATTCTACTGGGTCTGGGTCACCTGTTCTGCCCAAAGCCGGAAAACCAGCTGTCAGGCAGCTTTGTTGTTTTATTGCAAAGCAAAACCCGGCTCCTCGGAGAAATAAATCTCTTTTCCTTGACCTTACCTTGCTTCCTGCCTGTGGGAGTGAGTCAGGCTTAAAACATGACGCTCTCTCGCTTTCCAGCGGTGCTTCATAGGAACAGAATGGACTTCGAAAGAATTTGCTCTTTTATGTAAGCAAAAGCGGCTCTTTTCAGTTGCATTGCTGTCATTCCAGCACAGCAACTGGACAAGATGGGGCAGTCAGGATGAAGGAAGGGCTATGTTGAAAAGAGACTTTTTGGGGGTCGGAGAGGAGGGTTTGGAACCATCGGACCCCATTTGCACCCCTTTCTGGTTCAGCCTTCTTTTTGCCCTCTGGTTTCCATTCCTTAATAGGGAGAGTGATGGCTCAGGAGTCATGTCATTCTCCTTTATATTGGAGTGGACAGCTTTAAATTGTTTCTTTTAATGCTGTTCATATTTAATTCCATTTGAATGTTTGTATATTTTAGATTTTAATTTTATTGTATTGATTTTTTTTGTGAACTGCGTTGAGTCTCTTGTTTTGTAGAGAAAAAGTTACTTATTTATCGTGTCAGAAGCAAATTGAGAGTACAGCTGTTATGTATTTAAAAACACAAAGTTAAAAACTTGGCATTATACTAAATGTCCTTTGACCAGTAGTTGGCCACTTAAAGTGCCTCTGGTGTTGCTATAAGAAGGTCCCCCATTGTGCATGTGGTAGGGCTCAGGCTGGTTTGCTCTTCCCCACACTCGCATGTCATGGACTCCACTTGGTAGCCCCATTTCTTAAGGTTGGCTCTGCATCTCATAGTGCCAGAGAGAAAAAGTGGGATACAAGTAATGACACTATGTGACACGATTTTTGGTCCTCGGTTATAAGTGTCATTTCCTAATTGGTTCTATCATAAAACCATGAGAAGAGTTTATTAAACTGGAAAAACTTTTTGCGGCACATTTTGCTATCGTTTTTCAATGAATATCTCATTGAGTCTCAACCAGTTTGACATAATTTGTAGCATTTACAAAAACCAAGTTTCTGGAGTAGAGTAACTACTTTCAAAGGAAGTAAAGTAAAGGTATAGGTTTCCCCTTGACATTAAGTCTAGTCATGCTCGACTCTGGGGCGTGGTGCTCATCTCCATTTCTAAGCAGAAGAGCCGGTGTTGTCCATAGACACCTCCGAGGTCATGTAGCCAGGTTGACTGCATGGAGCACCGTTACTTTCCCGCAGAAGTGGTACCTATTGATCTACTCACATTTGCATGCTTTTGAACTGCTAGGTTAGTAGAAGCTGGGGCTAACAGCAGGAGCTCACCCTGCTCCCCAGATTTGAGCCACTGACCTTTCCATGAGCAACTTCAGCAGCTCAGCGATTTAATCTGCTGCGCCACCAGGCTGTCCTTCAAAGGAAGTACCATACAATTAAACAGGAAATGACACGTTCAAAGCAGGAACATAATTTTGTTTTCATTTTTTTAACATAATATTGTGGTCCTGGGAGCCAGTTTTCTGATATTGGGGACCTTCTAGGGCCGATGTGGACATCCAAAAAAGCTGTTAAAGGAAAGGCTAATATTGGCCAGAACTCAGGAAAAAAAAGGGGGGGGGAGGAATCTCTTCTCTCTTCATTGTGCATACGTTTCCTTTTCTCTGTGCCTGAACCTCAGCTTCCATTTGTTTGCTGGCAGTATGATAATTGTGGCTGGTATTGACGTATTGATTTCTTTTTGTTTCTATTGGCCTAAATCTGTATGCATTCTTGTAGTAGTATAAGCCTCACTGCCGCGTATGTTTTCAGAGTTATACCAGGGTGATCCTCAATGGCTTTGGGCTGGAACTGGCTACAAGCCGCAGAACCTATTGAAAAGGTGAATGGAGAGTTGTGGGGCTTGTGGCATTAGGAGCCCAAGGCTTCTTCCATGGAACATGAGCCGTAGCCTTTGCTCCTTGCTGCATTGGCCACCCAACCCCTCCAAGGCCCAACCCTTTCTCTCCTTCCCCAGAAAGAAAAGAAATGTGCTCATGGACATTTGTTGAAGTCTCCCCCCTCCAATTCTTGCAGCAGGTGGTAGATGCGAAATGGAGAGTGCCGAGTTCCCCAGAAGCCGGCTGTTTGTGCGAGTGTGTGACAGAGAGACTTAGGCTTGTGTGGAGTTGCATGTTGGAGAGCCCGTGTGATGTTTGAGCATTGGAGCGTGGTTCTGGAGACATGGCTTCGAATCCATCCTCAGCCATGGAAACTCACTTGGTAACTGCAGGGAAGTCACACTTTCTAAGCCTCAAGGCAACCTCCTTCTGAACAACATTGCAGAGAAGACCTCTTAAACACCTTAGGGTCACCAGAAGTCCAAAACGACCTGAAGAATCCCAAAAAATATCATGGTTCTTTATTTAGTTTCTGGACTTTGCTGTATCCTCCATTTTTTTTCATCTCAGGAGCACCTTGAGAAATTGCAAGTTGCTTCTGGTGTGAGAGAATCGGCCGTCTGCAAGGACATTGCCCAGGAAATGCCCAGATGTTTGATTTTTTACCATCCTTGTGGGAGGCTTCTCTTATGTCCGCGCATGGGGAGCTGGAGCTGACAGAGGGAGCTCAACGTGCACTCCCTGGATTTGAACTGCTGACCTATCAGTCTTCAGTTCTGCTGGCACAAAGGTTTAACCCATTGTGCTACTGGGGGGGGGGGCATTCTCTAAATGCAGGTTGTTGTCAGGAACTCAGAAGACAACCCAAGATTTGGGAGAACAGCTACAAAGGATGTAGATAAGATCCTGAAATGTAAAATATGGGTATGTCATGAAGTACCAACGTCAGAATGATTTGTATAACTGCATTCCCGATTTCTCTGAATGCTTGTGAAAGTTGGCCAGGAAGGAAATTGATTCATATGAAGTGTATTGTTGGAAAAGAGCTCTGAAGGGGCCAAAGGGACCAAGTTGAATCTATTGTACTTTCAACGTATCGTAAGGCAATGTGACTTGTTGGAAAATTATTATTATTATTATTATTTGATGCACAACAAGATTAGTACACAGCAAACAAGAGCACTATGCTGGCTTTTGTATTGGATCACACGTCGGACACTTCCCAAGTGTCTAGGACTGTGGCATGTATTGGCAGGTAATGTGTGCAGATCCGAGTTGGGTGGCCTTTTGCAGGTGACAGATGGTCATGTTGTCAGCATCAATTGTTTTTAAGTTCAGGCCAAGATCTTTAGGCACTGCACCCAATGTGCCAGTCACCACTGGGACCATTATTATTATTATTATTATTATTATGTTTATATTATTATTATGTTTATATTACTGACACAAAAGCACAGTATGGCACAGCAAACGAGATCTATATACTGGATTTCGTATCACAAAATCACAAGTCAGACACTTCCCAAGCGTCTAGGACTGTGTGATGTATTTTCGAATGATGCGCGCAGATCCAAGTAAGGTGGCCTTTTGCAGTTGACAGATTGTGATTTTGTCGATGTTTATATTATTATTATTATTATTATTATTATTATTATTATTATTATTATTATTTTCTCTCCAAAAGGAGACTCAAAGCGACTTATATTAAAAGCATTTCAATATAATAATGCTCACTGCATTATAGTTGGTATAATAGTTGGTATAACTTGATCATGGAAACCATAAAATTTGCAAGAGCTGAGGAGGGCCATTAAAAACTGCGGGTTTTGTGGGTCCCTCATCCATAAGGACATCACACATTGAAGTCAATGTGGTGGCACATATGCTGTGGTGCAAAGAACACCAGCAACAATGTTATGGCTTGGCTTGCATTCCCAGTATTGTATGGTGGTCCGTGGGGGATTTGAGGCATTCAGAGCAGAATTGGGAGCGTCTGTTGCCATGCCATGTGTCTTTTAACACCAAAGCGGCCACACGAACCTGTGATTAAAGCATTGGCCTTGCATGCTCTTAATAGTCGGAGTGGGGGGCGGTTCACATGTATGTGTTCCCTTTCTGGGGCTGAGAGAAGGCTTCTCTTCACATTGCCATAGTTGCCGTTTCCTTGGGGACGGCTGCTTTTCCCAGGCTTCCAAGGCCACCGATTCACCACAAACCCTTCCATGCCTTTGCAGCCTTGCAAAAGAAATGTAGGAACTCCAGTAGAGAAGCAGCTCCCAGAAGTGGAAAGTGGAAAAGTAATGGAAAGGGAAGAACCAGCCTTTTTGGGGAGGTTGATCAGCAATAGAAATTGGTGTTTTGCATTTCAGAGGGTCCAGGGCTCAATTCCAGGCATTGCCAATGTGCAAAGACTCTTCTATACAATTTCAGTCAGCCTTTGCTAGCAAACACGGAAGTAGATGCACTTCGGACTCAGTAAAAGTCAGTGCTCCATGATGAACTGGCGGATCCACTCCCAAGTTTTATTCCATACTTTCCAGGAGGTGTCCAGTATGACGTCCGTTATTAACAAAACAGGTTCAGGACCTTGGATATGTCTCTATTAGTGTATCTGGACTGGGTTTATACTCCGCATACACGAAGCTTGGCCTGTCATTGAACATCGAGAAAACCAAAGTGCTGTTCCAGCAGTTACCAGCCATCCCCTCTCCAATGCCAGAGATACAGTTTAATGGTGTAACATTAGAAAATGTTGACCATTTCCGCTACCTTGGCAGCCACCTCTCCACCAAAGTCAACATCGACGCCGAAATACAACACCGCCTGAGCTCTGCAAGTGCAGCATTTTCCCGAATGAAGCAGAGAGTGTTTGAGGACCGGGACATCCGTAGGGATACCAAGGTGCTTGTCTATAAAGCTATTGTCCTCCCAACCCTGCTATATGCCTGCGAGACGTGGACTGTCTACAGACGTCACATGCAACTCCTGGAACGATTCCATCATCGCTGCCTCCAGAAAATCCTGCAAATCTCCTGGGAAGACAAGTGGACAAACGTCAGTGTGCTGGAAGAAGCAAAGACCACCAGCATTGAAGCGATGGTCCTCCAACATCAACTCCGCTGGGCCAGTCACGTTGTCCAGATGCCTGACCACCGTCTCCCAAAGCAGTTGCTCTACTCTGAACTTAAGAACGGAAAACGGAACGTTGGTGGACAGGAAAAGAGATTTAAAGATGGGCTCAAAGCCCACCTTATACTCCGCTGACATGGGACCCACCAGCCACCATGTTGGAAAAAGGAATGGATGTTTTGAACAGGAGGGACCTAAATACCTCGGTCACTAAATCCCATCTGATATTGGGAGCTAAGCATGGTCAGTCCTGGCTACTACTTGGATGGGGGACCACCAAGGAATATGAGGTGCTAGTGGACTAGATTTCAGAGGAAGGACTGACAAAAGCAACTCTGGGTATTCATTGCCAAGTAAAACTTTGCAAAATCACCATAAGAAACATGAAGGCAAGTTCACACCCACAAATGCTGCAGGCCCTCCCCTTGCAATCTGTTTTAAAGGTGAATTGCTAATTTCAGAGGTGCCCAGGAGGGCAAATTCACCCTCTTACTCTTATTGATATATTGCTAGCTCAGTTAGCCAGTGATGCCCAGCTTAGGTCTTTTGTAATGCTACTTATAAGAAATAGTCATTGTTTTGTTTTTATTATTTTGATGAATGCTCTGATTAGAAAACGCATCAGGATGTGGGTGAACTACAACTCCCAAAAGCATGGGTCAATCCTCCTAACCCTGCCAGTATTTATTTTATTATTTTTCAAAATTATTGTGAATAGTATTACACAAAATTTCACAAACATTATCATTGGTAATACATGTTTACATAATGTCCCCTTTTTCTTCCTCCCTCTCCTCCCTGAGAACAGTTTACAAATTTTGCTGTACTAGTTATGATTGTTCATAAAAAGTATTCAAAGCAGTCCATGCTGGGTATGCGTGCCAAGTTAGGTCCGGATCCGACGTCGATGAGAGTCACAGTGCTCTTAGATTATGGGTGAACTACAGTTCCCAAGGAGCCCCCGGTGGTGCAGTGGTGGTGCAGTCATACCAGCCACATAAACTTGGAGGTGTCTATGGACAACGCTGGCTATTCAGCTAAGAAATGAGCACAACACCCCAGAGTCAGACACGACTGGACTTAATTTCAGGGGGAAACCTAAACCTATCTCAGAAATTGGCTGCTCGCCCACAAACATGCATATATACATACTAATATTTTTTCAATTTTGTTATATATAGGTAACTAGCTGTCCCCTGCCACGCGTTGCTGTGGCCCAGTCTGTTGATCTGGAAAATAAAGTAATGAGAAAGTGTTGGTTTCTAATATATGTAATTTCTTTATGCTTGTGGGTAAACAGTATTTCTTGCTGTTTCTTTGTCAGTGTTGATGTGGAGAGTGTCTGGTTTGCCCATCCTGGAACATGCAACATATCATTGTCCTTCTTTAAGGGTCCCTTTCAAATCTATGATACTATATCTGTGTGTTTGAATCATATCTATCATATCTATCTATCCATCTATCTATATCTATGGCTAGATGGCTCTTTGTCAGGAGGGCTTTGATTACGTTTTCTTTCTCTGGTGAAGGGAGCTGGACTGGATGGTCTTAAGTATTTTCTAATGGTCATGGGAGTTCTGTGTGGGGAGTTTGCCCCAATTCCGTCATTGGTGGGGTTCAGAATGCTCTGATTGTAGGTGAACTATAAATCCCAGTAACTACAACTCACAAATGTCAAGGTCCATTTTCCCCAAACTCCATCTGTGCTCATATTTGGGCATATTGAGTATTCATGCCAAGTTTGGTCCAGATCCATCATTGTTTGAGTCCACAGTGCTCTCTAGATGTAGGTGAACTACAACTCCCAAACACATAGTCAATGCCCACCAAACCCTTCTAGTGTTTCCTGTTGGTCAGAGGAGTTCTGTGTGCCAAGTTTGGTTCAGTTCCATCATTGGTGGAGTTCAGAATGCTCTTTGCTTATAGGAGAACTAATCCCAACAACTACAACTCCCAAATGACAAAATCATAATTTTTTGAGTGATGGTCACTCCTTGTGATGTGAGACATTTTGTTGCCAAATTTGGTGTGATTTCGTTCATTGGTTCTTTTGTTTTTAAGGTACTCATTACGCACAGAGCATTTTTATATATATAGATACATAATAATAACACATGATAGCTATAGTCAGCAACATCAGCTTGGTTTCACTTTCATGCTTTTTCCTAGAACTAACAGACTTGAATCCCAAACAGGGACTGATGGGAAGTAGCCCTCTGCCCATGCCCAGAAGAGTCCCTACTCTCTTGTCCCCTTTCCTTGGCCTTCCTCTCAGCTGAAGGTGGTGGCTTCGCATAGCAAAGGTGAACACTGTTTGGCTTGGCTCTGGTCCCAGGCACTGGTCATGTGCCTCTCCGCCTTGCGCTTTCATTTCCTTCCATTGAGCTGTTTCCAGAAGTACACCTTTCTTTTTCTTCTTCTATTTTGAAAAATACCCATTGTCTAGATCAGGGGTCCTCAAACTAAGGCCCGGGGGCCAGATATGGCCCTCCAAGGTCATTTACCCGGCCCTCGCTCAGGGACAACATAAGTCTGAAACGACTTGAAAGCACACAACAACAATCCTAACTCATCAGCCAAAAGCAGGCCCACACCTCCCATTGAAATACTAACAAGTTTATATTTGTTAAAATTGTTCTTCATTTTAATTATTGTATTGCTTTTAAATGTTTTTATGCACTACAAAGAAGATATGTGCAGTGTGCATAGGAATTCATTCATGTTTTTTTCTCAAATTATAATTCAGTCCTCCAAAAAATGAGGGACTGTGAGTTGGCCTTCTGTTTAAAAAGTTTGAGGACTCCTGGTCTAGATTGTCAGAAGTGGACACCGAGTTTCCATTTGGATGAATGAATTCCAGCAGTGAACTCGATGAAACAGCAAGAACTCACCTCCATTTCACTTTTTAATACGTGTGTATGCCTTTAAGATCATCACCAGCTTGCCCTTTGGATTTGGTGTTCATGGCCAGCCTCAGCAATTCCTCTTTCATTCGGGATTACCATGGATTCTCAGCATCTACCTAGATTTGATTCCCAGACCCTTCATAGATCCCAAGATCTATGGATTCTCAAGTCCCTCTTCCTCCCCTCTTCCTCTTCTAAAATGATAAAAGGTCTGGAGAACAAGCCCTATGAGGAGCGGCTTAAGGAGCGGGGCATGTTTAGCCTGAAGAAGAGAAGGCTGAGAGGGGATATGATAGCCATGTATAAATATGTGAGAGGAAGCCACAGGGAGGAGGGAGCAGGCTTGTTTTCTGCTTCCCTGGAGACTAGGACGCGGAACAATGGCTTCAAACTACAAGAGAGGAGATTCCATCTGAACATGAGGAAGAACTTCCTGACTGTGAGAGCCGTTCAGCAGTGGAACTCTCTGCACCGGAGTGTAGTGGAGGCTCCTTCTTTGGAAGCTTTTAAACAGAGGCTGGATGGCCATCTGTCAGGGGTGATTTGAATGCAATATTCGTGCTTCTTGGCAGGGGGTTGGACTGGATGGCCCATGAGGTCTCTTCCAACTCTTTGATTCTATGATTCTATGATTCTTCTTGTTTTTCCTCTTCCTCTTCTCGTCTTCCTCATAATTATTTATACCAGTGGTTCTCAACCTTCCTAATGCCCCGTAATACAGTTCCTCATGTTGGGGTGACCCCCAACCATAAAATTATTTTTGTTGCTACTTCATAACTGTAATTTTGCTACTGTTATGAATCATAATGTAAATATCTGATATGCAGGATGTATTTTCATTCACTGGACCAAATTTGTACTAATACCTGATATGCCCAAATTTGAATACTGGTAGGGTTGGGGGGAGGATTGACTTTGTCATTTGGGAGTTGTAGTTGCTGGGATTTATAGTTCACCTACAATCAAAGAGCATTCTGAACTCCACCAATGATGGAACTGAACCAAACTTGGCACACCAACAGAAAATATGAGAAGGGTTTTCTGGGCATTGACCTTGAGTTTTGGAGTTGTAGTTCACCTACATCCATAAAGCATTGTGATTCAAACAATGATAGATCTGGACCTAACTTGGCACGAATACTCAATATGCCCAAATACGAACACTTGTGGAGTTTGGCAGAAATAGACCTTGACATTTAGGAGAACATTCTGAATTCCACCAACAATGGAAAATGAACCAAACTTGGCACACAGAACTCCCACGACCAACAGAAAACACTGGAAGGGTTTGGTGGGCATTGACCTTGAGTTTTGGAATTGTAGTTCCCCTACATCCAGAGAGCACTGTGGACTCCAATGATGATCTGGACCGAACTTGGCACAGATACTCAATATGTCCAAATGTGAACACTGGTGGAGTTTGGGGAAAACAGACCTTGACATTTGGGAGTTGTAGTTCCTGGGATTTATAGTTCACCTACAATCAAAGAGCATTGTGAACCCCACCAGTGACAGAATTGAGCCAAACTTACCACACAGAAACCCCATGACCAACAGAAAATACTGTGTTTTTCTGATGGTTTTTGGTGACCCTCTGACACCCCCCTCGCGACCCCATCAGATTGAGAAATGCTGATGTATACCCTACTTTCCCCCACAAAGTAGACTAAAAGCGGCTTAAAGTTGTATAGTAAAATGCCTGACATAAAATAGCAAAATCAAGGTTTGCTTTTTGGATTTTCGGGCGGGGGGAGCGGGGGAACATATTTTCCCTGCCATTTATAGTTGAATCTGTGGATCTCTAGGGTTGATTGTAATCCATATATTTTTAAAGTGAGTAGGGGGAAAGGGAGAGGTTTGGGGCCATGCCGGTCATAAGGATCTTTTTTCCACCGTCTGCAGCTGGTGTTGGAGGAATTGAGTGTAAACCAAACTCTTACTTCTAGAAATCACTGGAGCAACTGTTTGGGAATTAATGGGGCGCTTGGAGACATTCTTTTGCCGCTTCTCCAGTAGCCCTCCCTGCTCCAGACCGCATTGGCAGCTGTGACACAGAAGTGACCAGTCACTTACCAACTGGCCCTTCTATTTCGACTTCACTGTTGTACCATTTTTTTAAAAAAAGCATAGATTTTGTAGTATTCCTTTTCTAAAATTGACCCGAATTGTCTGCATGAGTGGCTAAAATAATGACATTTTTCCTTTTTCATGGTTTGGCGTGCACAGACTTCGTTTTCATGCGCATCATTCAGACTGGTTGCATCCATTGAAAGAATGAATGAATGGGTTGCTGTGAGTTTTCCAGTCTGCATGGTCATATTCCAGAAGCATTCTCTCCTGACATTTCACCCACATCTATGGCATCCTCAGAGGTTGTGAGGTCTGTTGGAAACTGTGCCAAGTGACGTTTATATATCTGTGGAATGTCCAGAGTGGGAGAAAGAACTCTTGTCTGTTTGAGACAGGTGTGAATGTTAATAATAATAATAATAATAATAATAATAATAATAATAATGTTAATAATAATAATAATAATAATAATAATAATAATAGTACTTTATTTATACCCTGCTACCATCTCCCCAAGGGACTCGGTGCGGCTTACATGAGGCCGATCCCACAATACAAACAATACAAGCAATACAAGCAATAACAGGTACAATACAAAGCAATTAAAAATAAATCACATACACAAATAGCATAAACATTAAACAAAGTATAGTGCACATTTAAAACTATGGCTGGGCCAAATGTAACTGGAGTTTAAAAAATAATGCTAGGCATAGACAAGGTGCAGGAGATGGGGCAAGTGTAAAACTATAAAATATTAAAAACACAGGGTTTTTTTTTTTTAAAAAAAGCATTAGCCTCAAGACCAGAAGTTCACAACACTAAAATGAGAAAGTCCATAAGAGTATGTCCCAAAATCCTAACAGCTGGTAAACTGGCTGGGATTTCTGGGAGTTGTAGGCCAAAACACCTGGGGACCACAGGTTGAGAACTACTACCATAGGTGGATTGGGATTTCTGAGAGTCAGGAAATCCTCTTTAGTACAGTACGCTGCATACAAAGCATTGATGCCTGTGGTTTCATGTCTGGTGTTTCGTAGATCCTGCAGGTTCTTCTACGGCATGCAGAACTTGTGGCCTTCCAGATGTTTTGGACTTCAACTCCCAGAATTCCTGAGCATTGTACAGACTGAGAGTTGGAGTCCCAAACACCTGGAGGGCCACAGAGATTTTGCAGGCTGCTCTATGGTGTCATCTCTAGGCATTTCCTATGCTCTCCATGGTGATTCTGCGGGCAGCTTCATGCCAAAGTTGTTCATTCAATAGAGTTTACTGTTATCCACGCAAAACTTGTGCGCCAGCTGCGCCCATACTTTGGGAAGTCTGACTTGGCCACGGTAGTCCACGCTCTGGTTACATCCCGTATAGACTACTGCAACGCTCTCTATGTGGGGTTGCCTCTGAAGACTGCTCAGAAGCTTCAATTGGTCCAACGAGCGACAGCCAGGATGCTAACAGAAGCGGCACTCAGGGAGCATACCACTCCTCTGTTGCGCCAGCTCCACTGGCTGCCAATTTGCTACCGGGCACAATTCAAAGTGCTGGCTTTAGCCTTTAAAGCCCTAAACGGTTCTGGCCCGACCTATCTGTCCGAACGCATCTCCTCCTATGAACCAGTTTAGGACGTTAAGATCGTCTGGGGAGGCCCTGCTCTCGGTCCCGCCGGCCTCACAAGCACGTCTGGCGGGGATGAGAGACAGGGCCTTCTCAGTAGTGGCCCCCCGGCTGTGGAACGCCCTTCCTACAGACATTAGATTGGCCCCCTCCTTATTGGCATTCCGGAAGAGAGTGAAGACCTGGCTCTTCGAACAGGCTTTTAACTAAACAGTGCAATTGATTGTTTACTGGAATATGGATTAATGGACAACGAGATCGGATGCTGATTCTATTGATGAGACGTGATGGATTGTTGTTTTGCTGTATTGTTGCATTGATGTTTTTGATGTTAATTAATTGATACTACTGTTTTAAATGACTAATGATTTTGTACTGTGTTGCTGATACTGGTTGTTAACCGCTCTGAGTCGCCTGATGGCTGAGAAGAGCGGTATACAAGTAAAGTAAATAAATAATAAATAAATAAATAAATAAATAAAGTTTGAGAAGGTGTCCCTTGCAGACAGTGGGGTCGATGCTATATTGAATTACTGACGATCATACGTCTTAAGGCAAACCAGGCAGGGAAGCATTTGAATAAATACAAATAAGCCAGAGCATTCATTGCAGGGTCAATAGGGTCTCCCTTCACCCCAGCTGCGCCCCCCCCCCTCTCATTTTTGCTATTTCCTTAACAGATTTGCAAACAGCAATGACCACCCCCTTGGCATTTCTCCATTGGCCCACTTTTGGCCAAGGGACAGAACGAGGGTTGAGGTCCAAGCTGCCCCTCCCCTCCATATATATAATATATATATATTTCCCTTGGTTTGTGTTTATGTGACACTGTTTTAAAGGGCAGCCTTCAGGGAGGAAAACACCATCTGCCTCTCACCATATGTCCCCCTGAGTCTGTCCCCAAAGATGCTCATAAATCACTCCTGACCCCAGACAATGAGATGTCTGCCCAGGTCTGATGAATGTGGGTTGGGATCAGGCAGATTGGGGAGCATTTGTGTCTTCCAGCCCAGGTTTAATTTCCTAGCATAGGATCCTAAGGTTGGAAGGGACCTCTAAAGGTCATCCAGTCCAACCTACAAGAAGATGCAGTCAAAGCCCTCCCAACAGATGGCCATTCAAGCCTCTTTTTAAAGACCTTTCTAGAGTGGGAAGGGACCTCCAAGGGCCATCCGGTCCAAGCAAGAAGACCCCGTTAAAGCTCTCCCAACAGATGGCCATCTGGCATCTGCTTAAAGCAGGGGTCCTCAAACCTTTTAAACAGAGGGCTAGGTCACAGTCCCTCAAACTGTTGGAGGGCCAGATTATAATTTGAAAAAAGCATGAATGAATTCCTATGCACAGTGCACATATCTTACTTGTAGTGCAAAAAACACTTTAAAACAATACAATAATTAAAATGAAGAACAATGTTAACAAATATAAACTTATTAGTATTTCAATGGGAAGTGTGGGCCTGCTTTTGGCTGATGATAGGATTGTTGTTGTTGTTGTTGTTGTTGTTTTTGTGTGTTTTCAAGTCATTTCAGACTTAGGTTGACCCTGAGCGAGGGCCGGGTAAATGACCTTGGAGGGCCGTATCCGGCCTTTGGGCCTTAGTTTGAGGACCCCTGTCTTAAAAGCATCTTGAGAAGATTCCATCCCTATCCAGTGTAGTTTGAAAGTGCGTAATAATAATAATAATAATAATAATAATAATAATCAACTTTATTTGTACCCCGCTACCATCTCCCAAAGGACTCGGTGCGGCTTACATGAGGCCAAGCCCACAACACAACAATAAACATCAATAATACAAAAACAATACATAAACTCGTAAGCAAAATAAGCAATAAACATTAACAATAACACAACGCATTTAAAAACCTATGGCTGGGCCAAATGTAATAATTAAAATTAAAAAAATAAAGTTGGGCATGAACAGGTGACATGTAATTGGGATAGAGGTTTTGGAGAGGGAAGAAATATGCAGACAATCTTAAATCATTATTAAAGTGCGTTTAAGGACTAGAATTAAGGCGTAGAATCAGAGTTGGAAGGGACCTTCAAAGGTCATCCAGTCCAACCACCTTCTTCCAGGCAAGAAGACACAATCAAAGCCCTCCCACCAGATGACCATCCAGCCTCTCCTTAAAAACCTCCGGAGAAGGAGGCTCCAACAGACTCCCAAGAAAGTATTATATTGCACTGTTGAACAACTCTTACTGTCAGGAAGTTCTTCTTAATGTTTAATTGGAATCTCTTTTCTTTTGACCCATTGCTCCATTGTGTCCTAGTTTTCAGAGCAGCACAAAATAAACTGCCCCCCTCCTCAATATGATGTTATTTCATATATTTAAACATGGCTATTGTGTCCCCTTTTTTCAGCCTCATATTCTCTAAGCGAAACATTCCCAGTTCCCTAATCCAGTCAATATAATAATTATGTATTTCATATTACATGTAATACTACTAATAATATTAAAGTATAGCGGTGCAGTACAATATGGGAATGTATGGCACTAATATTGTGCTATGCTAATAATATAATATATTGTACTTGCATATAGCTCTGAATCCCCTTCAGGGTGAGAAGGGTGGCATATAAATGTCATAAATAAATAAATAAAATTAAATAATTCCTTATAGGTTTGATGAAGGCTCCTTTGAAGTTTTAATCAGTTTTTCTTTTAATCATTACATGTAGCCTGCCCATTGTCATTGTGATTGTGTCACTGTAATTTTATATTGTTATGTATTCACATGTTTTATGTGATTATGATGTTGTTGTTTATTTTTCGCGTTTTCAGTTTGCATTTTTCGGTTTTTCTCTATTGTAATTTGTTGTTTGGGCTTGGGCTCATGTAAGCCGCTCCAAGTCCCCATCGGGGAGATGGTGGCAGGTATAAATAAAGGTGATGATGATGATGATGATGATGATTATTATTATTTTAAACAGAGGCTGGATGGCCATCTGTCGGGAGGGCTTGGGTGGTGTCTTCCTGAGGTTGGACTGGATGGCACTTGGGGTCTCTTCCAACTCGATGATTCTATAGGAATTCATAGTTTCCAGACCTTTTTGACCACTGTGATCACCTTTCTCTGGCATGTGAATATCCTCCTTGAATTGTTTTGCCCAGAACTGGACACAGGAATAGTATTCCAGGTGAGGCCTGACCAAAGCAGAATAAAGTAGGAATATAAATTCCTTGGATCTAGCAAAATCCTTAGATTTAGACACTATTTTCCTATTGATGCAGCCTAGAATCGCCCTGGCTTTTTTCGCTGCTGTATCACATTCTTGGCTCAGGTTTCACTTGTGGTCCACCAAGGCTCCTTAGCAGCAGAGAATATTTATCTCAATACTGTCACCTGCTGTGCCAGATTTGGAACATGTTCTCCTCTCCTTTCTCTTGGGCTTCCAATGTTTGTCTTGTGTATTCATTTTGCACTTTTGGTGAGTCACGTGCCACTTCCTTGCATTGGAGGCCGTTGTGGTTCCCCAAGGTGTTGGCCTGAGATAAGAGGGTCGGTCTGGGTGATATCTGGGGCCATGGAGGGCTGGATGGGTCAGACGTGTGCATTTGGCTTTTCCCTCCAGCATGGCCTCTGTATATGTTTGTGTGTTTGTATGAAGCTCATACACTTGGCTGTTCAGGGTCTTGTCTCCTGCTTCCCTCTTTCTCCCACTCTGCTGAATGCCATTTCCCCCTCAAAATACCTGAAAAGTCCTATTTAAAGGCCCAAAGGCCCATGGAATTGCATGCTAAGAGCATATCTCAGGCTCCTGCATCAGACGTTCGACATCCTCCAACTATTCTTAGTTTTAGATGCATGTTATATACAGTTCTGTTTAGGCCAGCTATTCCTGATTTAGTGAATGCCGTTTCGTATCTATTTCACAGATGCTGAAATGCCACCAAAGGGGACATCTACATTGCGGAATTAATGCAGTTTGACACCGCTTTTAACTTCTATGAAATCATAGGAGTTGGAAGTTTTACAACCTTCTCTGCCAAAGAGTGCAGACTACAACTCCCAGGATTTCTTAGCAATGTGTCACGATAGTTAAAGGGGCATAAAACAGAGTTAATTCTAGAGTGTAGATTTAACCCAAGAGAGAGCAAGATTTTAGAGTTGCCATTGTTTTGGGGGATTTAAAAAAGGCGGGGGGCTCCACTTCCCCGGCCTAGGGGAAGGGGTTTGTTGTGTGTTTTTGCAATGGGATTGCTGGTTGATCAGGCTTTAGGGCTAATGGTTAATGACATTTGGGCAATTGGGCATTCAAACCCCAAAGTGGCCAGGAAACAGTTGTTTGCATCCGGTTTATTCAATCTGTTTTTAAACAGAGGATTAGATTTCGCAGCAAGAGGGATATTCCCTTTTTGGAACGGTGGCACCATCCTTCTCTGGCTTACATTCCTCATGGCTTCTTCTTTCAAAAAAGATAGTTGCATGTGTCTGGGCAACATAAAAAGAAAAAAAATGAGGCTATGGAAGAGTCTAGTACCTTTAATGCTAACACATTGATTTTAAAGGTGCTTCATCTGAAAGATTTGTTCCAAAAGTCTCTTTTGGAACAAATATAGTTGGTACTTAAATGCCTCATCTACAGTGATGGATAGGTCCCCCTGGTGGCACAGTGGGTTAAACCGCTGAGCTGCTGAGCTTGCTGATCGAAAGGTTAGCAGTTCGACTCTGGGGAGCGCAGTGAGCTCCCACTGTTACGCCCAGCTTCTGGCAACCTAGCATTTCGGAAACATGCAGATGTGAATAGATCAATAGGTACTGCTTTAGTGGGAAGGTAATGGCTCTCCATGTAGTTATGCTGGCCACATGACTTTGGAGGTGTGCACGGACAACGCCAGCTCTTTGGGTTAGAATTGGAGATGAGCACCACCCCCCGGAGTCGGTCACAACTAGACTTAATGTCAGGGGAAACCTTTACTTTACAGTGATGGGCAACGGTCATATCAAAGGGAGCCTATCCAGACAGGTGATGTAAAGAATATTAACAAACAACTATCCGTAAAGAAATGGGATCCACATATTGAAAAGATCCCATTGGAAAAGGAAGCGCTTTTACATTTTAGGAGTTTGGCATAGGAAATTTCACAGGGGTTCTTTCCACAAAGCTTGCTATTTTTTGCCCAGGAAATAAAACCTTTCTGCAAAAGATCTGTGCTTTGTGCAAAGTATATTCCATGCAAAAAAAAGTTTGCAAAATTTTATGAAAACTCACAACAAAAACCATAGTAGTAGTAATAATAATAATAATAATAATAATAATAATAATAATAATAATAATAATAGCATCAACCATTGTCATCACTGGAACATTTGCATTGTGTTATTTTTTATGATCTTGTCCAGCAAGAGATTTTTCTGAAGTGTTCCCTTCCTGCACATGAAAACCAAATAACTGGAGCTTCCCATGCTGAAAGAAAGATGGTTTCCTTTCTGTTTCTGGAGACAGCTAGAAGGGGATTTTCCTTACTATTCAGAGATGACATGAAGAAGGTTCTGCTGATGTGAATACGGGAGCAATAACTTGTTTTGCGTTTGCATTGAGAAACGTTTGCTCCTTCCCCCAAAACTGCCTCGGCCAGCCTTCAAACTTGAATGCAGGTCCGGCGCAGCCATCGAACCGGTCCGGCAAAAACAAACCGGAATGGGTTCAGCCGCCCAAATTAGAACTTGGCCAGACTCACAGGGTTTCATGCGCCACGTCTCCGGCGTCAGCTGCTTGAAACAACAAAGAAAACCTAAAAGACAGACAGACTTATTGTGGCAGAAACCTCCGCAAGTTGGATCCTGTTGCGTCGCAAAGCCAGCTATTGTCATTTCAGATGGATAGTTTTGAGGAGGAGACCAATAGGATCTGTTGGTGTGCATTTATACCAAGTTGAGTTACTATTTATGGCAATTTATAGGGTTTTCTTAGGTGAGGAATACTCAGGGGGTTTCCTTTGACATTTTACCACCAGCACCTAGTATTCCTTGGTGATATTCCATCTCAGGTACTAATCAGGTTCCGGCTAGCATTCCAGACTAGAAGAAATGATGATAATAACACTATGTAACATGATTTTGTTCCTGGGTTTTAAATGTCATTTCCTAATTGGTTCTATCTTAAAAACATGGAAGACATTTATTAAACTGCAAAACCTTTGTGCTGGAGGGACATCCTGTGGCATTTTGCTCTAGTTTTTCAATGAATATCTCATCGAGTCTCAACCAATTCAACGTAGTTTGTGGCAGCCACAAAAACGAAATTTCTGGAGTATAACAACTACTTTCAAAGTATGGATCGCACAATTGAACAGGAAATAACACTTTCAAACTAGGAACAGAAAAGTTTTCAAATTTTGTTACATAGTATAACATCAGCACAACAACAACAATAACAACAACAACAACAACAATAATAACATCCTATTTTCCCTACACAAGGGAATCAGAGCAATGCCATTAGGGTATTTAGGCTTCCATACTCTCCAGCTGTACTTATTTGGTAAGAATAGTGCCAATGCATTCTGCCATCCCACTTTTTCCACTTCTAACATGTCCCAGCTTTTGCCTCTTCCTCCCACTTTCCTTCTTTTTGCTCATCTTCAGTTGTTGCCGACTGAGTTTACTTTGCAAAAGTACTGTATTGACTCAAATCTCATGCACCATCAAAACTAATGTGCACCTCAATTTCCAAGACCCTGAAAACAAAACCAGTATTTGCTGCCAAAGGTAATGCGCAGCAGCCAAAAGTGCACTTTGTAATTTAGAACACCAAAGCTTCCAGGGATGGGAAAGAAAACCTTGGGGTGCATCTATGCTGTAGAACTAATCCACTTTAACTGCCTTGGTTCAATGCTATGGAGTCATGGGGGCCGTAGCTTGACAAGGTCTTGAGCCTCCTCTGCCAAAGAAAGCTGATGCCTCACCAAACTACAAATCCCAGCATTGCATACTATTGAGCGATGGTAAATAAATTAGATACAATGTCCCTCAAAGACGAGTTCCAGGGGCTCCTGAAGCAGCTTCCCCTTTTGCTCTGGCTCAGCGCTAAGAGGACTGTATAATGCGGATCTAATGCACAGCCTCATTTTGGCAAGGTTATTTACCTAAAAAGCTGAGCAATCAATTCAATTAAATAGGGGAGTTTGCATCTAGTTCACTGACGCAACCTTGCTCTTCCCAGTTGGCTCAGGCAAAAGCAAAAGGGCAGCTAGATCTCCTTTCTTGTCTGTTTTTCCAGCCAATCCAGGGCCCTGTTTTTTACCCCTAAGTTATTTTGGGAGCCACACAGCCTGCACAAAATACCATTAAATTCTCTCAAAATAAGCAGGAAGTGTTCAGAGGACCGTTTTGTTTTGTATTAGTAGTAGTTGTAGTAGTAGTAATAATAATAATAATAATAATAATAATAATAATAATAATAATAAACACAATACTCTTGATTTCATGACTGTGGAAAAAAACGAAGTATTCATCATCAATGTTGCAATCCCAGGTGACAGCCGAATTGTTGAAAAGCAACTGGAAAAGCTTACACAATATGAGGATTTAAAACAGAACTGCAAAGACTCTGGCATAACCAGTAAATGTGGTCCCAGTGGTGGTTGGCACACTGGGTGCAGTGCCTAAAGACCTTAGCCTGCACTTAAAAACAATCAGCGCTGACAAAACTACCAGCTGTCAGCAGCAAAAGGCCACCCTACTCGGATCTGCATGCATTATTTGCCGATACATCACACAGTCCTAGACACTTGGGAAGTGTTCAATGTGTGATCCAATACAACAGCCAGCAGAGTGATTTTGTTTGCTGTGTACTAATCGTGATGTGTATCTAATAATAATAATAATAATAATAATAATAATAATAATTCTTACCCGCCTCTCCTCGTAGCTCAAGGTGGATCACATCATAGTCAGAAAACACAAACATTACAAAAATTATATAAACACACACATTAATATGTAGTTCTATAGAACATACATATTAAAATGTATTTCTATAAAATACGTATTACATACATATGACAGGGATTGAAATACAGGACAAAAGCTTGTAAAAAAGCCTTTTAAAGGATATTAAGCTGTGTAGGCGTTCTTGCATCTGGCTGGAGGTTTCTAGGAGAAGCCACCTCTTTTTCCTTCTTTTCCAGCCTAGTTTGGAGGGAGTCAAGGGCCATGAAAACAACTTCCTTAGTGTTTATTTTCTCAATTTCTGGGCTTTTCTTGGGAAGTGGTTGGTCAGGGTGTGATGCAGAAATACACACCAAAACCCAGTGCGGGACAATTCCCACAAGGCCTAACATTTTCATATTTCTCTTTGGTTGCCAAGTTGCCCGGGGTTTGGTGCCAGAACAACCGGCTTGTTTGTGAAGACACCGCAGCTTTTATAAAGGGCCCTCTTCTTTCAGAAAAAGACGTTATTCTTCACCTCCTCGTTCAAGGCTGCCTTCCCCCACCCTCTCTTCTTCCATCCCTTCCTTTCTTCCTCTCTTTCTCTCCCTTTGCCTTTCTTTTCAGCCTGTTTTCCTCCTCCCTAAGCCTCAGTCTGTGGGAAGGCTGAGGACAGACTTGTCTATGGAGGAGAATTGGGTTTTCAAAGGGGATTCCTTGAATGCCTGGGTTAGGGATCACCGAGGAAGAGCAAGAGGACGGTCTCTGGAGTTTATGGCTTGGCAACGTCCTCTTTCGGGAGCCCACACACAGAGCTGCTGGCCCTATAAAATCCAGTATATGAGAACACAAGATGCCTGATTTTGGAGGTTAATATTATGACAGAATATGAAAAAAACTGAATGTTTTCCAATGGAAGGGTCAGGCAAGCCTGCATATATTGCCCTTTATTTTTAATGCTCAGAAATATTATATGTGAAATCAGTGCCCACCAAACCCTACTAGGATTTACTGTTGGTCATGGGAGTTCTGTGTGCCAAGTTTGGTTCAATTCCATCATTGGTGGAGTTCAGAATGCTCTTTGGTTGTAGGTTAACTATAAATCCCAGCAACTACAACTCTCAAATGACAAAAATCAATCCAGAGTGAGAGAAAGAACTCTTGTCTGTTGGAGGCAAGTGTGAATTTGCATTGGCCACCTTGATTAGCATTGAATGGCCTTGCAACTTCAAAGCCTGGCTGCTTCCTGCCCGGTAGAATCTTTTGTTGAGAGATGTTACCGGATCCTGATTGTTTCCTGTCTAGAATCCTCCTGTTTTTGAGTGTTGTTCTTTATTTACTGTCCTGATTTTAGAGTTTTTAAATACTGGTAGCCGGATTTTATTCATTTTCATAGTTTTCTCCTTTCTGTTGAAAGACCTCACTTACCTAGTTTCTAACAGACCTTACAACCTCTGAAAATGCCTGCCATAGATGTGGGCAAACATAGGAGAGAATAGTTCTGGAACATGCCTCTACAGAAAACTCTCAGCAATCCAAAGATAATCATAATCATAATAGTGATGATGATGATAGAATATAGGCTTGCAAAGACATAGCACAAAAGGAAAAGGGGACAGGGAGGAGAAAGGAGGGGGACTATGTAACACAATTTTTGTTCCTGGGTTATAAATGTCATTTCCTAATTGGTTCTATCATAAAAACTTGGAAAAAGTTTATTAAACTGCAAAACCTTTGTTTTTGCGGAACATCCGGCAGCAGCACAGTTTTTCAAAGTGTATCTCATTGAGTCTTAACCAATTCAAACTAGTTTGTAGCAGCCACCAAAACAAAGTTACTGGAGTAGAACAACTACTTTCAAAGTAAGTAGCATACAATTAAACAGGAAATAACACTTTCAAACCAGGAACAGAAGATTTGTCAAATTTTGTTACATAGTGTTATTGAAGAGAACGTGCTTTTTTGCTGTCCTAGTGTACAAAAGATTTAACTGGGGTGCCATACCATTCCATGGGCTTGACACCCATCTGATGATGATGGTGATGATGATGGTGATTGTAAGAAATGGCCACCACCTGGGGCATGGATGCTGGGAACTTGAAGCAGACGCTGGCTTTTCAAGGCACCGAACACCCCTAATAAAGGAGGGAACCCCACAATCTGGCGGCTTTCGGGTTTCGTGATTAGTGGCTTGGGTTCGAAGCCCTTGAGTTTCCCCACAAAAGAGCCGGCTTTGCTGCCTTTCTTCTCGGGACTTAATGAATTCTCCAGCTGCCCACCCGACCTTTGCGTTCCCACCCCTCCAGCCCAGATCCCCCCCTTTCTGTTCCTCGAAACCATGATGTATGTGTCTCTGGGATTTCTTCTTCCCTTTCAAAGATTTCTCTCCTTCCTTTGCCTTGGGCCACGGAGACCACGTTTCCGCGTCCCCCCTCTGTCGGTGGGCTTCATTCCTGTCTGCCTCCATGGCTCCCTTGCTTCTCAATTAGGAGTCTCCTTCTCTGGATGACTTTTTAAGCAAGGGTGGATGGCCATCTATTGGGAGGGCTTAAATTGTGTTTTCCTGTTGACAGGAGGGGGTTGGACTGGATCATAGAATCATAGAATTGGAAGAGACCTCATGAGATATCCAGTCCAACCCCCAGTCAAGAAGCAAGAAAACTGCATTCAAAGCATCCCTTTGGGATCTCTTCCAACTCTAGGATTTTTTGATTCTGCGATTCTATGATCTCCTTTCCCCCTCTTCCTTGGTTTCATCTTCTTTGTAGAATGAATGTTGTTTGACACCACTTGAACTACCATGTCTCAAGGCTATGTCATCCTGGGAGTTGTAGTTTGGCAAGGCACAAACCCTCGTTGGCAGAGAAGGCTCAAGACCTTATAAAACTACAACTCCCAGAATTCCATAGCATTGAGATAGAACAGTTCAAGTGGTTCCAAACAACATCCTTTCCACAGTGTAAATTAAATCCTTCCATGTCAGCTTCCTCAATTTTGTTGACTTAAAACGTTCCTAACTCCAATAATAATAATAATAATAATAATAATAATAATAATAATAATAATAATTTGTTTTTAAGGGCTTTTGTAAAATTCCATACCGCCTTGCAAACTGGGATACAAAAAGCAATTTTTTTTTCATGTCAGGAACAACTTGAGAAACTGCAAGTTGCTTCTGGTGTGAGAGAATTGGTCATCTGCAAGGACGTTGCCCAGTGGATGCCTGGATGTTTTTGATGTTTTACCATCCTTGTGGGAGGCTTCTCTCATGTTGCCAAATGGGGAGCTGGAGCTAACAGAGGGAGCTCACCCCGCTCCCCAGATTCAAACCTCTGACCTGTCGATCTTCGGTCCTGCCAGCACAAGGGTTTAACTCATTGCACCACTGTGGGCTCATACAAAAAGCGATATGCAAAAAGGACACAAAACCCAAACAGACCCTGTTATGATACAGTAAGGCCATAATAATAAAAACGAAGCAGAAACAGCAAAGGAAATACACAGGTCAGAATGGTTGTTCCTTGCTATGTACAGGCTCTGGTTTATGGAAGGGAATTAGAGTCCTTGAGAACCTGGCCATCCACTGCACACAGCTCAGGCCTTGCAAACCCAATACAGCATCTATGGCTTAGAATTAATGCCATTTGGCACCACGTTAACTGCCATGCCTCAATGCTATGGAATCTTGGGAATTGCAGTTTTGCGAGGCCTTGAGCCTTCTCTGCCAAAGAGTGGGTGCCTCACCAAACTACAACTCCCAATGGAAGTGGTGTCAAACTACAAGGCCGATGCACCCAAGGTTTCCTTCTAGGAATTGGCTTTCTCCTTGAAAAAGAGGAGGAGCGAAACTGAGTCTTCTTTTTCTGGGATGAGGCTGCTGCTGCTGCTCCTCTGCATACAAAGTAGATCACCAAAGGCTTTGCCAGGCCTCCCAGGCTGCGGCCAGTTTGGCTGGATCCCAAGGGCAACCTCATAGGAGAGAGGCAGTCCCTGCATGCCGCTGTGCAAGAGAGCAATGCTCAGGCCCCTTCGTGTGCGGTAGATACTTATAGTTACCGCTTATGAAAGGGACCTGTACATTGCCCAATTTGGGCAAATATCCTCATGGTGTATATGAAATACACCAAACAATGAGGCAAAAGAGAACGTTCAAGTCATTTCTAGAGTGAGCGAATTGGCCATCTGCAGAGACATTGCCCAGGTGACACCTGAATGTGTTACCATGTCTCTCTCATGTCCCCACATAGGAAGCTGGAGCTGACAGATGGGAGCTCACCCCGTCTTACAGATTCAAACTGCCAATCTTCAGGTTAGCAGGTCAGCCAGCACAAGGGTTTAACCCATTGCACCACCATGACTCCGATTATTATGATTATGATTATTATAATAATTATATTTCTTACTCACCTCTCCTCGTGGCAGATGATGATGATGATAATTTTTTTTAATCGTGTCATAAGCAATTTGAGAAACTGCAAGTCACTTCTGGTGTGAGAGAATTGGCTGTCTGCAGAGACGTTACTCAGGGGACACCGAGATGTGTTACCATGTCTCTCTCATGTCCCCACATGGGAAGCTGGAGCTGACAGACAGGAGCTCATCCCTTCTCGCAGTTTCAAACTGCCAACCTTCAGGTCAATGGTTCAACTGGCACAAGGGTTTACTCACTGTGCCACCGTGGCTCCTATGATGATGATGATGATGATGATGATAATAATAGTATAAAAATAATGATGATAATGAAAATAATAACACTATTTAACATGCTTTTTGTTCCTAGATTGTAAATGTCATTTTCTAATTGTTTCTATCATAAAAACTTTTAAAAATTGCAAAAACTTTGTTTTTATGGGACATCCTGCAGCACATTTAGCTCTAGTTTTTCAATGAATGTCTCATCGAGTCTCAACCAATTCTGCTTGGCATTTTATCAAACTAGAAAAAATCGGCTTAAAAGCCAATTTCTGCCTCCTGCAGAATTCTAGGGTTTGTAGTTTAGGAAGGAGCCTTTAAAAGCTTCACTAAACTACAAACCCCAAAATTCTGCAGTAGGCAGAAACTGGATTTTAAGTGGATTTTCTCTCTAGTGCGATGAAGTGCCGAGCAGAATTGATTGAGACTCGATGAGACAGTCATTGAAAAACTAGAGCTAAATGTGCGGCAGGATGTCCCATAAAAACACTGGTTGGGAAGGAAAGAAGGGTCAGAGTGTTTGCTCACTCCATTTTTCCTGCTGGTTAAAACTGGTTTTGCATGTTTTTTGGTATTGGTTTCAAAGACTTGACTGGCCAGATTTGTTTTCTTTGCCAGTGGCCTAGATGCCCCAGATATGGGGATTCCAGCATTAGCATTGCTTCTTATGTGCATTGCATGTGTTTCATTGTATTTTATTTATTTATCTATCGTATTAGAGGCGAATTGAGAGTGCAGTTGTAATGTATGTGAAAACACAAAGTTAAAAACTTGGCATTATACTAAATGTCCATTGACAAATAGCTGGCCACTTGGAGTGCCTCTGGTGTTGCTATAAGAAGGTCCTCCATTGTGCATGTGGCAGGGCTCAGGCTGCATTGTCGTAAGTGGTCTGCGCTTTGCTCTTCTCACACTCGCATGTCATGGACTCAACTTTGTAGCCCCATTTCTTAAGGTCGGCTCTGTACCTCGTGATCCCAGAGTACAGTCTGTTCAGCAACTTCCAAGTTGCCCAGTCTTCTGTGTGCCTAGGAGTGAGTCTTTCATTCGGTATCAGCCATGGATTGAGGTTCTGGGTTTCGGCCTGCCACTTCTGGACTCTTGCTTGCTTAGGTGTTCCTTCAAGAGTCTCTGTAGATTTTAGAAAGCTATTTCTTGATTTAAGGCATTGGTGTGCTGGCTGATATCTGAACAGAGGATGGACTGGAGATGTCACTGCCATGATCCTTTCATTATTGGCTGCCACTTCCTGGCGGATGTCAGGTTGCGCAATATTGGCTAAACAGTATAATTTCTCCAGTGGTGTGGGGCATAGTCGTCCTGTGATAATGTGGCATGTCTCATTAAGAGCCACATCCACTGTTTTAACGTGGTGAGATGTGTTCCACATTGGGAATGCGTACTCAGCAGTAGAGTAGCAAAGCACAAAGGCAGATGTCTTATGTTCACTGTGTCTGGTTTTGATCCCTAGGTTGTGCCAGTCAGCTTTTGTATGATATTATTTCTAGTGGCCACTTTTTGCTTGATAGTCAAGCAGTGCTTACTGTAAGTCAGGGTATGGTCCAGGTATGAATGTGGTAGTCAGTGGTATTCTATAGATTCCGTAACTTGGAGATATGTTTTGTCTCTTGACTTCTCATTGTGTATCTGTGCAAAAAGAACGTAAAACTGTATTGTGTTTCCCGAAATCTTGCAACTTGCCACATGTTTTCTGCATATGCCATTTCTGAAGTCGGCACGAGTAAAGACTGAATAATAAAACCGGGATATTCAATTGGTTGCTGGTGCCGCTTTTCAGTGTGAATAGGCCAGGCTGGTGATCATTGAAACAAAAAAACAGAGGCAATTAGCATTTGCCAGAAGGAAACATCCAGTTCCCCCTAAAACAACCTGGATACGAAAATAATTCTGGAAATCTCTGAGGGTCTTCGGTTGTCTTGGAGATCTGAGGGCACTCTCTTTATGTGCTAAGGGGTTCACCCATAGGCCTCTTTCTCTCCTCCCAAATAGACTGATAAAGCTTTGCCAAGATGGCCAGTAATGCTGCCGCCATAGCTTGTTGACTTTTGGGGCAAAACAGGAATCAAAGGTGGCCTTGTTTGGCTCCCCGACCAGCCCTCTTATCTCTCCTTGTGCCAGCAAAGCCATGCCGCCTTCTTCAAGGTGAGCGAGGGCACGCTTTCCCTTCTCTTTCCACCTTTTTAATGTCCTTTGGCATCCTTTTGATAGCATTTTCAGGTTGCACATCCACAGTGGTCACTTCTTGCAGGTGTTTCAGAAGAGAGACTAAAGGAGAGGTAGAGAGACCGGGAAATACATCCTTGTAGGCAGAAGTTGGTCTTCCTGGTGAATAGAAAGTTGGTCTTGGATTCAGGGAATTGCACCCTGTGGTTTTGTAGCATTGCAGAACCGCTGAGTTAGAAGGGACCCCAAAGATCATCTGGTCCACCCTCATTGGTGCACAAATCTGCATCTAAGCATTCTTGATTTACAGCTCAAAGTGTCTCTTGGACTGGAAGCCAAGCCCAGTGAAAGGTTTGGAGCTGAATAAAGGATGGTTGAGAGGTGTTTTGAGATCCATAATCAAAGATTTGAAGGGATGTTATGTGAAGATGGGACCAGCTAGATTTTGGCTCCTCCAAAGACCACATTTTGAGATTGGAGATGCCAATTCCATCTCCTAAACTCCCAAGCAGTGGTTCTCAATCTTCCTAATACCGTAATCCCTAGATGTTGTGATGACCCCCAATAATAAATTATTTACATTGCTACTTCATAACTGTAATTTTGCTACTGTTATGAAACATAATGTGAATATCTGATATGCAGGATGTATTTTCAGTCACTGGACCAAATTTGGCACAAATACCCAATATGCCCAAATTTGAATACTGGTGGAGTTGATTTTGTCATTTGGGAGTTGTAGTTGCAGGGATTTAGAGTTAACCTACAATCATAGAGCATTCTGAACTCCACCAATGATGGAATTGAACCAAACTTGGCACACAGAACTCACATGACCAACAGAAAATACTGGAAGGGTGTGGTGGGCATTGACCTTGAATTTCAGAGTTGTAGTTCACCTACAACCAGGGAGCACTGTGGACTCAAACAATGATGGATCTGGACCAAACTTGGCATGAATATTCAGCATGTCCAAAAGTGAACACTAGTGGAGTTTGGAGAAAATACACCTTAACATTTGGGAGTTGTAGTTGCTGGGATTTATAGTTCACCTACAATCAAAGAGCATCTGAACCCCACCAATGAAATAATTGGACCAAACTTCCCACACAGAACCCCCATGAGCAACAGAACATACTGTGTTTTCTGATGGTCTTTGGTGACTCCTCTGATACCCCCCTCTCAACCCCTAGGTTGTGAAGCATTGCTTTAAAGTGAGACAGAAAGACTTAAAAGCTGGGGAATACTTTCATTGGTGAGGCCAAGTGGCCATTCATCTGAGTTGCTTCCCATGTGAAGTTTGTATATAGCCAGGGGTTTGGACTAGCTGACCTTTGATGTTCCTTTTTCCCATGTAGCCTTTAATGTGGCACAACATGCCTGAATGGAAGAGCCAGCATGGTGCAGCTGTTTGTGTGTTGGACCATGACCATGGAGACCAAGGTTTGAATCATGGAAACCCATTGGGTCCTTTTGCAGAAGTGACACTCTCTCAGCCTCAGAGGTAGTCAGCATCAACCCCCTTCTGAACAAACCATTGACAGAGTGTCCATATGCCAGAAAAGACTTGAAATCACACAGTAACAAAAAGCTATGTTCCTATTTATGGCTTTTGAAGAGGACAATCCATCATTCAAAACTGCTCCCCTGGTCACCTTATGGAAAACTCCATTCTCTGAAGAGAGTCAGAGATAGCATCTCTTTCCTATTTGATTCAATACTTTTTTTTCCTTTTGAAAAAAAAATGTCAACTCTTACTTGAAACCACATTCCTTAGATCTCAAAGGAATTGTGCAACAGATAAACCTGGTCTCAAGGCCTGGAGCAGGTGATCTTGGTGAAGAATGGACAAGCTTTGCAGTTCAGACACAGGGAGGAAATAGTTCATCATTTATTCTTTGGAAACCCACTGGGCGACCTGGAGTGAGTCACACTCTCTCATACTCAAAGGAAGGAAAGCCGCAGTGGCAGAGCACCTCTGAACCAATCTTGCCAAGAAACCATATATTTTTTAAAGAGTACTGTGGTTTGAATGTTGGAATATGATACCTTGAGACCAGGGTTTGAATCCCTATTCAACCTCGGAAACTACTTCGAACAAGTCATACTCTTTCAGCCTTAGAGGAAGGCTATGGCAAACTCCATTGGAGCCCCCAGTAGCGCAATGGGTTAAACCTTTCTATAGTGGGGTGAGCTCCCATATGTCAGCTCCAGCTTCTCGTGCGGGAACATGAGAGAAGCCTCCCACAGGATGGTAAAACACCTGGGCATCCACTGGGCAATGTCCTTGCAGACGGCTAATTCTCTCGTACCAGAAGCGACTTGCAGTTTCTCAAGTAGCTTCTGGTAAAAAAAAAATATCTTAACAAACGTTGCTGGAAAACAAAAACCCTAGGATAGAGTTCCATTATTCAGAATTGTCTTGAAGGCACAGAACAATAAGTGCATTGTCCACTTTGCAGTATTTCCCTGGTGCAAATGTAACACCAAGCTCCAAAAGCTGTGTTCTGTGCACATTTGTTCCTGGACCAACCTTGTAAAAAAATTTGAGCTATAGACCCAACCTGCTTCCTCCCCATCTACCTTTTGTTGCATGGAATAAATACCTCTGTGGTTCATTGTGAGCTCAGATATTTATATCCAGACCCATGTTTTGAATTTGTGTACAGCGCTAACAAAGCTGGAGTTGTTCTTACATCGTGTGACATTGATTGTAATGCAAAAGGATAGTCATGCTTCCTGGGAAATAGCTGGCACCTGTTCCATAATATTGGAAACATTCCGGAAACATTTGGGGAAAATAAAACCTCAGGTTTGTGTTGGGTTTTATGTTGAAGAGAGGCAGCCTGGTGTAATGGCTTGAGCATTGGAGTATGGGTTGCTGTAAGTTTTTCAGGCTGTATTGTGTGTTTTCTGAGCTGTATGGCCATGTTCCAGAAGCATTCTCTCCTGACGTTTCACCTGCATCTATGGTAGGCACCCTCAGAAGTTGTGAGGTCTGTTGGAAGCTAGGAAAATTGGGTTTACATATCTCTGGAATGTCCAGGGTGGGAGAAAGATCTCTTGTCTTTTGTGAATGTTTCAATTGGCCGCCTTAATTAGCATGTAATGGCCTAGCAGTTTTCAAGGTCTGGATTCTTACTGCCCAGGGGAATCCTTTGAAGGTAGGTGTGAATGTTTCAATTGGCCGCCTTAATTAGCATGTAATGGCCTAGCAGTTTTCAAGGTCTGGATTCTTACTGCCCAGGGGAATCCTTTGGAGGTAGGTGTGAATGTTTCAATTGGCCGCCTTAATTAGCATGTAATGGCCTAGCAGTTTTCAAGGTCTGGCTTCTTACTGCCCAGGGGAATCCTTTGGAGGTAGATGTGAATGTTTCAATTGGCCACCTTAATTAGCATGTAATGGCCTAGCAGTTTTCAAGGTCTGGCTTCTTACTGCCCAGGGGAATCCTTTGTTGACAGGGAATTAGCTGTCCCCGATTGTTTCCTGTCTTATCATTAGACTATGATTTGGAGACCAGGGTTTGGAGACCAGTTCAGCCTTTATGGAGGCCTTGACAAGTCACACTCTCTCAGCCTCATAGGAATCGTAGAATCATAGAATCAAAGAGTTGGAAGAGACCTCATGGGCCATCCAGTCCATTCAAATCACCCCCAACAGATGGCCATCCAGCCTCTGTTTAAAAGTTTCCAAAGAAGGAGCCTCCACTGCACTCAGAGTTCCACTGCTGAACGGCTCTCACAGTCAGGAAGTTCTTCCTCATGTTCAGATGGAAGGAAGGCAAAGCCAAACCTCCTTTGAACCAGTTCTGCTGCGGAAACCCCATTCATAGTTCAGAAATTACTCTGAGGCACACAACAATACCTTGTATTGAAGTGAACCTGCTTCTCTCCCTACTCACTGTAATTTGGTGCAATTTTGAAATCTAGCAACCATTAATTTTGCACATGTCTCGACTCATCGCAGGGCTAGTAATACACAAGCCTTTTGAACCTAAGGCAGGGGTTATTCTGTTCTTATTTAAGGGGTGGGTGATTTCAATAGGTCAAAAAATGTACCAAACCCAAAACATGGTTGGGAATATCCTTTTGATCTTAAGAAATTGCTATTTTTTTATGCCAAACATTGCAAGAATAGCCTGAAGCTTATCTAAAACAGTGTTTCTCAACCTGGGGGTTGGGAACCCTGTGGTGGGGGGTCATGAGGGGATGTCAGAGGGGTCGCCAAAGACCATCAGAAAGCACAGTATTTTCTATTGGTTATGGGGGTTCTGTGTGGGAAGTTTGGCCCAATTCTATCATTGGTGGGTTTCAGAAAATTACAAATTCCAGCAACTACAACTCCCAAATGTCAAATTCTATTTACCCAAACTCCACCAGTGCTCACATTTGGGCATATTGAGTATTTGTGCCATGTTTTGGCCAGATCCATCATTGTTTGAGTCCACAGTGCTTTTTGGATGTAGGTGAACTACAACTCCAAAACTCAAGGCCAGTGCCCACCATTCCCTTCCAGTATTTTCTGTTGGTTATGGGAGTTCTGTGTTCCAAATTTGATTCGATTTCATCGTTGGTGGAATTCAGAATGCTCTCTGATTGTAGGGGAACTATCAATCCCAGCAACTACAACTCCCAAATGACAAAATCAACCTCCCAACCCCACCAGTATTCAAATGTGGGAGTATTGGGTATTTGTGCCCAATTTGAATGAAATACATCCTGCATATCAGATATTTACATGATGATTCATAACAGTAGCAAAATTATAGTTATGAAGAAGCAACAAAAATAATGTTATGGTTGGGGGTCACCACAACATGAGGAACTGTATTAAGGGGTCACGGCATTAGAAAGGCTGAGAACCACTGATCTAAAAGGTGGACCATGGCTCATGTTTTTCAACTTCCATCCTGTAGCATTTAGGGGAAAGGGACCGAGGGCAGACCTTCAAGTCACCCATTCCTTGTTAATGCTTTCTCTTTGCTTTGGGCTAATTGGCTCCCTTTGGAAAGGAACGCGGCGGCATTGGCCTTTTCACATGCCATCAGGACTAATCTTTTGCTGTGAAGGGGCTTTTGGAAAGAGGAGTTGACTGGAGCGCTGGAAATCCCTGGTTCCAGTCAAGTTCCTCAAGAGTTCACCTTCTGTGTGAAAGCAGAGATGTTGTATGTTTGTATGTATTGAGAACTTTCCCTCCCCGGTTTCTCTATGTAGTTGGAATGGTGGAGAAGAGTTAGGTGAAATTCTTGGGTGGTTAAACATTTACGTTCAGATGCCCTTAGAATAAATTGCTTTTTTGGTCTGGCATCTCTGGAAAGCCACCAAAATAGCCTCAAGGCATCAGATCCCATTTCATAAAACCATAGAATCCTAGAGTTAGAAGGGCCATTCAGTCCAATTTGTTTCTGCCAGGCAGGAAGAGACAAAGCCCTCCCGATAGATGGCCATCCAGCCTCTGCTTAACAGCCTTCAGAGAAGAATGCTCAGCTGGACTTCCAAGCAGCATATTCCATTGTCAAGTTGCTCTTTCTGTCAGGAAATGTTTTTGCAGAATCTCTTTTACTGCAGTTTAAATCCATTCCTCCATTGTGAGCTTTCCCCATTCTTCTCAATGAGCTTTCCCCATTCTTCTCAATGTGACTTCCTTCTAAATAATTAAAGATGGCACTTATTTATTTATTTACTACTAGCTGTCCCCTGCCACGTGTTGCTGTGGCCCATTCCGTGTATATGTGTTTTGTGTGTGTATGAGTGTGTGCAGTGCAGTGGGTTAAACTGCTGAGCTGCTGAACTTGCTTACCAAAAGGTTGCAGGTTTGAATCCAGGAAGCAGGGTGAGCTCCTGCTGTTAGCCCCAGCTTCTGTGAACTTAGCAGTTTGAAAACATGCAAATGTGAGTAGATCAATAGGTACCACTCTGAAGGGAAGGTAATGCCGGCCACATGACCTTGGAGGTGTCTACAAACAACGCCGGGTCTTTGGCTTGGAAACGGAGAGGAGCGGCACACCCCAGAGTTTGACATGACTGGACTTAATGTCAGGGGAAAACCTTTACCTTATATATTTGTGGATATATGTGTGTTTGCGAATATATGTGGTTTTACACATGCATTGTGATGTGTATTTTTTTGGCTTTTTAAGCCTGTTCTGCTATGTTTTACAGTGTTTTATGAGTGATGGTCACTCGTTGGCCTGATAGGTTTGTTGTGTCCAAATTTGGTGTCAATTCATCCAGTGGTTTTTGAGTTATGTTAATCCCACAAACGAACATTACATTTTTATTTATATGAACTAACCTTCCCTTGCCACGCTTTGCTGTGGCCCATTCTGGTGATCTGGAAAATAAAGTGATGTGAAAGTATTTCTTGCTGTTTCTTTGTCTGTGTTGATGTGGAGATTGTGTTGTTTGCCTACTCTGGAACAGGCAAGATAGAATTGTCCTTCTTTAGGGGCCCCTTTCAACCCCACACAGAGAGCATTGCAGTAGTCTATATGGAATGTAACCAGAGCATGGACTACCATGGCCAAGTCAGACTTCCCAAGGTACGGGTGCAGCTGGCACACAAATTTTAACTGTGCAAATGCTCCCCTTCTCTCGGTCTTCGCCAGACTGAACACCCCCAGCTTCCTAAGACCCGCCTCACAAGGATTAATATTTCCCAGCCTTTTGACCATTGTGCCCACCCTTCTCTGGACACCTTCCCCTTGTCCATCTCTTCCTTGAATGGCTTTGCCCTGAACTGGGCAAAGGGCTACTCTTCCAGGTGAGAAGGTCTGACCAAAGCAGAATGGGATGATGGCTTCCCTTGGTCTAGACCAGCATATCTCAACTGGGGGTTGGGACCCCCTGGGGGGGTCATGAGGGGGTGTCAGTGTGGTCACCAAAGACCACCAGAAAACGCAGTATTTTCTGTTGGTCATGGGAGTTCTGTGTGCCAAGTTTGATTCAATTCCATTGTTGGTGGAGTTCAGAATGCTCTTTGATTGTAGGTGAACTATAAATCCCAGCAACTACAACTCTCAAATGTCAAGGTCTATTTCCCCCAAACTCTACCAGTGTTCACATTTGGGCATATTGAGTATTTGTGCCCAGTTTGGTCCAGATCCATCATTGTTTGAGTCCACAGTGCTCTCTGGATGTAGGTGAACTACAACTCCAAAACACAAGGTCAGTGCTCCACCAAACCCTTCTGGTATTGTCTGTTGGTCATGGGAGTTCTGCATGCCAAGTTTGGTTCAATTCCATCATTGATGGAGTTCAGAATGCTCTTCGATCGTAGGTGAACTACAACTCCCAAATGACAAAATCAGTCCTGTTTCCCCAACCCCACCATATTGGATATTTGTGCCAAATTGGTTCCAGTGAATGAAAATGCATTCTGCATATCATATATATTTACATTACGATTCCTAACAGTAGCAAAACTACAGTTATGGAGTATCAATGAAAATAATGTTATGGTTGGGGGTCACCACAACATAAGGAACGGTATTAAGGGGTCGTGGCATAAGGAAGGCTGAGAACCACTGGTCTAGACAGTATTCTCTTATTGATGCAGCCTCTAATTGGCCTTTTTGATCATGGCAGTAAGCAGTGTCATGTCTTTCACTGCCTGAGAGAGGTGGTTCTGAGATGGCTTCTGCTGGGGTCAGGTTATTTGCCCGAGATCATAGAATCCTAGAGTTGGAAGAGACCACATGTGAACATCTGGTCCAACCCCCTTCTGCCATGCAGGAAACGCACCATCAAAGTACAATCAAAGATGCTTGCTTAGAAGGGATCGGCGGAGCCCAACATGACTCAAGACCATGCCTCTATTTCTCTTTCCCTTTCTGTCAGTCTTGATGCGTTTGGGCATGATTCATCTGTGATCAAAGGCCTCTCAAAGGGAGAAAATGAGACACGAGCTGGGCGTGGAAGCCAGCTGGAGGCGGAGGGAGTCTTTTTGTGGCCATAGTGGCTCTAGGGCCTGGAGCAGGGAAGGAGGGTCAGGGTGTGCCTTTGGCGCTTGCCTGCGCTTGCCGAGGGCGGAGGGAGCTGACCTCGTGCCACAAACACACTCCATCACATCTACTGGGAAGAGGGCCAACAGGTAGACACCCAGGTGTGACCTGGCAGCTGGATCCAGACCACAGAGATGGTGAAAACAACCCAGGGACCTGGTAGTGATGGAAAGTGCAAGAGAAGCAACCAAAACAAGTTTGCAGAGTTGTACCTTGGATAGCGAATTGCTATGCAGGAAAGATGTATGTAGTATCAGGGTAAAGGAGCAAGTACAGGAGGTGGTTGAAGTAGAATAATAGAGTTGGAAGAGACCCCACAGGCCATCCAGTCCAACTCCAATCTGCCATGCAGAAAAAGCACAATCAAAGCACCCCTGACAGATGGCCATCCAGCCTTTGTTTCAAAGCCTCCAAAGAAGGAGCCTCCACTGGACTCTGAGGCAGAGAGTTCCACCTCTGAACAACTCTTCTTATAGTCAGGAAAATCTTCCTAATGTTCAGGTGGAATCTCCTTTCCTGTAATTCGAACCCATTACGCTGAGTTCTGGTCTCCAGAAAACAAAGCTGTTCCCTCTTCCTTATGATATATTTTCAAACATTTATACATTAGCTTGGGTACCCTGCATTGCCCAGGTTATTAGAAAGTCTTTTTAAAAATTATTTTACAAAACACATAATCACAAATCCGCCCAGTACTTTCAATTGGTCATGGGAGTTCTGTGTGTCAAGTTAGGCTCAGGTCCATCGTGGGTGGGGCACAGAGTGCTTTTTGATTGCAGGTGAACTATAAATCCCAGTACCTACGACTAACAAATGTCAAGACCAGGCATGTAGCCGGGGGGGGGGGGGTTGAGGGGCTCCAGCCCCCCCCCCCAAATTCTCATGGTGGTTCGCGAAAAGGCCTTACTGGTGCATTATTTAAACTGTTATGTTTATTCATATCATGATCTGATCACCATACTCAATATATCCCATATGCATGGGGGTATTGGGGGTAATGATACAAAAGGTTTGCTAGGCTAGACCCTCTTTCACTCAGACTCAGCCCCCCCCCCGAAAAACTCAGCCCCCCCTGAAACCCCCCTGAAATTTTTTTACCCCCCCCCCCCCCCCCGAAACAAAATCCTGGCTACGGGCCTGGTCAAGACCATTCCCTCCAAAACCTATCAGTATTCAAATTTTGAGACATCTGGTATTCATGGCAAATTTGGTGCAGATCCATCGTTGCTTGCGTTCACAGTGCTCTCTGGATTTAGGTGAACTATAATTCTTATATATCAAGGTGAATTTTACCCAAAGACCTCCTGCATTTTTTGTTGGTCATGGGGGTTCTGTGTGCCAAGTGAGGTCAAGGGCCATCATTGGTGGGCTTCAGAGTGCTCTTTGATTGTATCCCAGTATCTACAACTCCCAAATGACAAAATCGATCCCCCAACCCCTCCAGTATTCAAATATGGGCATATCGGGTATTTGTGCCAAATTTGGTCCAGTGAATGAAAATATATCCTGCATATCAGATATTTACATTACAATTCATATCAGTAGCAAAATGACAGTTGTGAAGTAGCAACGATAATAATGTTATGGTTGGGGGTCACCACAACATGAGGAGCTATATTAAGGGGTCGCGGCAATAGGAAGGTTGAGAAATGCTGATCTAAGTATTAATAATAATAATAATAATAATAATAAGAAGAAGAAGAAGAAGAAGAAGAAGATCCACACTCTGTTTTTTAACACAACCGTGAGGTCAAGAGTATTGTGCTTCAAAACTCTGTCAGTCTGAATTCGAAAGTCCCAGAATAGTTTGATGTGTTCATTTTCGGTAACTTTTTCCGGCTTGTGATCCCGCCAGTTCTTTGTTGCAAGCAGATGGTATTTGTGGAACAAGTTCCAATGAATCATCTGACCAACAGTGTTATGCCTCTGCTTATAGTCTGTCTGTGCGATCTTCTTACAGCAGCTGAGGATATATTTTTTTTTTCATGTCAGGAGCGACTTGAGAAACTGCAAGTCACTTCTGGTGTGAGAGAATTGGCCGTCTGCAAGGACGTTGCCCAGGGGACACCTGGATGAATGGATGTTTTTATCATCCTTGTGGGAGGCTTCTCTCATGTCCCCGCATGAGGAACTGGAGCTGATAGAGGGAGCTCATCCGCCTCTCCCCAGATTTGAACCTCTGACCTGTCGGTCTTCAGTCCTGCCGGCACAGGGGTTTAATCCACTGTGCCACCGGGGTCTCCGAGCTGAGGATATGATCTGTTGTTTACATTTTAATATGTGTGATGTTTGCAATGTTTGTCTGTTTTCGAGCCACAAGGAGAGGAGGGTAAGAAACATAATAATGATAATAATAATAATAATAATAATAATAATAATAATAATAATAAACAATAGCTGTGGATATGATCTATTGTTTGTTTATTATTATTATTATTATTATTATTATTTTGTTTTTTACCTTCCTCTCCTTGTGGCTCGAGGCAGGTCACACCACAGTCAAAACAGACAAACATTGCAAACATCACACATATTAAAATGTAGTTGTATACAAGATACATATTAAAACCCATTTCTAGAAAATACATATTCAAATACACAGAACTGGCATAAAAAGACAGGACATGAGATTGGGGGTCGCATAACTAGTTAGCAATAAACTATTTAGAGTAAAGCTGGTGTTTTGGTGCTTGATGCACATCTATCAAAAGGGAGGTGGGCTCTGTTCTCGGCCCAAGGGTCTAATGCTGAGCCGCTTTTTATGATTCCCACAGGGCTCAGAGCCCAGAACGGCCTGCGAAGGGGATGATGGCTACAGGAGCCGAGGGGGCAATGAAGCGACAACAGGACTCCTGCACTCATGAGTGAACACTGCCAATTTGCACATCCCTCCCTCCGTCTGTATAAATTGGGGTTGGGCTGCTTTCTGCAGAGGTGCATTGCATTGGCACTTTCTCCTAAAGAAGAGGAGATTTGCCACTTTAGAAGAGAGACCCATGAAATACTTTTGAATACAGAACGTCCCCCAAGTTACAAACATCCGAATTACTAATAATTTATAGTTAAGAATGAGGCTGAGACAACAGGAAGTGAGAGAAATCTATCCCTTACAGACCAAAAATATTTATTTATTTATTTATTTCGAGGTTTTATATACCGACCCTCTCACCTTCAAAGAGGGATTCGGACCGGTTCACAACATGTGTTAACATACAAAGAATATACAATAACAACACAATGCCACTTCATAACACGATTAAAATATCAGCACTATACACATTAAAACATTATCATCACAGTTAAAAGAGCCAAATCGTCCGACACCATCACAATCCCATTCATCATCCTCCTTTCATGTGGGCAAAGAATTAAATCAGTTGTCAAATGCCGCGTTCCACAACCAGGTCTTTGTTAGTTTCCTGAACGTCATGAGGGAGGGGGCAGTTCTGATCTCTAATGGCAGGGAGTTCCAAAGTTGAGGGGCCACCATCGAGAAGGCCCTGTCCCTCGTCCCCCAGCCGTGCTTGTGCAGGCGGAGGGACCGAGAGCAGGGCCCCTCCAGATGATCTTAGTGGTCTTGATGGTTCGTAGGGGAGAATACGTTCGGAGAGGTAAACAGGGCCGGAGTCGTTTAGGGCTTTATAGGTTAACACCAGCACTTTGAATTGTGCTCGGAAGCTAATCAGCAGCCAGTGGAGTTCGAGTAACAGTGGAGTGGTGTGCTCCCTGTACCCAGCCCCCGTTAGTAATCTGGCTGCCGCGCGTTGTACTTGCTGCAGCTTCCAGGCAGTCTTCAGAGGCAACCCCACATAGAGAGCGTTGCAGTAATCTAAGTAAAGTAAACTTCTCTTGTTTGCAACCTGGGGACTGCCTGTACTCTCTCTTGGGATCTATGTTTTCCTTGCAAAAGGTGCCGGGATCTAGCCTATGGAATCCCAGGAGAAAGTCATTGCTGGGAACAGTTGCCGCCTGGAAAAATGCTGGTGGGGATAAAGGGTGCTGAAATGAATGAATCAATGGCATAAGTTTGGTATAAGGCAGCTCCCAACAGACACTTTCATTGCTTTGGATCTTCTGAGTACTATAAGTAAAGGTAAAGGTTTCACCTGACATTAAGTCTAGTCGTGTCCTACTCTGGGCGGTGCTGCACATCTTCATTTCTAAGCCGATGAGCCGGCGTTGTCTGTAGACACCTCCAATGTCATGTGGCCAGCATGGCTGCATGGAGCACTGCTATGACTTTTGTTTTAATTCAGTGTAATGCAATGTATTTCATTGTTCTGTTTTTAAACTCGGTTTGACTGGGCGTGGTCCCTATGTAAGCTGCCCCGAGTTCCTACGGGGAGATGGTGGCGGGATATAAGAATCAAGTTTTATTATTATTATTATTATTATTATTATTATTATTATTATTATTACTTGTCGCCCCTGCCACGCATTGCCTGGCCCCGTCTGCGTATATGTGTTTTGTGTGGTTTTGCACATGCGTTGTAATGTATTTTTTAATTTTTGGTTTTTTAAGTCTCTTCTGCTGTGTTTTTAGTGTTTTTATGAGTGATGGTCACTTGTTGGACTGTTAGATGTGTTGTGTCCAAATCTGATGTCAATTCATCCAGTGGTTTTTGAGTTATGTTAATCCCACAAACGAACATTACACTTTTATTTATATAGACTAGCCTCCTCCTGCCACGTGTTGCTGTGGCCCGCATGGGAGTGGGAGGTTTAGCCCAATTCTATCGTTGGTGGGGTTCAGAATGCTCTGTGATTGTAGGTGAACTATAAATCCTAGCAACTACAACTCCCAAATGTCAAAGATTCTATTTCCCCCAAACTCCACCAGTGTTCACATTTGGGCACATTGAGTATTCTTGTAGAGTTTGGTCCAGATCCATCATAGTTTGAGTCCACAGTGATCTCTGGATGTAGATGAACTACAACTCCAAAACCAAAGGACACTGCCCACCAAACCCTTCCATTATTTTCTGTTGGTCATGGGAGAACTGTGTGCCAAGTTTAGTTCAATTCCATCGTTGGTGGAGTTCAGAATGTTCTTTGATTGTAGCTGAACTATAAATCCCAGCAACTACAACTCCCAAATGACAAAATCATTTTTTTTGAGTGAAGGACATACATTGGGTTGTTAGGTGTCTTGTGTCCAAATTTGGTATCAGTTTGTCCAGTGTTTTTTGAGTTCTGTTAATCCTACAAACGAACATTACCTTTTTATTTATATAGATGATGATGATGATTATTATTATTATTACCTTCTCGCAGAAGCAGTACCTATTGATCTACTCACATTTAGCTTGGCAGAAGCTGGGCCTAACAGTGGGAGCTCACCCTTCCTGGATTTGAACCGCCAACCTTTTGGTCAGCAAGTTCAGAAGCTCAACAGTTTAACCTGCTGCGCCACCAGGGGGCACATCTGAGTACTATAGGTTTGTTGTATTTGGAGAGATGATGGTTTGATCTGCTCTGGCAACCTTTTGTGCCATTTCCAGTCTCTAATGTCCCAGGAGCCCTTTTCTAATGTGCCAGCACTGATTTTGTAGCCCCTAAGGGGCTTCTATTTGCCTCCTGAGGCAACATGACACATTCAACATGATCAGGAGAGCCTCTCTTTTTCTGCACCTAAATCAGAAGTTAGCGTTAATATCATTTCTTGTTGAGACAAAAGACGTCTCCTGTTCCCTAAATGGCACCATTAAGCACCAAAATATGATAGCATTTCCCCACAAACATTAGGTGGCATTTCTTTTAATGAATGCAGCCATCCAAAGCCCCTGACAGTGGCCCACCTCAGTGTAGATGCATAGATGTGTGTTTATACTTACTGATACGTGTTGCGTTGAATCAACTGTGTTGATGAAATGCAGAAAAAACGTACAGTGATCATAGCCAGCAAATCCCAGGTGCCATAAGCTGCATTTTGGAGGAAGGAACTGGCAAAACTCACCTCTTGAGTCTTCCTTGCTTCAAAAAACCCAACAAAATTCCTGGGGTTGCCATAAATCGATAGGAGACTTGAAGGCGCATGCATGAGTACTAAAGTAAGGCACCAGATCTCCATCTGATTGGAGTTTCAGAAGGGTTGTTGGTACTTGGTTTGTATGTGTGTCAGTAGTGATTTGAGAAATTGCAAGTCGCGTGTGGTGTGAGAGAATTGGCCGTCTGCAAAGACATTGTCCAGGGGATGCCCGGATGTTTTGAAGTTTTACCATCCTTGTGGGAGGCTTCTCTCATGTCCCCGCATGGGGAGCTGGAGCTGACAGAGGGAGCTCATCCGCGCTCTCCTCAGATTCGAACCTTCAACCTGTCGGTCTTCAGTCCTGCCGGCACAAGGGTTGAACCCAATGCACCACCAGGGGCTCCTGGTATTTGGATGATATCAGTGATATTTCAAGGAACTCAAAAAATCCCTTTTGAGCCTTCCTTAGCTAAGAAAACCCTATGAAATTTATAAGTTGATAAAGGACTTGAAGATATGTCCACACATTTGGAGAAGGCAATTAACATGCCAGTGGCGCTGTTTCTCTCCTTCCAGAAAATGGGGAAATTCCATCCTTTGGTTCACTTTTGTTTTTGGACCAGGAGGTATTTCCCCTTTTCTCGGGGACTGCCTTTTCCCCATTGACTTGTCTAAAAATGGCCCCGAACCACAAGGGGATGACGAATCAGGCCACGTGGGACTTAGTCTGCCTTTGGGGATTTTGTGAGCTCTTCTCTGATGCGACACCAAAGTGGTACAAATGTATTTGTAGATGAGGAGTTGCAGAAAGTGTTGTGAGGAGCAAGAGGCCAGGCCTGCCTTCATGAATCATGTTCCCAGAGCAAGAAGGCAGCAGCAGTGACTCAGTGTCTCATATATATCCTTGTTCTGCAGAATCAAAGCAAGCTCTGATTCCCAGTTGCTGCATTTCCTGTAATGGAGAGATGCAAATCCACTTCCTCTTCTTCCTCCCTTCCTACTGGATGATCTGGACCAAGATTTGAGGAGGTCTTTCCTCCTAAACATATTAGTAATATTTTTGTTATCTATGTATATAATAAAAGTCAATGTTTGTATGCGGAGGACGGGAGGTGTATGTGGCAGTGTTCTGATTGGCTGCCACTGTGGTACAATTTGCATATGGTCTCTGATTGGCCACCAGAACATTCTGAGGTAGCAGAGGGAAAAGGAAAGGGGCCTGAGGCTGGCAGGAATGGTTGGAGTTGAAGTCCAAAACACCTTGTGGCCCCCAACAATGACAGAACAAGACCAAACCTGGCACACAGATACCCACCCCCCCCAAGGTCCACTCAACATCCTGGTGCAGTTTGAGCGAGGATTGACCATGGATGACGGGACTTGCAGTACTTTAACTCATTTCCTTAGAGCACTGCAGCCCACACCAAGGACGGATCAGGACCAAACTTGGCACACAGAGGCCCAATGGCCCACTTTACAACCTGGTGCGGTTTAGGGCAGGATGGGCCACGAATGATGGGATTTGCAGTACTTTCACCCAATTCACTTCCCACAGAACATTGTAGCCCCTACAAATCACAGACCAGGTCCAAACTTGGCACACAGAGTACTCATGACCCACTCTACATCCTGATGCAGTTCTAAGGGGGATGTACCATGGATGATGGGACTTGTAGTACCTTTACTCACTTACTGAAACCACTGCGACCCTCAGCCAATGACTGATCAAGACCAAACTTGGCACACAGAGCCCCCATGACCCACTCTACATCCTGTTGCAGTTTGGAGGAGGGTGGACCATGGATGATGGGACTTGCAGTACCTTCACTCAATTACTGAAACCACTGCGACCCTCATCCAATGACCAATAAAGACCAAACTTGACATACAGAACCTCCATTACCCACTTTTTCTAATAACCCGGGCAGCGCCGGGTCCCCAAGCTAGTATAATAATAATAATAACACTTTATTTGTACCCCGCTACCATCTCCCCAAGGGACTCGGTGCGGCTTACTTGAGGCCAAGCCCGCAGTACAACAATAAAACGAAGGCAGTAACAAAATAATCAATACAAAACAGTAAAATAAATCTCAAAACAAAAATAAACAATAACAATGAACAATAACATACAAGCATTTAAAAACCTATGGCGGGGCCAAATGTAATAATTTAAAATTTAAAAAATAATGCTGGGCATGAACAAGGTAGGGTATAACTAGGATAGGGTTTTCAAAGAAAGATGAGGGTGCGCAGGCGATCCTAAATCAATGTGAAAGTGCATTTGAGGACATATTTCGAAGAGTTTTCCTTATTCTGGGAAGGCACACTGGAAGAACCATGTTTTCAGGCTCCTCCTAAAGACTGCCAGCATTGGGGCATGTCTGATGTCCTTGGGAAGTGAGTTCCAGAGTCGGGGGGCCACCACCGAAAAGGCCCTTTCCCTCGTCCCCACCAAGCGGGCGTGCAAAGGAGGTGGGGCGCGAGCAGGGCCTCCCCCGATGATCGAAGAGATCGTGTAGGTTCGTACACAGAAATGCGGTCACGCAGGTAGGTGGGTCCCAAACCGTTCTGGGCTTTGTAGGTAAGAACCTGCACCTTGAATTGGGACCGGAAAATAAACAGCAGCCCTGCTCGCGCTCCCACCTGCATCGCAGGCACGATTGGTAGGGACGAGAGAGAGGGCCTTTTTGAAGGTGGCCCCTCGACTCTGGAACTCACTTCCTAAGGACATCAGGCATGCCCCAGCTCTGGCAGTCTTTAGAAGGAGCTTGAAGACGTGGTTGTTCCAGTGTGCCTTCCCTGAATAATGATCCCACAGCACTTTGTCCTCCAAAGCACTTTACGTTGTTTTAGGTCTGCTTGTGTGTTTTCCACAAACGCCCCATCACTTTTTTCGCCCCCATCACTTTTTTCGCCCATGTCCAGCATCATTTTTAATTTCAATTTACATTTGGCCTTCCCATAGTTTTTAATAGTGTGTTGTCTTATTGTTAATGTTTACGTTATTATTTTATTGTCTATGTTTTATTTTAATTGCTTGTATTGTTGTTATTACTGCTTGTATTGTTGTATTTGGGCTCGGCCTTATGTAAGCCGCACCGAGTCCCTTGGCGAGATGGTAGCGGGGTATAAATAAATTATTATTATTATTATTATTATTATTATTATTATTATTATTATTATTATAGGACTCTCATGGTTGAGTGAGTTTCAAACCCTGGTCTCCCAAAGTCCTGGAGTTCCACCAAATGGGTCTCTCAAATCCTCTGCAGCTCCTACTAAATTAAAAATTGGCTGCTTCAGTGATAAGAAGATTAATAGAATCATAGAGTTGGAAGAAACCTCATGATTCATCTAGTCCAACATCCTGCCAAGAAGCAGGAAAATTGCATTCAAAGCACCCATTGAAGAAAGGCCTCCATTCCTTGCTTGAGTTGCAGGGAGCAGATTGCTTTATTTCCCCTGCAAATATTTCCAAAAAGGATCAAGTGAACAACTTGTGCATTCTCCCAGATGCTGTTTGTTGGACTGCAGGTCCCATCAGTCCTAGCCTTTGAAGGGGGACGATGGGGGCAGTTTGAAGGGATCATCCTGTCTTGTTCAAACAACACTGTTTCCCTCTTAGGGTGCATCTATAGTGCAGAATGAATGCAGTTTGACCCCATTTGAACTGCCACGGCTCCATGCTGTGGAATCCTGGGAATTGTATTTAGGTCAGAGCTTCCCGAATGTTCCATGTTGGTGACAGGCATCATTTTGCGACACTGTAATTCAATGTTACTAGCAAATTGGAGGTTAAACCAACCCCTTATAAGAAGAGATATTGTAAGAATGAGATGTATGGAGAGAAAAAATATCTCATGGAAATATTTCATTTATATTTGCAAAATATATGACTTATTGCTTCTTTTACACAATTTCTTATCTTTGTGCGACACACCAACGCACGACTGTGCCACGACACACAACTTGGAAAGCTGTGGACTAGGTCTGAATCCCCGGTGGCGCAGTGGGTTAAACTGCTGAGCTGCTGAACTTGCTGATCGAAAGGTTGTCGGTTCAAATCTAGGGAGTGGGGTGAGCTCCCAATGTTAGCCCCAGCTTCTGCCAACCTAGGAGTTTGAAAACATGCAAATGTGAGTAGATCAATAGGTACCATTGAGATAGTTCAACAAAAGTATACAAATTTTTTGGAGCCTCCAGTGGTGCAGTGGGTTAAATCGCTGAGCTGCTAAACTTGTTGACCGAAAGGTCGCAGGTTCAAATCTGGGGAGCGGCGTGAGCTCCCGCTGTCAGCCCCAGCTTCTGCCAACCTAGCAGTTCAAAAACATTCAAATGTGAGTAGATCAATAGGTACCGCTCTGGCGGGAAGGTAACGGCGCTCCATGCAGTCATGCCGGCCACATGACCTTGGAGGTGTCTGTGGACAACGCCGGCTCTTTGGCTTAGAAATGGAGATGAGCACCACCACCCCAGAGTCGGACACGACTAGACTTTATGTCAGGGGAAAACATTTACATTTACCTAGGTCTTTGGCCTTCTCTGCTCAGGAGGGATGGTGCTACACTAAATTACAACTCCCATAGCAGTTGAAGTGGCGTCAAACTGCATTCGTTTTGCAGTGTAGAGGCACTGTGCCCATTGTGTGAATTGCACAGCTCTGCCATGCTCTGGAGGCAATGCTTTCTCAACCCAATCTGCATAGAGATGCTCAGGGAGAGCAGTGCAAGTGGGTCAATGGTGCCTGCGGTGTGGGCTTGCCTTCCTTCCAGACACTTCCCGTTTTCCTTTCCTTGGTACCAGATTCATTAGGTGCTCATTTGACGGGTCTGCAGTGCCATCTGCTGGACGCTGGGAGAACAGGCCACAGAGTTTTCCTTTTGCATGTGCTCTCTAGGCCAAAGCTCTGGGTGGGAGACCACCAGCAAGTACCACATGACATAAGTGATCTTCCAGAGCAAGTAACTGGAAAATATTATTATTATTATTATTATTATTATTATTATTATTATTAATTATTTGAAACACAACAAGATGAGTCCACAGCAGACAAGATCACTTTGCTGGCTTTTGTATTGGATCACACATCGGACGCTTCCCAAGCATCTAGGACTATGTGATGTATCGGCGAATAATGCATGCAGATCCCAGTAAGGTGGCCTTCTGCAGCTGGCAGATGGTAATTTTGTCAGCGCCGATTATGTTTAAGTGCAGGCCAAGGTCTTTAGGCATTGCACCCAGTGTGCTGATCACCACTGGGATCACCTTGACTGGCTTGTGCCAGAGTCTTTGCAGTTCGATCTTTAAATCCTCATATTGTGTCAGCTTTTCTATTATTATTATTATTATTATTATTCCACAATGTAACACAATATGTATTCCTGGATTACAAATGTGTTTTCCTAATTGGTTCATAAAAATATGGGAAAGGTTTATTAAAGTGCAAAAACTTTGTTTGTCCTGGAGGGACATCCTGTGGCACATTTTGTGATAGTTTTTCAATGGATATCTCATCAAGTCTCAATAGTTTGTGGCAACCACAAAAGTGAGGTTTCTGGAGTTGAGCAACTACTCTCAAAGTACGTCCCGAAAAAGTAAACGGGAATAACACTTTCAAACCAGGAACAGAACATTTTGGCAAATTTTGTTATATAGTGTTATTATTATATTTGTTTATTATTGTGTTTATTTATACTCCACTTTTTCCCTTCACAAAGGATATTCAAGGTGGTTGGAGGGAATAGCAAAGATTGCATAGGGGCATCTGCACTGTGGAATTAACGTGGTTTACCACCACTTTTAGCTGCTTTTTTCATCTCAGGAGCAACTTGAGAAACTGCAAGTTGCTTCTGGTGAGAGAGAATTGACCGTCTGCAAGGACATTGCCCAGAGGACGGCCGGATGTTTTACCATCCTGTGGGAGGCTTCTCTCATGTCCCCGCATGACAAGCTGGAGCTGATAAGTGGGAGCTCACCGTGCTCCCTGGATTTGAACCGCTTTTGGTCAGCAGTTCAGCCAGCACAAGGGTGTAACCCATTGCACCACTGGGGACTCCACCCAAATGTCGCAATGTCTCTTTCTGGTCTAAATGTAGTAGAAAACATTAAACCAAAAGGCATTTAGGGAACACTACTTTCCTCCCGGTGCTTTGATGATTATTTTAGGATATGTTGTATAGGGAAATGCAAAGTTTTAGAAGAAAACTACAGATGATTGAGGAGATGGCAGGAAAGAACCAAGTTTTATAGAGTCTCTCCTTCCATGTTTTTTGGGTTGTTCTTTGCCATTCCTTTCCCCATCCAAACACCAACTTCCAGGATTTCCCCCCCTCAGCTTAAGCAGCTGATGGGGAAAAGGAAGGGTACTGAGGCTGTTAGGAATGGTGGGAGTTGAAGTCCAAAATACCCGGAAGGCCCAAGTTTGCCCATGCCTTATCTGGAGGAAACCAGTCCATTCTTGGTTTTGTCCTTGTCTTGGCCTTGAATTGACACTCTGTATATATGTCAAACTCTCATTTTGAGGTGTAACGTGACATTTTCAGGCAGGGAAGTCTGTATGTCAATGTGAAAAACATATTAGCTGCCTTTGCATTCCTTGCATCCTCATTGTTTTAATTAATTTTAACTGATTTATGTGTTTAATTCTATCTTAATACTTATATGTTGTGAGCATTCTGCATCTCAGCTGAGATAAAAGCAGGAAAATGATGATGATGATGATGATGATGATGATTATTATTATTTCTGGTTTGAAAGTATTACTTCCTGTTTAATTGTGTCGTACTTACTACCTCTGAGGATGCTTGCCATAGATGCAGGCAAAACGTCAGGAGAGAATGCCTCTAGAACATGGCCATATAGCCCGAAAAAACCCTACAACAGTGCTTCTCAACCTTGGGTCCCCAGATGCTTTTGGCCTCCAACTCCCATAAATCCCAGCCAGTTTACCAGCTGTTAGGATTTCTGGGAATTGTAGGCCAAAAACATCTGGGGACCCCAGGTTGAGAACCACTGCCCTACAACAAAGTAAGTACAACCCTGTGTTGTACTTACTTTGAAAGTAGTTGTTCTCCTTGGTCAGACCACATGTGGAATACAGCGTCCAATTCTGAGCACCACAATTGAAAGGAGATGTTGACAAGCTGGATTGTGTCCAGAGGAGGGCGATTAAAATGATCAAGGGTCTGGAGAACAAGCCCTATGAGGAGTGGCTTAAAGAGCTAGTCATGTTTAGACTGCAGAAGAGAAGACTGAGAGGAGACATGATGGTCATGTATAACTGTATGAGGTAAAGTCATAAGGAGGAAGGAGCAAGCTTGTTTTCTGCTGCCCTGGAAACTAGGACGTGGAACAATAGCTTCAAATTACAGAAAAGGAGATTCCACCTGAACATTAGGAAGAACTTCCTGAATGTGAGAGCTGTTCAGCAGTGGAACTCTCTGCCCCGGAGTGTGGTGGAGTCTCCATCTTTGGAGGATTTTAAACAGAGGCTGGATGGCCATCTGTCAGAGGTGCTTTGAATGTGCTTTTCCTGCTTCTTGGCAGAATGGGGTTGGACTGGATGGTTCACGAGGTCTCTTCCAACTCAATGATTCTACGAATCCTCTGGAAATTTTGTATTTGTGGCTGCCACAAATGATATTGAATTGGTTGAGACTCAATGAGGTAGTCATTGAAAAACAATAGGAAGTCCCTCTTTCACACACAACAACAAAACTTTGTTTATATGCCGCTCTATCTCCCCGAGGAGACTCAGATCAGTTTCCAAATACCAAACAAATTCCAAACAAATATTTTGCATGCAAATGAAATTTTTCTATGTTTTTATGATATTAGGCAATGATATTGTAATGGTATTAGGAAATGATATTTTTAACCCAGGAACAAAAATCTTGTTCTATAGTATAGTAGTAATACATGTTGTATGTGTGTGAAGGCGAATCCCTGATTGAGGGATGGTCATTGGAAAGTGAGGAAGGCTGGGAATTGCAATCCAGAAACATCTGGAGGAATTCAAGACGTTTGCAGGGTTTGAACCTTGGTTTCCTCCTTGGCTTGCTTTTGGATTCTGCCGAATTTCAGAAACTTTTGATTGGATAGTTGCCATTTTCAGTCTGTGCATTACAATAAAAATGACATGCCAGCTGCTCCCCGCTTTTTGCATTCCCTGCTTGCACAGTTCTTTCTTGATGTTTGTATCTGGATAAGGAGAAGGAGTGTTGGTTGAGTGTCAGGAAGGCTTGGGATTGCAATCTAGGAACATCTGGAGGGCTGCACAACCCCACTGCACTCTGTCGGTGCAGCATTAAAATCAAGGCATGACTTTGCATTTCGAGGGTTTTTTTTTTTTTATTTCCGGTGGTTTTGCACCCGAGGCCACTCCTCTCTGAGCTTTTGTATATTCTGCATATTCCTGCTGAGCCAGGAAGCAATGCCTCCCTGCTAAGATGCTGTTTATGGGAGGAGAGTTCTTTGCCTTTTAGGGAGCATCTCCTTGTTTTGCATTGGCAGGAGGCCTCCTACGTCTTTCTTCTGCTGCTGCTTTGTCATGTTACTTGGGTTTCATGGGAAGGAAAAACCGTTACTCATCATTATCAGGAAACTATTTTGTAAATGGGCAGATTGCCCTGAGAGACATCTCTGTCTGCATCAAGTTCAGGAATGACTCAGCTCCAGGATGGAAAAAAATCATAGCATCACAGACCAGGGGGATCCCAAAGGTCATCTAGTCCAACCCCCTTCAGTGCAGGAATCAGTTTTCTGTTTAAAAGCTCCAAAGACGGGGAGTTTACCATCCACCGAGGCTGTCTCTTTTTGCTCTTAGACAATAAGTTCTTCCTAATGTTTAGATCAGGGGTCTTCAAACTTTTTAAACAGAGGGCCAAGTCACAGTCCCTCAAACTGTTGGAGGGCCGGATTATAATTTGAAAAACAACATGAATGAATTCCTATGCACACTGCACATATCTTAGTTGTAGTGCAAAAGCAATACAATAATTAAAATGGAGAACAATTTTAACAAATATAAGCTTATTATTATTTCAATGGGAAGTATAGACCTGCTTTTGGCTGATTATATAGGGTTGTTGTTGTTGTTGTTGTTGTTGTTGTTGTTGTTGTGTGCTTTCAAGTCATTTCAAACTTAGGTTGATGTTGAGCAAGGGCCGGGTAAATGACCTTGGAGGGCCGTATCCGGCCCCTGGGCCTTAGTTTGAGGACCCCTGGTTTAGATGGAATCTCTTTTCTCTCCAATTGGAATCCATTGATCCAAATGTAAGGTACACCACTTAGGCAGAAAAAAATAAAATGCAAAGATACCGATTGGGAGATGCTGGCTCAACAGCAGGACGTGTGAAAAAGATTTTGGAGTCCTCGTGGACAACAAGTTAATCATGAGCCAACAATGTCATGCGGCAGCTTAAAACACCAATGGGATTTTGGCCTGCATAAATAGGAGTATAGCATCTAGGTCCAGGGAAGTGATGCTACCCCTCTATTCTGGTTTGGTCAGACCACATCTGGAATACTGTTGAGGGAGATGTTGACAAACTGGAATGTGTCCAGAGGAGGGCAACTCAAATGATCAAGGGTCTGGAGAACAAGCCCTATGAGGAGTGGCTTAAGAGCTGGGCATGTTTAGCCTTCAGAAGAGAAGACGGAAAGGAGACATGATGAGGGCCATGTATAAATATGTGAGGAGAAGTCATAGGGAGGAGGGAGCAAGCTTGTTTTCTGCTGCCCTGGAGACTAGATGCAATGGAACTATGGCTTCAAACTACAGGAAAGGAGATTCCACCTGAACATTATGAAGAACTTCCTGACTGTGAGAGCTGTTCAGTAGTGGAACTCTCTGCCCTGGGGTATGGTGGAGG
>NW_026847771.1:25307094-25584547 GCF_025583915.1 Anolis sagrei ordinatus | reverse complement strand
GATGCTTTTGGCCTCCAACTCCCATAAATCCCAGCCAGTTTACCAGCTGTTAGGATTTCTGGGAATTGTAGGCCAAAAACATCTGGGGACCCCAGGTTGAGAACCACTGCCCTACAACAAAGTAAGTACAACCCTGTGTTGTACTTACTTTGAAAGTAGTTGTTCTCCTTGGTCAGACCACATGTGGAATACAGCGTCCAATTCTGAGCACCACAATTGAAAGGAGATGTTGACAAGCTGGATTGTGTCCAGAGGAGGGCGATTAAAATGATCAAGGGTCTGGAGAACAAGCCCTATGAGGAGTGGCTTAAAGAGCTAGTCATGTTTAGACTGCAGAAGAGAAGACTGAGAGGAGACATGATGGTCATGTATAACTGTATGAGGTAAAGTCATAAGGAGGAAGGAGCAAGCTTGTTTTCTGCTGCCCTGGAAACTAGGACGTGGAACAATAGCTTCAAATTACAGAAAAGGAGATTCCACCTGAACATTAGGAAGAACTTCCTGAATGTGAGAGCTGTTCAGCAGTGGAACTCTCTGCCCCGGAGTGTGGTGGAGTCTCCATCTTTGGAGGATTTTAAACAGAGGCTGGATGGCCATCTGTCAGAGGTGCTTTGAATGTGCTTTTCCTGCTTCTTGGCAGAATGGGGTTGGACTGGATGGTTCACGAGGTCTCTTCCAACTCAATGATTCTACGAATCCTCTGGAAATTTTGTATTTGTGGCTGCCACAAATGATATTGAATTGGTTGAGACTCAATGAGGTAGTCATTGAAAAACAATAGGAAGTCCCTCTTTCACACACAACAACAAAACTTTGTTTATATGCCGCTCTATCTCCCCGAGGAGACTCAGATCAGTTTCCAAATACCAAACAAATTCCAAACAAATATTTTGCATGCAAATGAAATTTTTCTATGTTTTTATGATATTAGGCAATGATATTGTAATGGTATTAGGAAATGATATTTTTAACCCAGGAACAAAAATCTTGTTCTATAGTATAGTAGTAATACATGTTGTATGTGTGTGAAGGCGAATCCCTGATTGAGGGATGGTCATTGGAAAGTGAGGAAGGCTGGGAATTGCAATCCAGAAACATCTGGAGGAATTCAAGACGTTTGCAGGGTTTGAACCTTGGTTTCCTCCTTGGCTTGCTTTTGGATTCTGCCGAATTTCAGAAACTTTTGATTGGATAGTTGCCATTTTCAGTCTGTGCATTACAATAAAAATGACATGCCAGCTGCTCCCCGCTTTTTGCATTCCCTGCTTGCACAGTTCTTTCTTGATGTTTGTATCTGGATAAGGAGAAGGAGTGTTGGTTGAGTGTCAGGAAGGCTTGGGATTGCAATCTAGGAACATCTGGAGGGCTGCACAACCCCACTGCACTCTGTCGGTGCAGCATTAAAATCAAGGCATGACTTTGCATTTCGAGGGTTTTTTTTTTTTTATTTCCGGTGGTTTTGCACCCGAGGCCACTCCTCTCTGAGCTTTTGTATATTCTGCATATTCCTGCTGAGCCAGGAAGCAATGCCTCCCTGCTAAGATGCTGTTTATGGGAGGAGAGTTCTTTGCCTTTTAGGGAGCATCTCCTTGTTTTGCATTGGCAGGAGGCCTCCTACGTCTTTCTTCTGCTGCTGCTTTGTCATGTTACTTGGGTTTCATGGGAAGGAAAAACCGTTACTCATCATTATCAGGAAACTATTTTGTAAATGGGCAGATTGCCCTGAGAGACATCTCTGTCTGCATCAAGTTCAGGAATGACTCAGCTCCAGGATGGAAAAAAATCATAGCATCACAGACCAGGGGGATCCCAAAGGTCATCTAGTCCAACCCCCTTCAGTGCAGGAATCAGTTTTCTGTTTAAAAGCTCCAAAGACGGGGAGTTTACCATCCACCGAGGCTGTCTCTTTTTGCTCTTAGACAATAAGTTCTTCCTAATGTTTAGATCAGGGGTCTTCAAACTTTTTAAACAGAGGGCCAAGTCACAGTCCCTCAAACTGTTGGAGGGCCGGATTATAATTTGAAAAACAACATGAATGAATTCCTATGCACACTGCACATATCTTAGTTGTAGTGCAAAAAGCAATACAATAATTAAAATGAAGAACAGTTTTAACAAATATAAGCTTATTATTATTTCAATGGGAAGTGTGGGCCTGCTTTTGGCTGATGAGATAGGTTGTTGTTGTTGTTGTTGTTGTTGTTGTTGTGTGCTTTCAAGTCGTTTCAGACTTAGGTTGTTGAGCAAGGGCCGGGTAAATGACCTTGGAGGGCCGTATCCGGCCCCTGGGCCTTAGTTTGAGGACCCCTGGTTTAGATGGAATCTCTTTTCTCTCCAATTGGAATCCATTGATCCAAATGTAAGGTACACCACTTAGGCAGAAAAAAATAAAATGCAAAGATACCGATTGGGAGATGCTGGCTCAACAGCAGGACGTGTGAAAAAGATTTTGGAGTCCTCGTGGACAACAAGTTAATCATGAGCCAACAATGTCATGCGGCAGCTTAAAACACCAATGGGATTTTGGCCTGCATAAATAGGAGTATAGCATCTAGGTCCAGGGAAGTGATGCTACCCCTCTATTCTGGTTTGGTCAGACCACATCTGGAATACTGTTGAGGGAGATGTTGACAAACTGGAATGTGTCCAGAGGAGGGCAACTCAAATGATCAAGGGTCCGGAGAACAAGCCCTATGAGGAGTGGCTCAAAGAGCTGGGCATGTGTAGCCTTCAGAAGAGAAGACGGAAAGGAGACATGATGAGGGCCATGTATAAATATGTGAGGGAAGTCATAGGGAGGAGGGAGCAAGCTTGTTTTCTGCTGCCCTGGAGACTAGGATGCAATGGAACTATGGCTTCAAACTACAGGAAAGGAGATTCCACCTGAACATTATGAAGAACTTCCTGACTGTGAGAGCTGTTCAGTAGTGGAACTCTCTGCCCTGGGGTATGGTGGAGGATTTTAAGCAGAGCCTGGATGGCCATTTGTCGGGGGTGATTTGAATACAATTTTCTTGCTTCTTAGCAGGGGGTTGACCCACGAGATCTCTTCCAACTCCATGATTCTATGCCTATGTCCCAGTCTCCAAGCTTGCCCCCATTTTCTCATTGTGATGCTATCCTCCTCATTGCATCGACCTCTTTTGCTGCTGCATCACACTGTTGGCTCATGTGCCGCTTATGGTCTCCTTCAACTCCTTTCCCATGGACTGTTTCCAATCCAGGCATCACTATATCAGTGCATTTCATTTTTTCATGCCTAATTTAAATGAATCAGACCAGTACGTAAGCGCAGGAATAATGGAGACCCTCTACATTTTCAGGTTCAGTTGTTTGTGGATTTGATGACAGTTGACTTTAACCTCTGGTCCAACTAAACTCCTGGATCCCTTTCAATATGTATTGCTTCCAAGATATCTCTTCTCAAAGTATCTCCTCTGGATTATTGTTTCTGAATGTCTTTCTTGGAACAGCTTGTGTTAAAAGCAAATAATCAAACAGTCCTTTAAAAGCAGCATATCATGAGGACTCACGGGATATGTAACATATCCGTAGGGTGGTCCTTTTGCACTACAGTGGTGTGCGAAAAGGCACGATTGTTGCTGTTTTGATACTATAATAATATCTGGCATTTATATCCCATTTTCTGAGTTTGTCTTCCTTCGTGTACCAATGAAAACATCTTTTCGAAATGGGGCAAAAGGAGCCCTCGGTGTCAGGCTGGGTCTCGACTGCAGCCACGGAGAACAACGGCGCCCTGTCTGCGCTCCCTTCCTTTGCCAAGGGTTTCCAGTGGCGCCGCTGCCCCAAAGGAAACCATGAAGGAAGGGACAAAAGTGGCAATGTTTCCCTCATTCTGGCTCTGGGAGATTGGCAAGAAGAGCCTTAACGGATCTGGCGTCTCTGCGTCCAGAAGACAAGGGGTGCCTCCACATCGAAGAATGAATGCAGTTTGACACCACTTTTAATTGTCATGGCACAATGTGATGGAATCCTGGGAGTAGCAGTTTGCAGGAAGGATCAGGACCTTGTAAAACTGCAACTCCCAGGATTCCAAAGCATTGAGCCATGGTAATTATAGTGGCGTCAACTGTACTAATTTGCAGGGTAGGTGCACCAAAAGGATGTGCTAAACTGTGTCACTGATGTGGGGTTGTCTGTTTGGGCTGAAATAATAAAAACAGGGAGGACCTTGCTGAATTTTGATAGCAAAGTGCTTGCAGTAAATCGATGGTGTCATAGAATTTAAGAAATACAGAAGATAAACCTTGACATTCATGAAAAACATGCATATGTAGATGCACTGAAACCACTATACCAGTCCAATCCTACTTAAAGGTAAAGGTAATGATTTCCCCTTGACATTGAGTCTAGTCTTGTCCGACTGTGGGGGTGGTGCTCATCTCCATTTCTAAGCTGAAGAGCTGGCTTTGTCCGTAGACACCTCCAAGGTCATGTGGCCAGCATGACTGCATGAAGTACCATTACCTTCCCACCAAAGCAATACCTACTGATCTACTCACATTTGCATATTTTCGAACTGCTAGGTTGGCAGAAGCTGGGGCTAACAGCAGGAGCTCACCCCGCTCCTTGGATTCGAACCGCCGGCTTTTGGTCCACAAGTTCAGCAGGTTACTGGTTTAGCCCGCTGCGCCATCAGGGACCCGTATGTTAAATCTTTGTATTTAGTAACCCTTAAATGCAGGGGCTCCTCCAATCCTACTTAGGATGTAGTATTAATGCAGTTCGATGCTACTTGAACTGCTGTGGTTCAATGCCATGGAGTCCTGGGAGCTGTAGTTTGCATTCCACGACAGAGAAGACTTGTGAAGCTGCAAATCCCAGGTTGGCTAACATGTATCCACCTATCCTTGTTTTGTTCATCTGCATTCATCTTCCAGAGCAGACGTATGGCCCAATATTTTGCGTCAATTAGTTGTTGTAGTAGTAGTAGTAGTAGTAATAATAATAATAATAATGATGATGTATTTATTACCTGTCTCTCCTTGTGATGTCAATGTGCAATAATCTTCCATGGTAGATGCATGGACCCATCCTTCGTGGCAAGTTGTAGTGGTAATAATAATAATAATAATAATAATAAACAATAATAATAATAATAATAATAATAATAATAATAATAATAATAATAAATTATTGTTATTATTGTTATTATTGTGATTTTGTGATATGAAATCCAGCATATATATCTTGTTTGCTGTGTCATACTGTGTTTTTGTGTCAGTATAATATATTTATTATCTGCTTCTCCTTGTGATGTTAATCTGTATTAATCTTACATAGTAGATGCATCCGCTTGTCCTTCTTTCATGGCAATGTGTTGATTTATGAACTTGACAGGCCCATCCCAAGGCGAAGCGGCCACTGAAGCCCCCCCCCCCCCCACTTCCAAGCCAGTGGGCATTCCAACAGGTTTGGGAATGGAAATCTAAGAGCGTGACGTTTCTTTCGTCCCTTGAAAGCGGAGGGAGGGAGAGGCGGCTGGCCTGAAGTCAGCTCGTTTCATCACTTTTGCCGGACGGAGGGACAGATGCCAGGGAGAGATGCTTGAGTCACTCTCCCTCTTCTAGAAGTCTGGCGCCTCCATTTCGGAGACAGTTCAGGAGTCCCCTTTTGCCCCCTGAGACGGACGAGAGAAGGAGCCTTTCAGGGACAGCGAATCATTTATTCTCTGCGCATCTCTTCTTGGCTCTGGCTTCTCTGGACCCGGGATGTTGTGATGCCAACGCTTTCTGCTCCAAGAGCGCGGATTCCAGGAGATCCGTGGAGCTGGGCCCATGCCCCTCCTGTATGGCATTTCCTTGCCCCACGCCGCGCTGCTCTTTGGCCATGTTTTTGGAGTGGCCGGCTTCTGGTTCTGGGCGCTTCGGAAGAACCCGCGAGGTACCCTTTCTCTCTTTCTTTCAGTGGCAAAGGGCTTTTCCATCCTTCCCTTCCTCCTGACCTTGTTTGGAGCCAAAGCAGTGTCTGGTTTGATAAGTGGAGGCTGGGGACAGACGGGGAGGTGCTGCGGCACACTCAAAACACACACAGAGCACTTTTGCTAATGCAATGCAACCAGCCTTTGGTTATAAATGGAGATAGAGTGGAGCGGGTGACCAGTTTTAAGTTCCTGGGTGCTAATGTTAAGGAGGACCCGACCTGGGGCAGTGTTCACACTGCTGCTGCATTGATTAAGAGGGCCCAGCAGAAATTGTATTATCTGAGACTTTTAAGGAACCAACAATTGAATGAAAAACCGCTGTGCTATAGAGAGTGTTCTAAATTATTGCATCTGCGTATGGTTTGCTAATAGCACAGAGGCAGATAGGATGATGCTCCAGAGGATAACCACTACTGCCCAGAGAATTATTAACTGCCCTCTCTCCTCTTTGGAAGAACCTTATGATTCCCGCTGCCTTTAGAAAGCTCTGAATAGTCTTTAGGATCCATCTAACCTGGACATTCTTTGTTTGAATTGTTACCTTATGGCAGACAGCATAGGATGATAAAAACAAGGACAAATAGGCTGAGAGATTGCTTTTATCCTAGAGCTGTGACTATACTGAACTCTGCAGTTTCACACTGATTTGGCATTAGGCCAGTGTTTTTCAACCTGGGGGTCAGGACTCCTGGGGGGATCGCGAGGGTGGTATCAGAGGGGTCGCCAACGACCATCAGAAAACACAGTATTTTCTGTTGGTCATGGGGGTTCTGTGTGGGAAGTTTGCCGAAATTCTATCATTGATGGGGTTCAGGAAGCTCTTTGATTGTAGGTGAACTATACATCACAACAACCACAACTCCCAAATGTCAAGGTCTATTTCGCCAAACTCCACCGGTATTCACATTTGGGAATATTGAGTATTCATGCCAAGTTTTGTCCATTATTGTTTGAGTCCACAGTGCTCTCTGATTGTAGGTGAACTACAACTCCAAAACTACAACACCAAACCTTTCCAGTATTTTCTGTTGGTTGTGGGAATTCTGTGTGCCAAGTTTGGTTCAATTCTGTCATTGGTGGAGTTCAGAATTCTCTTTGGTTGTAGGTGAACTATAAATCCCAGTAACTACAACTCCCAAAGGACAAAATCAACCCCGCCCCCAACCCCACCAGTATTCAAATTTGGGCATATAGGTATTTGTGCGAAATTTGGTCGACTGAATGAAAATACATCTTTCAGATCAGATATTTACATTATGATTCATAACAGTAACAAAATTACAGTTGTGAAGTAGCAACAGAAATAATGTTATGGTTGGGGTCACCATGACATGAGGAACTGTATTAAGGGGTTGTGGCATTAGGAAGGTTGAGAAACACTGCATTAGGCATGTGTGTATTGGGGATGTCATTTAATTTCATTGCAAAATATACAATAACAATAAAGTTATTCTATTCTATTCAAAGGGGAGGGAGGAGATACGTTCCTGGAAGTTGTCGTTCTTGGAAGGGAAATCAAAGAGACCTCATTGTGTTTCTGACAACTATGTCCAAAACTGGGGTTTATCAGCCTAGGGCTTTTGCTTATTAGTTGACAGGAATCTTTAGGAATTTTACACTTGTGTGTATTAACCATTAGTGTTGGGAGGCCTGATATTCATCCACGCTGCAAAACGGAGGCAGTTGGACTCCACTTTAACTGCTGTGCCTGAATGCTATGGAATACTGAGAGTTTGGGGGAAAGGGCAAGGTGTCAAAGCAATATTTTGCACTACAATGGCAATGTACTCTGCTTAGCTGAGTCTCGGTTTTGAAGGAGCATCCTTGGGTGCATTTTGGCCCCACTTTTATTGCTATGTCTCTGTGCTGTGTCTCTGTGCTATGGAATCTTGGGAGTTTTGGGAATTGGGCAAGGTGTAAAAGCCGTCTTTTGCGCCAGAATTGCAATGTGCCTTGCTCAGGGTTTTCAAGGAGCGTTTCACAGTTCTTGGGAGCGTCTACACTGTGGAATTGATGCAGTTTGACTCCAGCTTAATTGCCATTTCTGAATGATATGGAATCCTGGGAGTTTTGGGGAAAGGACAAGATGTCAAAGGCATATTTTGCAGTACATTGGCAGTGTGCTATGCTGAGCCGAGTCTGGGTTTTGAAGGAGCATTTCACAGTTCTTGGGTGCATCTACACTACAGTTTGGCCCCACTTTAACTGCCATGCCTTCTCTGCCAAAGAGCACTGGTGCCTGCCCAAACTCCACATCCATAGTCTTGAGCCACGGCAGTTAAAGTGGGGTAAAACTGCATTCATTCTACTGTTTAGATGCACCCCTGGTGGCCATAATGCTCCACACATTCCTTTTTGGGTACAGATTGGGAACACTGAGCTTTCTTCTGGGTTTACACAGAATTGGAAAAGTGCAGCAAGAAAGCAGATGATATCAACAATGAGATAATGTGATTGAGTTTGAAGGGATGTTTCAAACACTGGAGGAGGAAAGGAGTTATAATGCTTAGCAGTAGTATAGCTACTCTAAAGGGGGAGCAACTAGAGCTCTTGCTTTCATTATTTGGCTTGCCATGTTTCTGGGTACCTCTGGGTTGCCACCTTACTTTCTAGTCCAAGGGTGGGCTTCCTACAAGATACCAATGATCACTTTTCATGAAGTTATATATAGAGTAATATGAAAATGGACTCAGACTAATTGAAATAAACTTTTACTCAATGTTATCAGATTTATTTAGAAATTCCCCCAGTCACTATTAGCTCATACTTGATTCATCTTGTATTTGAATGAACCTGAAATGCACTGAAATAATAATAATAATAATAATAATAATAATAATAATAATAATAAGTGGTGATCGGCACACTGGGTGCAGTGCCTAAAGACCTTGATGTGCACTTAAACACAATCGGTGCTGACAAAATTACCATCTGCCAGTTGCAGAAGGCCACCTTACTGGGATCTGCACGCATTATTTGCCGATACATCACACAGTCCCAGACACTTGCGAAGTGTCCGACGTGTGATCCAATTCAACAGCCAGCAGAGTGTCTACTGTGGACTCATCTTGTTGTGTTTCAAATAATAATATTTATTTACTACACACCTCTTTCTATGCATCGAGGACCTCACCAAAACATGTATTTAGTAGCCATGATGCTTCATAAAAGCGAATGAAGCCAGAAGCATAACACTGTGTAACACAATTTGTGTTCCTGGGTCATAATTGGTTCTATCGTGAGTATTAAAGTGCAAAAACTTTGTCTTTGTGGGACATCCTGCAGCGTATTTTGCTATAGTTTTCCAATGGTTATCTCAACCAATTCAACCTACTTTGTGGCAGCCACAAAAGCGAAGTTTCTGGAATAGAACAATTACTTTCAAAGTAAGTACCGCACAATTAAACAGGAAATAACACTTTCAAACCAGGACCAGAAAATTCACATTTTGTTACATAGTATATGCTTTTTACATATGCATGCTTTTGAGTTCTCCAAAACACTCTCTTGCTTTTCTCTTGATGAAGAATTCTGGACAGCTTAAAAACTTGCACACTTTTTGAAATTTTTGTTGGGTCCAGAGTAGGTAATGTTGACCTGTGTAGTTTTGTGCAAGAGGGGATTTGGGAGGTATAAATCTCAGTCTCTGCACTCTGCTCTTGCCCTTTTACCGTCTCGCTCTCACTCCGTAGTTTGGGTCTTCTCTGCAGAGCTGCTCCCTCCTAATCCTCCCTCGGTCCGGACTCTCAGGCCAGGCCAGGTCACTGATATAATAGCCGCTTTGCTGTTTCTGTCCCCGACCTTGTCTTGGCCAGGAATGCCAGGCGGTTGATTGGTTATGTTGTGGGCTGGCGAGGAGGGATGCGGGGGAATGGGTGGGCTTTGCTGGGCGGCCCAATGATGGCAGCGTCGGCGGGGCAGAAGACGCTTGGGTGCAACAGGTTGCTTATCAGCAGAAGGACTCTGCGAAATAGATTAACCAGTTGGAGATAAGCCGGCAAGGCCACTGTTGCCAAGAAGGAGCCGGGGACGTATTATTAGCTCAAGGGAGTTGGTGGCAAAGCGTGGGAAGGGGGGAAGGGGTGGTAATCGCATTAGAGCCACTGGGAGGGAGACAGTGCAAATTCTCCCTCTCTAGAACTATCAAAGTTGGTCCTGAATGGCAATGGAGAAAACCGGGACCTGAAGTTTCCTGCTAGACTTGGTCCTTAGTGTCACAAGGCGGAGAGCACCTGACCTAGCTGATAAAAGGAATCTAGAAAAAGTTATATTTAGGAGGAGGAGAAACAGAAGAGAGGAACGATACAGCCATCCAGTTATCTCTGTGCTTGCATTCCATTCTGTCGCCTCTCCAAAGCAGCATCGAAGCAGCCAGGATTCAGTTGTGCCATTGATTTGAGATATATCAACACTGGTGAAGATGCTTCTAGCCTGGCACGAAAGCAAAGTGGAAAGAACGCTCCATTGTTCTTCAAAGGGATTGTGTCAGATGGTAGCGTGACTCGCACTGGACGCCAGGGCTGGAGAAGGAGGATCGGGCTGAAGAAGGAGGATCAGGGAGGAGGTTGTCCCAGTGTCCCATTTTCAGGAAAGATTCACCTGGCATTTCTTGACTTCCACATACAGCTTTTTCCTGGATACTGGAAAGATACTGCTTCTAGGTCTTCCTGGATACTTGGAAGCACTTTGGACAGCTTAGAGGAAAAGGAAACCACAGAAAGCTGGGAGAAGTTGTCTTGTTTTCCTTCTCAGTTTTCCTTCTTGGCTCTCTTTAGTAGTTGTGAGCTGTCCCAGTGCGTCCTAGATTTGGTTGCTCAACTTGGAAGACTGGAAACGCCTCTCTCTTGGTCATTGTTGTCTTGCTGCTGTTGAACCATCTCTTTAAAATAAATACTTTTATGTTCAACTTAATGCTCCTTCCTGAAGCACCCAGGTGACCGACCTTAGGAAGAGTGATTTGAAATATTGCAGCGACTCATTCAAAACATTGCAACAACCCAAAAAGGCCTATCTGAAAAATTTTCGACAACCACACTCTCAAATACTGGAATTGAGCAACAACACAGTCCTTCTCCAATCCTTCCTTCACTTGTGGATCAGAGGACCTTTGCTTTCCACCAACCTTGAAGGCAGGAATCTTCTTCTGGGAAGTTTCCACAGCTTGCAGGGACTTATTTTCTTTTGAGCGATGTTCTGAAAGGAGGAGCAAGATCTCAAAAGGAGGAAGTTGTGGGAGGAAGCCGGCCTCCGCATGGGGCTGGGAGACCACGTTGACGCTTGTACTCCACGGGAGGAGAAAAAGAAGCCGGAAGGTGGAAGCAGAGCGCTGCCGACTTCACCATCTCGCCCGGCCTTAGCAGTGTTGGGGCTCCCAGACTCCCAGGAGGCCATGTGGCACCTCTTCAGAGCTGAGAGGGACCTCAATGCCCACCTAGTCTGCCAGATGTGCTGCATCGGTTAGTATGGCCCCAACATCTTCCTCCTTGGTGATATCATGGAGGAGGGAAGGGAGGGAATCCTCATTGGATCTTGGTATAGTTCATCATTTCTCAACCTGGGGGTCAGAACCCCTGGGGGGTTGCAAGGGGGGTGTTAGAGGGGTCGCCAAAGACCATCAGAAAACACAGTATTTTCTGTTGGTCATGGAGGTTCTGTGTGGGAAGTTTGGCCCAATTCTGTCATTGGTGGGATTCAGAATGTTCTTTGATTGTAAGTGAACTATACATCCCGGCAACTACAACTCCCAAATGACAATTTCAATTCCCACCCCAACCACACCAGTATTCAAATTTGGGCATATTGGGCATTTGTGCCAAATTTGGTCCAGTGAATGAAAATACATCCTGCATATCAGATATTTATATTACGATTCATAACAGTAGCAAAGTAATAGTTATGAAGTAGCAACGAAAATAATTTGATGGTTGGTGGTCACCACAATATGTGGAACTGCATTAAGGAGTCGCGGCATTAGGAAACTCGAGAACCACTGGTATAGTTTCTCTGGAGCAAGGGATGCTGAGATCAACTTTCTTGGAAGTGCAATACAACTGGACATTATGCTTCTTTGGATGCACATCCACTGTCCTGTTCATGCAGTTTGGCACCACTTTAACTGCAATGGCTTATTATTATTATTATTATTATTATATTTATTTATACCCCACTTTTTCTCCTCACAAGGAGACTTAAAGCAGCTTACATTACAAGCATTCCAATACAATTTAAAATCTACACATATACAAACATTAAAACAGAATTAAATATCATTGGTATTAAATATCATTGGTTCTGGTCTGGCTTACCAATCCGAACATATTTCTCCTTATGAACCATGTAGGACTTTAAGATTGTCTGAGGAGAAGGAAGAAAGGAGAGAAAGTGAAGAAAAAGGAAAAGGGCGAAAGAGGTAGATAAGGAAGGAAGGAGAGGAGGAAAGATGAAAAAGGAAGGAAGGAAGGAAGGAAGGAAGGAAGGAAGGAAGGAAGGAAGGAAGGAAGGAAGGAAAGAGGGAGCGAAAGAAGGAGGGAAAGAAGGAGAGAAAGAGGGGGGAAGGTTAACCACAGCAAAGCTTGGTGGGTACAGCTAGTATTTCTATAAAATACATATTAAATACACAGTACAGAGATTAAAACATAGGACACAAGTTTAAAATTCATGCTTAAGATAAGCTGGAAGGGTTCTCAATTGAGGTATTTTGTCACTTGAGTGATCTTAACACAACACTTTGGAGAATGTTCTGAGAAGTGGATTGTTCTTATCTTCATAAAGATGTCAGCAATTGGTATGTTGTCCTTAGAAAATTGTTGGATGACCACTGGTGCTGGGGGTCCTTGCTCCTCGCTTGTGTTTAAACTTTCAGGACACTTAATAAATCAATACCCTTCAGTCAAAGGACAGGTCGAGGTTTCATCCAAGCAGAGAGATCAGATGGCACAGAAGCCCTTTACATCCATAGCATCAGCTACACTGTGGAATGAATGCAGTTTGGCACCACATTTTACCTGTCACGGCTCTTAGAATCCTGGGAGTTGGAGTTTTATAAGGTCTTTGGCCTTCTCTGCCAAAGGAGAGATTATGTGGGTTAAAGACGCCTTTTTGTGTCACGCAATCTGCTTTCGAGGGCTGGTCTTTCCTTATTCTCCAGGGAATTAGTGATGGAGGAGAAGAGAGGTATGGAAGATGGCGTGAGCAGTGGGCTTCTGGATGAGTTTTTGGAAAAGGCAATGGCCGGCTTTGATTCAAAGGAGGGTTTATTGTAGAGCTGGATGGATCCAGACAAATCCTTCATTTTAAGCAGAAGCTGGATGGGCATCTGTTGGGAGGGCTTGAGTGGTGTCTTCCTGTCTGGCAGGAGGGATTTAGACTGGGTTACTCTTGGAGCTCTCTTCCAAATCTAGTGATATATAGACTGCTTGGGAGTCCAGTGGTGTGTGTTTTCCTCCTGAGGTTTTTAGGCAGAAGCTGGATGGCCTTCTGTCGGGAGGGCTTCCATTGTGTCTTCCTGTCTGGCAGAAAGGTTTGGACTGGATGGCCCTTGGAGGGGGGTGCTCTTCCAGCTCTAGGACTGTATGATAAAAGAGATTGATCAAGTAAAGTAACAGTCTGAATGGCCATCTGTGGGGAGAGTTTGGATAGTGTCTTCCTGCCTGGCAGGAGGAACATGTAATGGATGGCTTTTGGGGGTCTCTTCCAACTCTAGGGTTGTATGATAGATATATCATGGAATATGGTGTGTCTCCTATGTAGTCTATCCAGGCTGCATGAGCATTGTCAGGAGGGATTGAATGATATATTCCTGCCTGGCAGGAGGGACTTGGGCTGGATGGCCTTTGGAGGTCCCTTTAACTCTAGGGTTCTATGAGTCTACAAACTCAACTTCCACTTCCTTTTATTTTTCCCTCTCTGTTGAAAAACTATTATGAGCAGAGAATAACAAAGCTTATTTCACAATGCTTTTGGAGTGGGAGCAGTGTTTAGCAAATATTAATAGCAGTAAATATGGCAAGTGGGATAAAGTACCTGATGTCAAGACGAAGGGGTCCAAAATGGGTACTGCTGGACTAGGAAGGATGCTTCCTCTTAGGCTTCTAGCCCGTGGTGCCATTCATCCTGCCCTATCTTTGGGCATCACATTGTGCAATTTCAGGTCATTATTGTGGGTTCTTTTGGGAACTCCCAACTGACAAATTCCATTTTTTGAGTGATGGTCCCTCCTTGGGGTAGTAGGTGTATTGTGTCCAAATTTGGTGGCAATTCGTCCAGTAGTTTTTGAGTTATATTAATCTCACAAACGAACGTTACATTTTTATTTATATAGAAGGGCATTCTAGAGGCTGCATTAGTTTGCTTTTGCCTGGGAAGGGCAAGATTGTGCCCACTCCTCTCCTTACACCTGAGTTGATTCAATGCAAACAACTTTTGCACCTTTAACTCAGTTTGTAGCAATGGAAGTCAGCTGAGGACAAAAGGAGAAGGAGAGGGAAACTGGGGCATTTGAAATGCAGCTGGAAAACTGGCCAGAAGAGGGTGAACTGCGACAGTTGGAGGTTATGATTGTCTCAGTTGGTTTCCTGTGAGAATCCAGAGGATGGCATCTAGCTATGGGAGCATTGATGGCGCTTATCTAGCATTGATAAGGCCTGCGCATTGCGATCCGGTGACCAGCAGCAAAGACAGATATGAACATTCCCACAGCTTGCATGGGCTCCACTGAGTAAAGATAAATGTCTGGGATTTCCTTCCTTGCTTCAAGGTCTTCTCAAAGATTTTCTGCATTTAAAGCACCTATGTATTTTTGAAAAAATAATAATAATTTGACATTTGAGTCGACTTTTTATTTACTATTTATTTATTTTACGGTATTTATATTCCATCCTTCCCACCCCACAGGGGACTCAGGGCAGATTACAATGCATATATACATGACAAACATTCAATGCCATAGACATACAACATATATAGACAGACACAGAGGCAATTTAACGTTCCAGCTTTCCGGCTTCATGAGGGTATGCTTAATTCTGGCCACACTGTCACTTTACCGCCCACTCGTGACATGAAGTCCTTTACTTCCTCATTCTTACCCATGCTGCTGGAAGGTTTTTATGGTGTTAAATTAGCCTTCCTTCATAAAGCGGTACCTAAATTTCCTACTTGACAGATGCAACTGTTTTTCGGGCTGCATAGGTCAACAGCAAGCTAGACTATTAATGGTCGGGAGCTCACTCTGACCTGGGCTGGCTTCGAATTCATGACCTCTCAGTCAGTAGTAATTTAATGCAGCTGGCTACTAACTAGATGCGCCACAGCCCTGTCCTTTTTTGTTATATATATATAATACCAAAAACGACACAGCTACATCCTAAAGATGGATGAGTCCTACTGGTACATGTGTAATTTTACACAGACATTACATATATGTGGTGGAGGCTCCTTCTTTGGAGACTTTTAAACAGAGGCTTAATGGCCATCTGTCAGGGATGCTTTGAATGCAATTTTCCTGCTTCTTGGCAGGGGGTTGGATTGGATGGCCCATGAGATCTCTTCCAATTCTAGCCTCGGCCCGGCCCTTTTAATTGCTTTGAACAGGCAGGATTATTTTTTTATATGTGTGTTATTGTGATAATTTTTATGGTTATGTTGTTGTTAATTTTATGTTTATGTTGTTTACTCTATATGTTTTGGTGATGTTACTTGGAAACCGCCTTGAGTCCTCTCGGGGAGATAGACCAGTATATAAATAAAGTTTTATATTATTATATTAATATCACTAGCTGTACCCAACATGCGTTGCTGTAGCCAACCTTCCCTCCCTCTTTCTCTCCTTCTCTCCTTCTTTCCTTCACTCCCTCTTTCCTTCCTTCCTTCCTTCCTTCATCCTTCCTTCTCCTTCCTTCCTCTCTTTTTCCTTCCCTCCCTTCCCTCCCTCCATCCTTCCTTCCTTCCTCCTCTTCCTTCCTTTCCTCTTTTTCCTCCTTCTCTTCTCTCTTTCCTTCCCTCCCTTTTTCTTCCTTCTTTCCCTCCTTCCTTCGCTCCCTTTTCCTTCCTTCCTTTTTTTCTTCCTTTCTCCTTCCTTCCTTCTCTACCTTTCCTTCCTTTCCCTTTTTTCTTTTTTCTCTTTCTTTCTTTCCCTTCTTCCTTTTCCTTCCTTTTTCCTCTTTGCTTCCATGCTCCTCCCTCCCTCCTTCCCTCCCTCCCTCCGTCTTTTTTCTTTCTTTCTTTCTTTCTTTCTTTCTTTCTTTCTTTCTTTCTCCCTTTCCTTCTCTTTTTTCTGTATTGTCATTTAGCTTTTCATAATTTAGCTTTTTTAGGTTTTTAAGTCCTTTCCAGTGTTTCTTTTTTTTTAGGGGGGCGGTTATGAGTGATGGTCACTCGTTGGTCTGTTAGGGGTATAGTTGGTGATGTCCAAATTTCGTGTCAATTTGTCCAGTAGTTTGTGAGTAATGTTAATATCACAAAATGACATTACATTTTATTTATATAGATAATCCAATGTTTAACACAACACTGTGCGACTCTTATTTCATATTTCTTTTTGATGTGGCCAGAGGGAATAAAGCTGTCTGTGGGGCATTTTTGCTTAATACTTCCCCAGGGTAAAAACCTTGCATTGGAGAACGCCCTTCATCCTCCTGAAATATTTCTGAGTTGCCTCTGCTCTTGAGCTGAGCCCCAGATCCTAAAATAGAAGGTAAATCCCCCAAAGCCAATGAGCCAAAATGTAGTGGAAGAATAAGCCGCTAACTGCAGGCATTGTTTTGGGACAATTCTTAAAAGGAGAGGAATACAACGGTTTTGTGCATCTGATCAAACTATAGAGCCAAAGATTACTGAGTATCTGCATCATCAGTGTGTTTGCTCATTTGTGTGAATGTCTTTCTTTACTGCTCTCCCCGCCTTACTCTACCAGCCCTTCCACACTGCACTGTTATTGCTCTATGATCCTGTGGATCTTGCAAGTAAAATCTAAAAAGAACCGTTGGACATGTCTTTATGATGTTTTCAACAACCATAGAACTAATGAACCTTCTCTTTCTTTCTCTATTTGCTTTTTCGACAGATGAACGGGATCGGGTGCAAAAGAAAACCTTCACCAAATGGGTGAACAAGCACCTCATCAAAGTAAGTGGCACATACTATGAAGGCTCACCTAGAGCTGCTTGGCTTGACAGTTCAAAAAAGCATCCTGTTTTGGACTGGATATCCTTAGGTCATCTTTGGCAAATGTGTATTTGGAAGAAAATGGGCAATGTCAGGGGGTCGTTGGCCACTTTTGTAACATGGGACCCTCTGATAGTTGCCAAAACTGTCCCGAAATGAGGATCAGAAGTGGCCTGAAAGTCTACTTTGGCTCATACTTTTTAAAAAAATATGAACAAATAGGAAACATTTGGCAATAATTGCCATATTTACTCGAATCTAATGCTCACCTTTTTGGGCTAAATGATCTGGACAAAATTGGGGTGTGCATTAAAAGAAAAAAAGGGGAGGAAGGAAGGAAAAAGGGAGGGAAGGAAGGAGAGAGAGAAAGAGGGAGGAAAGGTTGGCCACAGCAATGCGTGGCGGGTACAGTTAGTAGAATCATAAACCATAGCGTTGGAAGAGACCTCGTGGGCAGTCCAGTCCAACCGCATTCTGCCAAGAAGCAGGAAAATCACATTCAAAGCTACCCCAACAGATAGACATCCAACCTCTGTTTAAAACCAGCTTAATAACTTTTTTTTGACATTTTTATGATAGAACCAATTAGGGTATGACATTTATAGTCCAGGAACAAAAATCATGTTACATAGTGTATTAATAGATGCTTTGAGAAGCCCCCAACCCAAAAAAGCAAGTATGCTTTCAGTCCTTATGGTAGCAGAAGAGTTTTTCACATGGGACATTTCTCAATGCGATGCATCAGTTTGTACACAAAACGATCTGTGGGCCGTTGACTGCTGGTCTGTCCAAGTCTGTGGAAGAAGGAAGCCATTGTAGCCCATGGGGGCAAACATGGCCCATTGGGAATGAGACCCTGTGGATCCCCCACACCAGATAACATCATAAGCACTTCCCGAGAACATCTTTCAATATTTCCTCTCTGTTTCCTTATAGGTGCGCAAGCACATCAACGACCTCTACGAAGACCTTCGGGATGGACACAACCTCATCTCTTTGCTGGAAGTCCTTTCAGGGGTCCAGCTGGTGAGTTTCCAAGTGTTCTTTCTCATCTTGAAATCCAGAACTGGGGGGTACTCCATGGGTTGACTTAGTTGTAGGCAGAACAACAAGGAAGTCATTTGGAGACATTCAGAAATGTTCAGTTTGGCTTTTCTAGCTTTGGGTTGATGGCGCCTTGCAGAGCGGCTCCTTCAGCATCTTAATGAGCTGCTCTCCTTCAATTCAAAGACGAAGGTGTTGATATCAAGGAAAGGGGTGGTTTTCTCCCAGCATGACTCATCTGCTTAGACTTAGGAAAAAAATACCTATGTATCCATATCTCTTGCTGAAGATGGAATTTTCCCCTGAGCGGCTTGACTGGTCAGCCGTGGACGCTACGTTGTAACTGTCTAATGGAAAGGAGGACCTTCCAGGGTTTCCAAAGGAAAATGAACTCCGGAAAGGACAAAAATAGACATCTTTGGAGTTGCCCTTCTGCTGAGTCACATCCTTGGCCCACTTAGGCAAATATTATCAATTTTAGTGGGAAGCAGTGGCTCTCTAGGTTTTCTTTCCAGCCTGATTGTTTCCCATTCCAAACTGGGGATCTTTGCTGAAGTGTTAACTAGATATGAGACCCCTTTTTCATTTCCTAAATGAAACGAGATTTATTCAAGCCATTGCATTGGGGATAGATGCTTGTTGTTGCAGTTTATGGACTGCATAGTTTCATGTTGGGATGAGTCATGTGCAAAAGTGTCCATGGATCCATAGATATGTGTCAGGCAGCCATATCCTTGCCATTGCAGCCAATCCAACCTGGTTTTTGGAAGGATGGAAGCCCATTTATAAGGGATCTAGTGTCGCCGGAGTGGTCTGTTTCAGTAATTGGCTCATTGAGTGCAACACTTTGACTACCAGCTTTTCCTCAAGGATCTCTCCTGCAGAGTCCATTGCTTGATGCTTTTCTTTTTGTAAAGTTGGTGATGTCCAGGATTGAACCTGAGACCCTTCTGCCTGCAAAGCATGTTCTCCATCCCTTTGCTGTGAGCCCAGTTTGTGGTCCCAAACCCCTTTCTTTGGTGCCAGAACAACCAGAGAAAGCCCTCTGAGGTCCTGGGCTTATGTCCAGAAGGGAAGGTTTGCCATTGCATCCATTCTAACATCCATGGGCCCTCGACGAACGTTCACAGTGATCCAGAATGCTCCTTTTTGGGCCCATAACAGAGGAAAGCATGCATTTCCTTGTGTGCATTTGTAATATAACTCAAGTGTATCCCATGCTTCTTTGGAGCCACATTCTTCCCCCTTTGAGCTTGGGGTGTCTATGTGCCGTTTTCTCCCATTTGGCGTATTGTGGGCCTTAGCCGAAGGAGTCCCCGGGGCAGAAGAGCCTCCGGACGGTGAAGGTGCCGCCTTGGTGTCGTCCGGGCCCCGAAGAGCCCAAAGAGGAAGAGGAAGAGGAGCAGAAGGAAGAGGAGGAGGATGGTGCCGCAGTAGGTCCAAGCCCAACTGGGAGCTGTCCGGCCACCAAATACGTTCGGATAATCCAGGCGTTCCTGACAAGGGGCAGGGGCCTAGCCGGGATGGTGTCGCTGGAAGGGGAGAGAATGATGCCAAGCGCTGGTTTATTCACTTAATTAAAGTAAATAAATCAGTTTATTAGCGAGTAATTTGGTATCTGCAAAAAAAAACCAAAACCTGAGATGGTTTGTAATATTCTAAGCACTCCGTGTTCACTGGGGTTAGGGGGACAGGACTTTCACAAAACTGGGGAAATTGATACACACACACACATATAGCATTTTGCAGTGTATTGAATTGAATTTTATTATTATGGTCACAGACCAGGAGTGTAAACCTTTAAAACATTAACAACTTTTTAAAAAAGCATTAACATTACGACCAGAAATGCACAACATTAAAAGCAGAAAGTCCATAATATGGAGTTGATTTATGCTTTATTACTCCCATTTTGCAATATATATTGCTATACACACATACACATACATATCGGATTTTGCTTAAATAGAGGGGAAATCTCAAGTATTTTGGAAACTGCAATAAACTGAGCTTGATGAGAAAAATAAGATCTAAGGGCCTAAAATTTAGGATGTCTCCTCATAGGTTTGTTCTGCAGGGACTAGAGATTCCTAGAGTGGTGTTCTCTCCATTTGTTTGTTTGTCTGTTCATCTATGCATTCATTAAATGAGGTGTTTATTTATATTAATTGATTAATGAATTAATTGAAGGAGGTATTCTCTCCCTTTAATTTATTTATTATATGAATTAATTTAAGGAGGTATTCTCTCCTTTTAGGAGCCCCCGGTGGCGCAGTGTGTTAAAGCACTGAGCTGCTAAGCTTGTTGATCGAAAGGTCGCAGGTTCGATTCCGGGGAGCGGCATGAGCTTCCGCTGTCAGCCCTAGCTTCTGCCAACCTAGCAGTTCGAAAACATGCAAATGTGAGTAGATCAATAGGTACCGCCCCGGCGGGAAGGTAACGGCGCTCCATGCAGTCATGCCGGCCACATGACCTTGGAGGTGTCTATGGACAACGCTGGCTCTTCGGCTTAGAAATGGAGATGAGCACCACACCCCAGAGTCAGACATGACTGGACTTAATGTCAGGGGACTACCTTTACCTTACCTCTCTCCTTTTAATTATATTAATTAATTAATCAAAGGATGTATTCTCTCCTTTTGTTTATTTATATTTATTACATTGATTAATTTATTAACTGAATGAGTTGTTCTCTCATTTTATTTATTTATATTTATTTAACTAGTTATTAAAGACGAGGACACCTTTCTAGGAATCTCTGCTTCCTTTGGCACAAATCTATGGTCAGATGTCCAATATTTTTCCCATCAGGTTCACTTTAGCGCAGTCTCCAACACACTTGAGATCCCACCCCCTATTTGAGCACAAGTTTCTCTTTCCACCTCCCCTTCTTGCCCCCCATCTTCCCATGGTAAGGCATGGGTTTCTAGAATTTGGGACGCTCCCTGGATCATCAGTGCGTGTTTCCTGGTGCCGGCAGCTGGACGTGTGCGGAGTACTAACCCACTTTGTGTGACTGCATGAGGATCCGAGTTCAGAACTGTGTAGGCTTTGCGCACCCCCACAGCCCTTGTGAGGTGCCACACTGGTAACCGAAGGCCATGCATGTGCATACGTTCGTATGCATCCATATTACGCTCACGCACATGAGAATGACCTTCTGCTTTCTCTTGAGCACTTTGTGAAATCAGTCACATTTTCAAAGCAATTGCTATTGGGTGTTTCTTTTCTTGTTCAGTTCTACAGGAATACAAGCTTTTCTGGAATTTGGGGTTGAAGTTTTTTGTTTTTTTAAAAGCAGGGACTAAGTACAGAGTTGCAAATGCATTTGTGCCCATTACTCCGTGTTCTTGGCTCACTGATTAATTTATATCTGTTTCCACTGGGAGGTCCAAAATCTAGGGCATTTGGACAAAACTTCTGTTACTTTGAAAACACTTTAGTTGAAAACCCAGTACAACAATCCTTTATTCTTCCTAAATGGAGAGACAGAGAGACTTTCGACTCTTCTAGAAGGTATTTGGTGCCCACAGCTTTCTTCCCGGAGAGCAAACGTTTTCAGCCTGACATGGAGTGTTATCGCTTGCATTCTGAGACCGAATCGTTCTATTGAGATGTTCCTGCAGATGAGAGGAACCTACAAGTGTGAGAACCACACCTACATATGAGGAAATGAATACATATTCCTGCCTTCCACATCTTCAGATAATTTAGAATTGGGTTTATGGCTTAACTCTTGCTGGTACCGTATGACAGTGGTTGCCCTTTTTCCTGTGATGTTCTCAAGCCAAGCAGATGGAGCAACCTTGTCTTTTGCTCTTCTGAAAAATGGAGTACAAACCAGTGGATTCAAATTACAAGAAAAGAAGTTTCACCTTAACCTTTTGAGATTTTGACAGTGTAGTGGATTCTTTCAACAGAGGTTAGATGAGCCTCTAGGACACGGAACAATAGCTTCAAACTACAAGAAAGAAGATTCCATCTGAACATTAGGAAAAACTTCCTGATTGTGAGAGCTGTTCAGCAGTGGAACTCTCTGCCCCAGAGTGTGGTAGAGGCTCCTTCTTTGGAAGCTTTTAAACAGAGGCTGGATGGCCATCTGTCAAGGGTGCTTTGAATGCAATTTTCTTGCTTCTTGGCAGGAGATTGGACTGGACGGCCCATGAAGTCTCTTCCAACTCTATGATTCTATGATTCTGTGATTCCAGAAGTGCTTTCACTGTGTATTCTGACGTAGCAGGGAGTAGAACTAGATCAGCGTTTCTCAACCTGGGGGTCGGGAGGTGAACTATAAATCCTAGCAACAACAACACCCAAATGTCAAGGTCTATTTTCCCCAAACTCTACCAGTGTTCACATCTGGGCATATTGAGTACATTGAGTATTCATGCCAAGTTTGGTCCAGAACCATCATTGTTTGAGTCCACAGTGTTCTCTGGATGTAGATGAACTGCAACTCCAAAACTCAAGGACAAAGCCCACCACACCCTCCCAGTATTTTTAGTTTGTCATGGGAGTTCTGTGTGCCAAGTTTAGTTCAATTCCATTGTTGGTGGAGTTCAGAATGCTCTTTGAGTGCAGGATAACTATAAATCCCAGCAACTACAACTCCCAAGTGACAAAATCAGTCCCCCTCAACCCCACCAGTATTCAGATTTGGGCTTATTGGGTATTTGGGCCCAATTTGGTCCAGTGAATGAAAATACATCCTGTATATCAGATATTTACATCACAATTCATAACAGTAGCAAAATGAGTTATGAAGAAACAACAAAAATAATGTTATTGTTGGCGATCATCACAACATAGAATCATAGAGTTGGAAGAGACCTCATGGGCCATCCAGTCCAACCCCCTGCCAAGAAGCAGGAAAATTGCATTCAAAGCACCTCCAACAGATGGCCATCCAGCTTCTGTTTAAAAGCTTCCAAAGAAGGAGCCTCTACCACACTCCGTGGCAGAGAGTTCCACTGCTGAACAGCTCTCACAGTCAGGAAGTTCTTCTTAATGTTCAAATGGAGTCTCCTTTCTTGTAGTTTGAAGCCATTGTTCCGCGTCCTAGTCTCCAGAGAAGCAGAAAACAAGTTCACTCTCTCCTCCTCCATATGACTTCCTCTCACATATTTATACATGGCTATCATGTCTCCTCTCAGCCTTCTCTTTTTCAGGCTAAACATGCCCAGCTCTTTAAGCCGCTCCTCATAGGAACTGTATTGAGGGATCGTGACATTAGGAAGGTTGAGAAACACTGAACTTGATAGACCCAGATTTTGAGGTCTTGATTATCTGATTCCTGGGTCACAGCAGCAGAGGTGAGGAAAGGCAAGGAGAGTTGCCAGCAATGAGCAGCCTCTTTCTCCTTCTTTTCTTCTTCCGTGTTTGCTGTGCTAGCAACCGCCTTCTTCCTGCTGGTCCATCTGCTCTGCTACAGTTATATAGGGCACCGACAAGATCCTGGCCTTTATTGGGTGGGGTTTCCCTTCATAGTAGAGAGCAAGTACTATCTACCAGTTTCCTGTGAGACTGAAGTACAGAAAGTCTTCTCTGGGTTGCACAACTGGAGGAGATAAATGTAATTTCCAGAGTCAACGTGGCTCTGCTGCCTATGTTTGGGTTCCAGAGTTTCCTTCTAGCTCCATACTGCAGCATAAAGGGCAATACAATGTCACTTTCCTGCTTAATTCTGGTTGCAGTTTGAGCCAGCTCTTCCTTAAACTTCAATAGCAATTATAAGATTTGGAGTTGCAACATCTTCCAGCGTATTTAGTAAACAGCAAAGAACAAAATATTGCAAGCGGGCAATGCAATGCTACTTTCCCCTTTCCCCAGTGCAGCATAAAAGGTTCAGGGTTGCCCTGAGAGGCTGCAATTCCTCTTGTAAGGTTATCTATGGGTAAATTGGCACGGGAAACTCAAGGAGTGACTTTGCAGGGCACTTGTTATCCCATCGTCCTCATTGAAATACTACATGTGATAATAGGGCCTTGCCTTTTGAGGCAAAGACAGCTGCTTTGGGTGGCCCTGATGCATGACTCATAAAGATATTCCCTTGGCATCAGATGAATAAATTCGTCTGATTCACGCGATGCACCTGATAAATGCAGGTTTTTTGCAATCTCTTCTCTCCATCTTGTTCTTTTACTCATCTGATTCCAAGGCTTCTGACATAAGATGCACCATGATTTGAGAGAGGAAGATCTGTGTGCCCACTTTAAACCAAGACTGAACATAATAATAATAATAATAATAATAATAATAATAATAATAATAATAATATATTATTATTATTATTATTATTATTATTATTATTATTATTATTATTCTTGCCACAAATACCATCTGCCTGTGACAAAGAACTGGTGGGATCACAAGCCTGAAAAAGTAACAGAAAATGAACACGTCAAGCTACTCTGGGACTTCCGGATTCAGACATACAGAGTTATGGAGCACAATACTCCTGACCTCACGATCGTGTTAAAAAACAAAGTAAGGATTGTCGATATTGCAATCCCAGGTGACAACAGGATTGGAGAGAAACAACTGGAAAAGCTGACACGATACGAGGATTTAAAGATCGAACTACAAAGACTCTGGCACAAGCCAGTCAAGGTGGTCCCAGTGGTAATCGGCACACTGTGTGCAGTGCCTAAAGACCTTGGCCTGCACTTAAACACAATCGGCGCTGACAAAATTACCATCTGCCAGCTGCAGAAGGCCACCTTACTGGGATCTGCATGAATTATTTGCTGATACATCACACAGTCCTAGACACTTGGGAAGTGTCTGATGTGTGATCCAATACAACAGCCAGCAGAGTGTTGCTGTGGACTCAGCCTGTTGTGTTTAAAAAAAACAACAACAACTTTATTTATATATCCCGCCTCGACCTCCCTGAACGGACTCGGGGCAGCTTACATGGGGGCCAAACCCAATATAAACAAAGGTTACAAAGTTAACCTTTGCAGCCCGACCTTTGCAGATCTTCCTCTCTCAAATCACAGGGCATCTTAGGGCTAGGCAGACTTAGTCAGTAACTAAACCATTATTCAAAGGCACATTGGAACATCCAAGTCTTTACATCTTTCCAGAAGGTGGACAAGGTGGGGGGTAATCTAATCTACCTGGGGAGAGAGTTTCAGAGCCGGGGAGCCACCACTGAGAAGGCCCTCTCTCTCGTCCCTACTAACACAGGCCCATTTTTGGTTCCTCTGTGTTTGGGTAAACAGGGATTCATTTCAGCTTTTTTTTTTTTTCCATGTCAGGAGCGACTTGAGAAATTGCAAGTCACTTCTGGTGTGAGAGAATTGGCCATCTGCAAGGATGTTGCCCGGGGACACTTAGATGTTTTGATGTTTTTCCATCCTTGTGAGAGGCTTCTCTCATGTCTCCACATGGGGAGCTAGAGCTGACAGAGGGAGCTCATTCATTTCAGCTGACCTGGAAGTAATGCAACATCTCTAAAAAGTCACGTTTTTTAAAAAGATGGATCCCCTCCTGTGATAAGTTACTTTGCTCTCACATATTCTGATGCTTTGCCTGGTTTCTCATGTGGGATTTGCTGATTTGGGCCACCATTACAACGCAAAAACCCAATCAGGTGACTTTCTCTTTAGAGCTGTCTTTTGCGGGGTAGGGTCTATTTTAGTTTTAAAAGCACAGCTGCGCTTTCTGTCAGTTGTTTTGCCTCCAGCCCTTGAAATAATCACAGGTGGAGATGTGAGGCTGGTGGAAGCGGGTGGCTCCCATCTTCGGGTAGATATGTGTACAGGCCATTCCCGAGTTAAAATATCCGACTTACAAGCGACTCATAGTTAAGAACAGGTTGAAACAGCAGGAAGTATGGGAAATCTATCCCTTGGAAGCAAAATTCACTCCAGGAAGAGTTATTATCATGGGGAAAAATGGTCTCCACTGAAGCTTTCTCTCCAATTCTTGTTTCCACAACAAGCCAAATTTTTGACAGAAAGTGAGGTAAAATCTTCTGAAAAGGGGCCCAGACAGCAAAACAGGGGTATTAACTCTTCCCTTTGTCGTCCAAAGCTAAACAATATATATTTTTGGCTGGAGTTACACTATTAAAATGTACCTGCTCGGACTTGCTTACACATTTAGCTTAAGAACAAGCCTACAGAGCCTGTCTTGTTCATAACTTGGGGACTGCCTGTATATATTTGAATCCACTCTGTTGCAATCTGAGACTCTGAACCCATTTTGGGGGTGATTTTGGGTCCAGCACCTTCTTACAAGTGATACTTAATATCAGATCTTCCCGGTGTTTTGGACTTCAGATTCTAGATGTGCCTAGATGGCCATAAATTCAGGGAGATGGTCTAAAACACCTGGAAGGATGAAGATTCAGAAGCATTAGACTGAGAGCTGGAGTGGGGTCAAGGAAGCCATTGTCGAAGGGGAATGAATGTCCTGCACAGAAAGATCATCCACTGCAGGTGACACGATGGGTCTTGCTGTGTGAAAGGACTCCACTGAAGCCCTCTCTGTCTCTGTTCTTTTTTCCAGCCACGAGAGAAGGGCCGGATGCGCTTCCACCGGCTGCAGAACGTTCAGATTGCGCTCGAGTTCCTGAAGCAGCGACAGGTGAGAGCCCCACACATGTCCCACACTCCCACTCCCATCATCCCCTCTCCTTCCATGGCTTTGGGGGCATTTCCCTTACTGGCCACTCAAGTCCCAAAGCTTTGCATCCCGCCTCTTGTTGTGAACTTGGTTCTCAAAAACCATAATCACATTCAGAGCTTGAGAAGTCTGCTTTGATTCTCGTAGGGCGAAACCCATTGCTTCACTTAGGAGAAAAAAAATATTTCGAGGTCCATTTTCTCTGCCTTTTTTTCAAAAAAAAGGATTCCTCTCTCCTCTAAAGCCTGCTCTACCTTGTTTGCCAAACATTCTCCAGTTTGTTGTCAAAGGTTTTCATGGCCGGAATCACTGGGTTGCTGGAATTACTGGCAATTCCAATCACTGGAACACATCTCACCACACTAAAACAGTAGATGTGGCTCTTAATGAGACATGCCGCATTATCATGGGGTGTCTGCACTCTACACTTCTGGAGAAACTACACTGTCTAACACCACCTGACATCCGCCAGGAAGTAGCAGCCAACAGTGAAAGGACCAAGGCAGTGACATCTCCAGCTCATCCCTTGTTTGGGTATCAGCCAGCACGTCAACGACTTAAATCAAGACATAGTTTTCTTAGATCTACAGAGACACTCGCTGCAACACCTCAGCAAGCGAGAGTTCAAAAGTGGCAGGCCCAAACCCAGCACCTCAATCCATGGGTGATACCAGATGAGAGACTCCCCCCTGGGCACACAGAAGACTGGGCGACTTGGAAGGCGCTGAACAGACTGCGCTCTGGCCCCACGAGATGCAGAGCCAACCTCAAGAAATGGGGCTACAAAGTGGAATCCTCGACATGCGAGTGTGGAGAAGAGCAAACTACAGACCACCTGCTGCAATGCAACCTGAGCCCTGCCACATGCACAATGGAGGACCTTCTTGCGGCAACACCAGAGGCACTCCAAGTGGCCAGATACTGGTCAAAGGACATTTAACCAACTACCAAGTTTGCAAAATCTGTGTGTTTTTTTCCTTTTTCTTTTTAATCTGTGTGTTTGTTTTGTTCTGTTAGAATTGTAACACAATGGTATGGTTGCTGATGACACGATAAATAAATACTGGGTTGCTATGAATTTTCCAGGCTGTATGGCCATGTTCCGGAAGCACTCTCTCCTGACGTTTCCCCCACATCTGTGACAAGCATCCTCAGAGGTTGTGAGGTTTGTTGGAAACAAGGCAACTTTTCCTATTTTCCAACAGACATCACACCCTCTGAGGATGCCTCCCATAGATGTGGGCAAAACGTTAGGAGAGAATGCTTCTGGAACATACAGCCCGGAAAACTCAGAGCAACCTAATTGTCCAGTTTAGTGGTTTCTTAAATGAGATATAACCTTCTGGTCAGAACCAGTGTAATGTAGTGCTTTGTGTTTCAAGATCAATCTACAGTAGAACTTTTCAGGCATTTCAGGTCAGAGACACACTTTTCACGAAATGTTCATCTTTTCTTTCTCTGAGGTCTTCTCAGTTCAGTCCTAACATGATGAGAAAAGGAGAGAGGCCTCTCCCTGTTTACCTTCTCCCCACCCGGTGCCTAATTTGATTTATTTTCCTTGTGTGAACGCCCCTCCCTGTCGCTGGGAAGAAGCTTTTCTCCTCGGGGCCATCTCTCTCCGGTGCCAAAAGGGTGCCAGTAATGTGCTTGTCTCCCTATTTGTGGCCTGGCGTTGGGTTCACGGTGCCGGTTGTGTAATGCTTGCCCAAGTCTGGGCTTGCGTTTTGTATGGCCTGCATATTTTTTTAAAAAATTCGTTATGAAAAAGAGAGCATTTGGGGTGGTGGCAGATCCAGTCTCCGCTGGAAGCTAGACTAAATAACCTGAGCCAAGAAAAATGGAGAAATATCTCATTTTAAAATCTTGCTAATTTTTTGACAAGTTGCACGATACTTTTGTGAATTAAGTGGGAACTAGATTAAGCTGCTGGGGCTTTGCTGAAACATCTCCATCAGCCCTTTGCAAAATTACGTTTAATTGACATCCTCTGGGCCACGTCTCGTATCCAATTGATGACAGAGTGATGAAGAAATGCCATTTAGGGTCAAGGCAAGCTGTCTCAAAATGGCCAAAAAGCCTGTTGAGGACATTTCTTCATGTTCCATGATTCTGGAGACCTGAGTTCGAATCCTATTTGGTCATACAGACACATCTGAGGCAAGTCACACTCCCTCAGCCTCAGAAGAAGGCAAAGGCAAACCCCATCTGAGCAAATTCAGCCAAGACACACCATGATAGGTTCACCTTCATGTCTTAATTCGCCAGAAAACACTGTACGCAACAATAACAGCAACACAGACCTATAGAAACAAAGGAATAAAAACATGCTTCCTCTTCATCCTGAAAAGAAGTGACGAGCCGCAGGGTTCTGTCCTGGGCCCGGTCCTGTTCAACATCTTTATTAATGACTTAGATGAAGGGTTCGAAGGCAGGATCATCAAGTTTGCAGACGACACCAAATTGGGAGGAATAGCCAATACTCCAGAGGACAGGAGCAGGATTCAAAACGATCTTGACAGATTAGAGAGATGGGCCAAAACTAACAAAATGAAGTTCAACGGTGACAAATGCAAGATACTCCACTTAGGCAGAAAAAACGAAATGCAAAGATAACAGAATGGGGGACACCTGGCTCGAGAGCATTACGTGTGAAAAAGATATTGGAGTCCTCGTGGACAACAAGTTAAACATGAGCCAACAATGTGATGTGGCGGCAAAAAAAGCCAATGGGATTTTGGCCTGCATCAATAGGAGCATAGTGTCTAGATCTAGGGAAGTCATTCTTCCCCTCTATTCCGCCTTGGTTAAACCACACCTGGAATATTGTGTCCAATTCTGGGCACCACAATTAAAGAGAGATATTGACAAGCCGGAATGTGTCCAGAGGAGGGCGACTAAAATGATCAAGGGTCTGGAGAACAAGCCGTATGAGGAGCGGCTTAAGGAGCCGGGTGTGTTTAGCCTGAAGAAGAGAAGGCTGAGAGGAGATATGATAGCCATGTATAAGTATGTGAGATGAAGTCACAGTGAGGAGGGAGCAAGCTTGTTGTCTGCTGCCCTGGAGACTAGGACGTGGAACAATGGGTTCAAACTACAAGAAAGGAGATTCCATCTGAACATGAGGAAGAACTTCCTGTGAGAGCCGTTCACTGGAGGCTCCTTCTTTGGAAGCTTTTAAACAGAGGCTGGATGGCCATCTGTCAGGGGTGATTTGAATGCAATTTTCCTGCTTCTTGGCAGGGGGTTGGACTGGATGGCCCATAAGGTCTCTTCCAACTCTTTGATTCTATGATTCTATGCCGATGAAAGTTGATCATCTTTGGATATAGGCACATATTTGAAAAACTACTAGGTAAGTTAGAGCCCCCGATGGTGCAGCATGTCAAACCACTGAGTTGCTGAACTTGCTGAACGAAAGGTCAGCGGTTCATATCCGCGGGACGGAATGAGCCCCCCCTGTTAGCCCCAGCTTCTGCCAACCTAGCAGTTTGAAAACATGCAAATGTGAGTAGATCAATAGGCAGGCAGGAAGGTAACGGTACTCCATGCAGTCATGCTGGCCACATGACCTTGGAGGTGTCTACGGACAACATCGGCTCTTCGGCTTAGAAATGGAGATTAGCACCACTCTTCAGAGTCGGACATGGCTAGACTTAATGTCAAGGGGAAATCTTTAACTTTACTTTAAGTTGGGAAAGGTACACTCTCTCAGCCTCAGAAGGTGTCTCCAGACAACGCCATCTCTTCGGCTTAGAAATGGAAATAAGCACCACTCCTCAGAGTCGGACACGACTAGACTTAATATCAAGGGGAAACCTTTGCCTTTACTTTAAGTTGGGAAAGGCACATTCTCTCAGCCTCAGAAGGTGTCTACGGACAACGCCGTCTCTTTGGCTTAGAAATGGAGATGAGCATCACTCTTCAGAGTTGGACACGACTGGACTTAATGTCAAGGGGAAACCTTTGCCTTTACTTTAAGTTGGGAAAGGCACATTCTCTCAGCCTCAGAAGGTGTCTACGGACAACACAGGCTCTTCGGCTTAGAAATGGAAATAAGCACCACTCCTCAGAGTCGGACACAACTGGACTTAATGTCAAGGGGAAACCTTTACCTTTACTTTACGTTGGGAAAGGCACACTCTCTCAGCCACAGAAGAAAGCAATAGTAAAATTTGGAGAAGAAAGCCCATGGAGATGGTCTCCAAAAAGAGAGTCAACTTGAAAATAAGATCTAGTGCAGTTTATGTGTTTTGTTATGATCCTGGGCATTCAGGATTCGAATCCTCTGTGCTCAGGCCAGAAAACCCATTTGGTGACCCCATGGAAGTCACAACAGCAACACTGACCTATAGAAACAAAGGAATAAAAACATCCTCTCTCATCCGCAGAGGAAGGCGATGGTGGCAAACCCCCTTGGAACAGGTGTCCAGAGTCAGCTTGAGAGCAGATTGTTAGGGAAATTCTCCAAAATATTTATTTTTGTATTTAAAAATACAAAAACAATACTTAACAGAGCATTCAGCTCACAGCAAGTGAAGGCAGTATAGTGTGACTGGAAAGAAGTCTTCAGCTTTAGGAAACAAAGTGCAGAGTTCAATCTTAAAAGTTTCAATGAAATTTATTAAAACTTCATACAACTACATTTCTTGAGAGAAAAGGATTGGGTCTAAGCTTTCTCTCTAACTCAGCGTTTCTCAACCTGGGAGTCGGGACCCCTGGTAGGGTTGCGAGGGAGTGTCAGAGGGGTCGCCAATGACCATCAGAAAACACAACATTTTCTATTGGTCACGGGAGTTCTGAGACATTTGGCCCAATTCTATTGTTGGTAGGGTTCAGAATGCTCTTTGATTGTAGGTGAACTATGAATTGCAGCAACTACAACTCCCAAATGTCAAGTCTATTTTCCCCAAACTCCACCAGTGTTCACATTTGGGCATATTGAGTTTGGTCCAGATCCATCAATGTTTGAATCCACAGTGCTCTCTGGATGTAGGTGAACTACAACTCCAAAACTCAAGGTCAGTGCCCACCAAACCCTTCCAGTATTTTCTGTTGGCCATGGGAGTCCTTTGTGCCGAGTTTTGTTCAATTCAATTGTTGGTGGAGTTCGGAATGATCTTTGATTGAGGTGAACTATAAATCCCAGCAACTACAACTCCCAAATGACTTCATAACCGCTGAGGATGCCTGCCATAGATGCAGGTGAAACGTCAGGAGAGAATGCTTCTAGAACATGGCCATACAGCCCTGAAAACCTACAACAACCTAGTAATCCCAGCCATGAAAGCCTTTGACAATACATTGATGGTGATAATGATGATGATGATGATGATTATTATTATTTGAAACACAAGATTAGTACATAGCAAACAAGATCACTCTGCTGGCTGTTGTATTGGATCACATGTCGGACACTTCCCAAGTGTCTAGGACTATGTGATGTATCAGCGAATAATGTGTGCAGATCCCTGTAGGTTGGCCTTTTGCAGCTGACGTGGTAATTTTGTCAGTGCCGATTGTGTTTAAATGCAGGCCAGGGTCTTTAGGCACTGCACCCAGTGTGCTGGCATCACCTTTACTGGCTTGTGCCAGAGTCTTTGCAGTTCGATCTTTAAATCCTCGTATCATGTCTGCTTTTCCGGTTGTTTTTCTTCAATTCTGCTAATTATTATTGTTGTTGTTGTTGTTGTCGTTATTATTATTATTATTATTATTATTATTATTATTATTATTATCTGCTTCTTATTGAGGGCTACAGACTTGAGCAGTATAGGGTTGAATTCCAACACAGATGACAGTTAAATACAGTATAATTCTAATTATAAAAATATGAAATACAAAATATATTTAATCTGGAGATCATTGAACAGAGATGAGGAACCTAGCCACTAACTGTGGCTAACTTGTGCCACCAAGAAAACAGCTTTTCTAGTATCCTTCCAGTGTGTTATCTCTGCACCATTTGCCGAGATAACGTAATTCCATGGGTAACAAGATCTTGCAAGAAATACATGGCTTTGTTTCTGATGTTGTTTGGTTCCCTCCCAGGTGAAGCTGGTGAATATTCGCAATGACGACATCACAGATGGGAACCCCAAGCTGACCCTGGGATTGATCTGGACCATCATCTTACACTTCCAGGTAAGGATCCGGGATTCTTTCCTCTCCTTCTTTGTGATGAAGACTGCATTCAGGATGCTTGACCAGGTAGATTGGACCAGGGCAATAGCATTGGAAAATAAGCAGCTTTCATTGCAGATTGTATAATTAAATTACAGACTATGGAGCATATTTACAGCCATTGAACTGACAGTCAACTTTGTTGTGTTGACAACCGTTTAGCTGAGTTTTCTGTCCAACATCTGTTGCGCTTTTGGGAGTTTCTGTGACCCTCAATTCATAACCGTATTGTTTTGCGAGGCGAAAGGTCCTGCATCTTGCTACCAGTCTCTCTCTAATCACTTTCTCGGATCTAATTTGAGCTTCGTCATGTCATGTGTATTTTATTTTATAACTAGCTGTCCCCTGCCACGCGTTGCTGTGGCCCAGTCTGTTGATCTGGAAAATAAAGTAATGAGAAAGTGTTGGTTTCTAATATATGTAATTTATTTCTGCTTGTTAATAAACAGTATTTCTTGCTGTTTCTTTGTCAGTGTTGATGTGGTGATTGTCTGATTTGCCTACTCTGGAACATGCAACATATCATTGTCCTTCTTTAAGGGTCCCTTTCAAATCTATGATACTATATCTCTCTGTGTGAGAATCAGATATCTATCTATCTATCTATCTATCTATCTATCTATCTATCTATCTATCTATCTATCTATATCAATGGCTGGATGGCTCTTTGTCAGGAGGGCTTTGATTATGTTTTCTTGCCCTGATGAAGGGAGTTGGATTGGATGGCCTTAAGTATTTTCTGTTGGTCATGGGGGTTCTGTGTGGGAAGTTTCCCCCAATTCTGTCATTGGTGGGGTTCAGAATGCTCTTTGATTGTAGGGGAACTATAAACTACAACTTCCAAATGTCAAGGTCTATTTCCCCCAAACTCCATCTGAGTTCATATTTGGGCATATGGAATATTCGTGCCAAGTTTGGTCCAGATCCATCATTGTTTGAGTCCACAGTGCTCTCTGGATGTAGGTGAACTACAACTCCCAAAGTCAAAAAAACAAAAGAACCAATGAACAAAATGTTAATGGCCACCAAATCCTTCTGGTGTTTTGTGCTGGTCATGGGAGTCCTGTGTGCCACGTTTGGTTCAATTCCATCATTGGTGGAGTGCAGAATGCTCTTTGATTGTACGTAAACTATAAATTCCAGCAACTACAACTCCCAAATGACAAAATCATAATTTTTTGAGTGATGGTCACTCCTTGTGTTGTGAGACATTTTGTTGCCAAATTTGGTGTGATTTCGATCATTGGTTCTTTTGTTTTTAAGGAACCCATTATGCACCGAGCATTTTTATATATATAGATGTTTGAGATTTTGTGATAAGAAATGACTTCCTCTTGCGATAGCCTTTTCTTCTGTTGACGATCTCAAAAATGGCTGCTGATTCATAAGGGATCTGTTTTACCCTTGATTTTCTTGAGGCTGTTGGATTCCTTATTTTGCTCTAGAACAAGCATGGGCAAACTTTGGCCTTCCAGGTGTTTTGGACTTCAACTCCCACAATTCCTAACAGCTCCTCTTCATCCTGGAAAGAAGTGATGAGTGGAGTGCCACAGGATTCCATCCTGGGCCCTGTTCTGTTCATCATCTTTATTAACGGTTCTGGCCCAACTTACCTGTCCGAACGAAACGCCCCTTATAAACCTGCAAGGACTTTAAGATCATCTGGAGAGGCCCTGATCTCGGTCCCGCCATCATCACAAGTATGGTTGGCGGGAATGAGAGACAGGGCCTTCTCAGTGGTGGCCCCTCGGCTATAGAACGCCCTTCCTAGGGAGATTAGATCGGCTTCCTCACTCCTATCATTCCAGAAGACATGGCTATTTGAGCAGGCATTTGAAAATACAGAGTAACGGATATAATAATGGAATAACTATATGACAGAACTGGACATTGTTTTAATGATTATCGATTGAAGCATGTTTCATTATAATGTTTGATTTTATTGTTGCTGATGTTTTTTTTTTATACTGTATATTGTAATTGTGTCCTTGGCGGCATTGAATTCTTGCCTTGTAAACAGCCTTGAGTTGCCGGAAGCCTGAGAGGGGCAGTATAGAAATGTACTAAATAAATAAATAAAGGGCCATTGTAGGTTTTTCAGGCTGTTTGGCCATGTTCTAGAACAGTGGTTCTCAACCTGGGGGTCGAGACCCCTGCGGGGGTCGCCAGCAGCGTCAGAGGGGTCGCCAAAGACCATCAGAAAACATAATATGTTCTGTTGGTCCTGGGGGTTCTGTGTAGGAATTTTGGTCCAATTTAATTGTTGGTGGGGTTCAGAATGCTCTTTGAGTGTAGGTGAACTATAAATCCAAGCAACTACAACTCACAAATGTCAAGGTCTATTTTCTCCAAACTCCACTGGTGTTCACATTTGGGCATATTGAGTATTCCAGTCTAGTTTGGTCCAGATCCATCATTGTTTGACTCCACAGTGCTCTCTGGATGTAGGTGAACTACAACTCCAAACTCAAGGTCAATGCCCATCAAACCCTTCCCGTGTTTTCTGCTGGCCATGGTAGTTTTGTGTGCCAAGTTTGGTTCAATTCCGTCAGTGCTGGAGTTCAGAATGCTCTTTGATTGTAGGTAAACTCTAAATCCCAGCAACTACAACTCCCAAATGACAATATCAATCACCCCTCCCCATCCCCTGCAACCCCACCACTATTCAAATTTGGGCATATCGGGTATTTGTTCCAAATTTGGTCCAGTGAATGGAAATACATCCTGCTTATCAGATAATTGCATTACAATTAATAACAGGAGCAAAATGACAGTTCTGAAGTAGCAACGAAAATAATGTTATGGTTGGGAGTCACCATAACATGAGAAAATGTATTAAGGGGTCATGGCATTAGGAAGGTTGAGAAACACTGTTCTAGAAGTATTATCTTCTGACATTTCACCTGCATCTATGGCAAACATCCTCAGAGGTTGTGAGGTCTGTTGGAAACTAGGAAAACTGGGTTTATATATCTGTGGAAAGTCCAGGGTGAGGGGAAGGATTCTTGTTTGTTGGAGCTAGGTGTGAATGTTTCAATTGGCCACCTTGATTAGCATTTGATGGCCTGACAGCTTTTTGATGTGCCTTGTTACTGCCTGGGGGCATCCTTTGTTGAGAGGTGATTCGCTGTCCCTGATTGTTTCTTGTCTGGAATTCCCCGGTGTTAGAGTGTTGTTTTTGTTTACTGTTATAATTTTAGAGTGTTTTTTTAATACTGGTAGCCAGATTTTGTTCAATTTCATGGTTTCTTCCTTTCTGTTGAAATTGTCCAATGGCTTCTCTGTGTAGTCTGATATGGTGGTTGTTGGAGTGTTCCAGCATTTCTGTGTTCTCAAATAATATGCTGTGTCCAGGTTGGTTCCTCAGGTGCTCTGCTATGGCTAACTTCTCTGTTTGAGTTAGTTTGCAGTGCCTTACATGTTCCTTGATGCGTGTTTGGGCATTTTTGCATTTGGTGGTCCCTATGTAGGCTTGTCCACAGCTGCATGGAATACGGTAGACTCCTGCAGAGGTGAGAGGATCCCTCTTGTCCTTTGCTGAACATAGCATTCGTTGGATTTTCTTAGTGGGTTTGTAGAGAGTTGTAGGTTGTGTTTCCTTATCAACTTCCCTATGCGGTCAGTGGTTCTCTCAATGTATGGCAAGAACACAGAAATGCTGGGCCACTCTAACAACTACCACACCAGGCTACACAGAGAAGACATTGAAATCCACAAGCATGTGGATAATTTCGACAGAAAGGAAAAAACAATAAAATTGAACAAAATCTGGCTACCAGTATTTAAAAAATCTAAAATTATAACAGTAATTAAAAACAACACTCAAACACCGGGGAACTCCAGACAAGAATCAATCAGGGACAGCAAATCACCTCTCAGCAAAGGATTCCTCCAGGCAGTAACAAACCACACAAAAAAACTGTCAGGCCATCAAATGCTAATCAAGGTGGCCAATTGAAACATTCATACTTACCTCCAACAGACAAGAGTTCTTTCGCCCACCCTGGACATCATTCCAGAGATATATGAACCCAATTTTCCTAGTTTCCAAAAGACCTCACAGCCTCCCCATGCAGGGACATGAGAGAAGTCTCCCATAAGGATGGTAAAACATCAAACATCCGGGCAACATCCTTGCAGACAGCCATACCAGAAGCGACTTGCAGTTTCTCAAGTCGCTTCTGACGCACGCACGCACACACACAAAGAGAAAGTGGGAGCAATGGAATCATGGATTCAAATGGCAGGAAAAGATATTCCACTGAGCCTGTTGCACAAATGCATTTCCTTGTGTGGCTCTCTTCTCAGCCGCTGGGTGGTGCTGCTATACCAAAAAAGGAGGAAGGACAGGATGGGATGGAGAGGCTAGAGCAGCACAGATGGTACCCGAGAAGATGGGAAGGAGGGGGCTTTTTGCCTGGGGGGAACTCAGGGATGGAGAGAGACCTTGGTTAGTCAGAGAGCGGTCTCAGCGGGAGTCTCTGGCTGGTGCCCAATTGGTTGCTGCAATTTGGTCTGAGGATTTCATAAAGGGATTTCTCATGGCAGGCTTGGTATGGAGGTTGGGCCTTGCAGCATCTCCTTTTCATTACATGAGGGCTGTTTGCTCCCTGCCCTGATCCTGGTGGCCTCCTCCTCCTCCTCCTCCTCCTCTTCTTCTTCCTCTTCATCCTCCACCTTCTTTTTCCTCCTTCTTTCTCTTCTCCCATTCCTCCTCTTCCTCTTGCTCCTCCTCCTTCTTCTCTTCTTCTTCCTCTTCTCCTCTTCTTCCTTTTCTTCTTCCTCTTCCTGTTCTTCCTCTTCCTGTTCTTCCTCTTTCTCCTCCTATTCTTTTCCTTCTTCTTCTGCTTTACTTCTCCTCCTCCTCCTCTTTTTCCTCTTCTTCGTCCTCTTCATCCTTCACCTTCTTTTTCCTCCTTCTTTCTCTTCTCCCATTCCTCCTCTTCCTCCTCCTCCTCCTCATCGTGTTCTTCCTCTGCTCCTCTTCTTCCTTTTCTTCTTCATGTTCTTCCTCTTCCTTTTCTTCCTCCGCCTCCTCTTCTTCTTCTCCTCTTCCTCTTCCTCTTCCTCCTCCTCATCTTTCTCTTCTTCCTCTCCTCCTCCTCCTCTTCCTCTTCTTCCTCCTCCTCCTCCTTCTTCCTTTCCTTCTCCTCCTCTTCCTCTTCCTCTTCTTCTTCCTGTTCCTACTCTCCTTCTTCTTCCTCTTCCTCCTCCTCCTCTTCCCCCCTTATCCTCTTCTTCTTCCTCTCTTCTCTTCTTCCTCTTCCTCTTCTTCCTCTTCCTCCTCCGTATCTTCCTCTTCTTCCTATCCTCCTCCTCTTCTTCCTTCTCTTCTTTTTCCTCCTCTTCTTCTTCTCCTCTTCTCCTCCTCCCCTCTTCCTTTTCCTCTTCCTCCTCCTTCCTTATATCCAACCTTTTCTCTCTAAAATATAAACTCAAAGCAGCTAAGCAAACTTGTCCTCCTTTCTTTGGCTAGAGGCATGAAATAAGTTTTGTAGGATGCATTTACCGGTTGTTAGGAATTGTGGGAGTTGAAGTCTAAAACAGCACTATATAAATAGATAATATTGATCCAGCAACAGAATTGATGAATTAATGTGTATTAAGGAAGCAGAAGAGACAGCCGCTCATTGCGTCTTTAACTTTCTTTAGGTTATAATATTATAACAGAACATTAGATTGTTATTGTTAGATACCAGTGTGTTATTATAACGTATAAAGTTGTTGTCTTTGTAAGAGCGATTTTCTGCTTTCCCGTGTGAAATTTTGCTCCCCCGTCTTACAGTTAGTTAACAATATGTTACTGGAATTGCTACCATGCAGACGTTTGGCAAGCCCATAAAAGCAACTTGAAAGGGGGAGGAAAAGGGGGAAGAAGGGAGAGAGGCAAAGGAGGAAGGAAGATGTGAAAGAAGGAAGAAAGGGAGAGAGGGATAGAGGAAAGACAGAAAAAAATGAAAGAGGAGGGGGAAAGGAAGAAGGGAAGGAAGGACAAAGAAAAGAGGAGGAAGGGAAGAATGCAAGAAAGGAAGGAAGGAAAGGAGAGGGGAGGAGGGGAGGATGAAGAAATATGAAAGGAAAGGAAGAAAATGAAAGGAGAGTGAAGGGAAGAAGGGATGGGAAGAGGGAGGCAGGGAGGAAAGGAAGGAAGGAAGAAAGGAGTGGAAAGGGGAGAAGGGAAGGAAGGAAATGAAAGGAGGGGGAAGGGAAGAAAAGAAGAAAATGAAAAGGGAGGGAAGAAGAGAAGGAAGGAGAAATGAAGAAAGGAGGAGGAAGGGAAAAAGGAAGGGCTAAAATGAAAGGAGAGGAAAGGGAAAAGGGAAGGAAGGAGTGGAAAGGGGAGAAGGGAAGGAAGGAAATAAAAGGAGGGGAAGCGAAGAAAAGAAGGAAGTGAAAAGGGAGGGAAGAAGAGAAGGAAGGGAAAGGAAGAGAAGAGGAGGAAGGGGAAAAAAGGAAAGACTAAAATGAAAGGAGAGGGAAGGGAAGAAGGGAAGGAGAGAAGGGAAGGAAGGAAATGAAAAGAGGGGGAAGGGAAGAAGGGAAGAAAGGACGAAGAAGCGAGGAGGAAGGGAAGGAAGGAATAAAATGACAGGAGAAGGAAGGGAAGGAGGGAGGGAGGGAAGGAGAGAAGAAAGGAAGGAAGAAGGTGAAAGGAGGGAGAAGGGAAGGAAGGAAGGAGGGAGGGAGGAAGGATGGGGGACGGGAAGGAATGAAATGAAAGGAGGGGGATGGGAAGAAGGGAAGGAAGAAAAAGAAAGAAGCCAGATCTGTGCCTGGATTCATAAGAGGAGCCTCTGAACAAATACTCGCCTCTTGCCCTATATTTCATGAAATAAAACCCTAACCCACACATTTAGTAAAAGAGAGCAGTTTGAGCTTTTTAATTAGCAGCCAACCTGTCCCTGTTTTTCCAAAGAGCACTGTTTTCTGAAAACCCTTTGTGTATCCGTTTCTCTGGCTCCTTCTCGGAGAAATCGTTGGCATTGAGTGATCCTTGAGTTTCTTTTCTTTCCAAAGAGGAGGAAGCCAGGCCCTTTCCAGTATTTGGGACCCTGGCATAGTTTGGGAAACACTTGCTTTGCTTTGTTGCTTATATCTTTTGGGAAATGACTTATTGCACCCCCTTCAATAAGACTTGGACTCTTTTAACTTTGGACCAGAAGTGGTCAGTTACTTACCTAAGTATTTTTATCTCTTTGCATGCATTTTACTAGTAGACCAACCCAAGGTTTTTTGATACAGGGTGGGGCAGAAACATTTTAATGAATAAATAATAGGTTGTTGTGAGTTGTCTGGGCTGTATGGCCATGTTCCAGAAGCATTCTTTCCTGATGTTTTGCATGCATCTATGGCAGGCATCCCCAGAGATTGTGAGGTCTGTTGGAAACTAGGCAAGTGAGGTTTATATATATGTGAAGGAACTCTTGTCTATTTGAGGCAGGTGTAAATGTTGGAATTGGCAACATTACACCAGAAATTTCCATGTTGTTGGTGGAATGAAAAGGTGCGCCAGGGAGCAAATGAACCTTTTTTCGTGTCAGGAGTGACTTGAGAACCTAAGTCGCTTCTGGTGTGAGAGAATTGGCTGTCTGCAAGGACGTTGCCCAGGGGATGCCCGGATGTTTTGATGTTTTTTTACCATCCTCGTGGGAGGCTTCTCTTATGTCTCTGCATGGGGAGCTGGAGCTGACAGAAGGAGCTCATCCGCGTTCTCCTCGGATTTGAACCTCCAACCTGTTGATCTTCAGTCCTGCTGGCACAAGGGTTTAATCCATTGTGCCACCAGGTGTTCCTAGCAAATGAACTAATAACGCACCTGTCTCAGGTCTGGATTTTGGTCCAATTTCTCACCAACAGTTTGGCATTCCCCCATTTCATCCCTTAGCCGTCATGGTGGTCCCTCTTTTCTGCTTTGGGGGATATTTATCTGTATGTGAATCACCACCTGAGTGCCCACCTTCCCTACTTGGGGACATTAGATTCTCAGTCAATAGTCTTGGGGTCTGATCACTGTGTCCCCTTTATTTTTATGGTTTCAGACAGGCTATAGGGATGTGCTTGATCTCCGGAGCTGAACAGCTTAGCAAAAATACAGCAGTAACCAGGTTGGAGGAAGACCCAAAATAGCTGGCATGTCAACATGAATATCTAGGTGCAGTGGGGCTTGGCTTTCCCCACCCTTGTTCTTCTTGCTTCCCATCCTGGCACCCATTTACCTCCCCACCCTTCCCCCCCCCCCAAATTCTGTAAGGAACCCACAGCAGCCCCAGGCGCCTGTTGTTTTGCGCTCCTTCCAAGATTGTACTAAAAACACCCCTCTCTTTCTCCTCCCTTTTTCAGGGCTCCCTCCCCATCGCACCTTTGTTGTGGCGATGATGCTGATGCTGTGGGTGGGAGGGGTGTGGGTTTAAAAAAACTTGGCTCTCTGATCCCCATCTCCTTGCCTGGTGCCACACCCCTCTCCTCTGAGGAGCAGCAGCAGCGTCTCCTTCATCCTTCCTTCCCTCCCTCCGTCCCCCTCTCTTTCTCGTTCCCTCCTTTTGCCCCCTCCCCGCCTTTCTCTCTGTCTGTCTGGTTCTCTCTCTCTCTCTGTTTGCCTTACGGAGAAGGGCAGCACTGCTCCCATTACCTCATATTTGGAGAGAGGACGCCGCAGCCAATCCGGGCGCCGTCTGCTTTTAGGTCAAGTGATTTCCGAACTGCAGTGAGATGCTTTGAATGTGTCTTCCCTCCCCGGCAGCAGCGGCAGCAGCTTCCTCCTCCTCTTCATCGTAAGATGGCTGTCGGAAAAAGGCAGCCTCTGGAAAGCGAAGCAGGAGACAAACCTGGGATCGGCGCGCCTTGTGTGTGCAGGGACGTGCCAGCCTTTGCCTCCCGTGTCTGTCTGCGTGTGTGTTTTGAAAATGTGCGTCTAATCTGATGAAGCGGTGGACGGGGTTTATCCCAGAGGAGGAGGAGGAGGCCAAGCCCGGCTTAGCTGCATTGTCACGGGCGCCTCGCACTCTGGGACAGTGGGATGGGGAGCACACTGGGCTGCGTTAAGGAACCGAAGGAGTCTGGTGGCGGAGGGGAGCCCACAAAGGCACCCTTCTCCCCAAAGAGGAAGAAGAAGAAGGGCCGCTTCAGGCGCAGGAGGAAAGGGAAGAAGGGGACATCCCCCGAGAGAGCGGATCCGGCACCGGAGGGACCTTATGAAGCCGTCACCGGAGAAGGAGAAGAATTGCAGCAGCAGGATGATGAGGAACGAGAAGCAGAGAGGAACCTGCCTGCGGCTCCATTGGAGGTGGAAGGGAAGGACCTTGCCAAGCGGCTGCACCAAAACGGCGCCACCAAAGAGCCCGATGGGACGGAGGAAGGGCGCCTCGTGCAGGTGAGGGAGCGCTTCCAAGGGGAGCTTGAAAGGGCTCACTTTGTGACAGGGAAACCCTCCTGCCCATCCTCTTCCTCCAAAGCAGGGAGCCCCAGAGACCCCGTGGAAGAGGGCACCACTGTCATTGCTCGCTTGCGGGACAATCCAGCCGAACTGAACCGCGAAAAGGTGACCAGCCAAGTTGTGGCCCACCAGAGATGGGGCAGCAGCCTAGCTATCTTGGTGCCATGGCCCAAGGAAGCCTCTGTCCAGGGAGAGAAGGAAAAGGAAGAAGAGGAAAAGGAGGAGGACTCAGTGGTGGTGGTCTGTCGCTCGTGGGACCAGCCCAAGCCAGAGGTTCCCCTGACGGTGGTGGAGGAAGCTTGGAATGCAGAGGATGTGAGCGAAAGCATCTCCTGGGGGGCCTCCTGGAGCACAGCAGACAAGGGCACTATCTCAGAGCTGTCCACGCCATCTCCTTTGGCAGACCAAGCGGGAAGCCAGGAGGGGTCAAAGCCCCAGCGGAAACCCGCTGGCCAAGAGCCACCCTCAGCCACCTGGGCCAAGATGCCCGCCTCCCAGAGCAAATCGTCCTTCAGCGACTCAATGTCCAGCACTTTCTGGTGCTCCTCGGGATACGGCAGCGACCCCAGCCATACACAGGGCAAGGCCCATGCCAACTCCCACCACGAGGAAGACCCCCAAAGAAGAACGCTGGCAAGGAGGGAAAATCGGTCAGACGAAGAAGGGGTCAGTGTCAACCTCTTTTCTCCTCTCCTTTGGGCTGAGGGTGGGCTCAAGGCCTAAGGAAGGCAGTATGGCCTCCAGGTCTTCCTGGGGAGTAGCGTCTTTGCAGAAGTGGCTACTGATAGCCTCCATTTGCAGGCCGGCAAATAAGGTTAGGGTCTTAGTGCCTTTCAGCACCTTGAACAGCTCCTCTAAAGTTTTGGTTGGAGTTCAGGTTCACTCTACTAACATGGTAGTCACTGATGGTGGGCTGTGAAAGTCCCATCTGTGGGGTCAGGGCATTAAAACAAGCTTGGGCATCTAAGATGCACAGAAGAGTATTCCATGTGAGTCAATGAACTCTTTGTAATCTAGAAAGTACCTCCCCAGATCTGGGAGAAAGTAGGAAGCTGCCTCAATTCCTGACTTAGAAATCAGTGTTTAAGTGAAGTGGCTTGGTTCATCCTTTAGAGAGTTGTTTGGCTTTGTGCCTTTTCTTAAGGGACTAGACTTTTGCAAGAATAAGAACTTGTGACTGCAACTTTTTGCATCTGATTTGAACCTCAGTAGTTTGCCCTCCTCTGCTTAGATATCTAGTTATGATATCTATTCCCAAAATTTCAGTGCTGCACTGTGCAAGTTGAGGTAGGACCCAGTAGCAGCTGGTGCCTTGGTTTGTTGTTGGTGGTGAGGATGGTGGAAATCCATTCTGGATTTTAGTCTGAACTTTCATGGAGAAATCCAAGTTGTCAAGCACCCTCTTCTACCTGGTAGCACTACGTACCTGTAAGCTCTGCTTTAAAAAGTCCAGAAGAGTTGGCTTTACTGGTCAAGGAGCTGTCCAATGTCCTGAAGTCTCAAACCCAACTGGATAGCATTGAAAATCTTGAAGATCTCAGTTTAGATTAAAACCCAGAGCAGATTCACCACCAATATTGAGATTGGGGCATACACATAGACATTTATTGTTTTTCTTGTTGTTGTGTACCTTCAAGTCACTTACGGCAACCTCAGGAAAACCACAGGTATTTTGAGGTGTTGCCTGTTGGGACTTGGCCATCCATGGATTGGTTTCTACTCTTAAATAAAGCCATATCAACAATCAGTGATAATCAGTGCAGTGAGAGAAGACACATACAACCGGAGCCGTTTGGCATCACACAAGGTGCAAGCAAAGTCCACACTTTCTGCTTGCGGCACAGCCTGCATTTGCTGTATTGTGTTGCTGGAGGGGCCGCTTGGTGTCGGACCGAGTAGCCTTTCTAAAAACATGTGCACCCATGCATGCGCTGTGTCTCTTTCGTGTGCATTTCACCTGTCAAATCTCTTTCTTCTGCACATTAGCTGGTCTTTCTTCAATAGCATGCATTGGGGGCCATTGGGGGATACATTGTGACCGGGAGAGATGGGCTACCATTTGCCTTAAAGTTGTGCCAAGACTTGGCACAGAATGATACCCAGCCTATTTGGCACCTGCTTTTGTTGCAATGATGTCATTAGGATTAGCAGTGTTTTTTCTCTAGATCTCCTAGATGCCTTTCTGGGATGTAAACACCAAAAGACTTCTTTTAAGGTTCCTGTATTTTCTCAGTGACTACAATTCACTTGAATGCTCGAGAACAGTCTCTCTAAAGGTAGGGGCACATTGGAAGTACCCAAAAGTAGTAATTATAATGTTAAGCCTCCTCTGAAACTCACCTTTCCAACCTACAAAGCATGGAAATCTCTTTTTTCTGTGATTCCAGGTGAAAGATTGACTGTAGTTTGTGACAATGCAAAGCTACTCTGCACATGCCCAGTTTTTTCTTTTCATATCAGGAGTGAATTGAGAAACTGCAAGTCATTTCTGGTGTGAGAGAACTGGCTGCCTGCAAGGACGTTGCCCAGGGGATGCCCAGATGTGTGATATTTTACCATCCTGTGGGAGGCTTCTCTCATGTCCCCGCATGAGAAGCTAGAGCTGAGGTGGGAGCTCACCCCGCTCCCCGGATTCAAACTGCCAACCTGTAGGTCAGCAGTCCTACCAGTGCAAGGGTTTCATCTATTGTGCCACCGAGGGCAGGAGCATGCCCAGTTGCCATTAATAGAATGGAAATCAATCCAGGACTGACCCCTTGCTCCCATTTAGAATATGCACAACAGGGATATTTTAGGCCAATGTTTTGGACTGCAGTTCCAAGCATCCTTTGCTCTGGGCTGTTCTGACTCATTGTGCAGTCTAGACAACATCTGGAGGGCAACAGCAACCCACTCTGACAATAAAATATTCTGCTGCATAACTTCTATCTAAGTTACACCTGTCTTCCTCCCTGTCCCAGGTTTTGTGGGACTGCAATTTGGGTCCATTCTTTTCATGGCGATCCATGGAGAATCATGATGGAACCATGCTGCTTTTGCAGCAGATCAGAAGGGCTGGGGACCAAATTTGATGCCAAGGAAGTGATATAAAGATCTGTTCTGGTTTAGATTAAATTAGGAATGGGGCAAGGTGTCTCCCTGGCATTGCTAGGGAAGGTTTCCGAGCTGGTTTTTGCTGCTCTTGAGCTACCCAAACTCCCAAGAAATTGATTAATTGCTTTTCTCGGAACGGTAGTTCATCTTCTCAATAGCTTGCAGGGCCACCCTTTGTTTTTCCAACATCTTTACAAACGTGTTCTTTAAAAGTAATAGCAGATTCCTGGCTATTGGTGGTTTTGCTGGGTTTCCTCCCAATTTTGGAGCAGTCCTTAGAAGGTTCCAGGAGTAGAAAATGGGACCCAATATCCACTGCAGTTGCCAACTGGTTTAAAAACCAGGAAATTGAGTCAGGAGCATGGAAGCAGTTTTTAAATAATTTTAAAAGCAACTCTGCAAAAGGGAGACCTTCTTTACTGGAGGATCTGTTTGCAGAGCCATATGAGGTTGGTTTTTGGCTGTCAGACTGTAACTGCTAAGAGAGGAATGGCTGAAGGGGTTCAAAATCAAACAAGCAAAAACAGCAAAATTTGACTTGTGCAAACTTGGCTGGTGGTGCCTTCATCTGAACATGAGCCCATTTTGTTGGTACGCATTGAAAAACCTTCTTGCTGAGGATGGGTTTGAGCAAATGAATCAAGCGGCATCCCACCCAGAAATGGGTCTAGAGGTGCATCTGCACTGTGGAATGAATGCAGTTTGGTGCCATTTTGATTCCTATGTCTCAGTGCTATGGAATGATGAGACATGTCATTTTACAAGGTCTTTTGCTTTCTCTGCCAAAGAGTATTATTGCCTCATCACACCACAACCTTTGGGATCCCGTAGCATTCAGCCATGGGATCAAACTACATTCATTCTACCATGTAGATGCCCCTTGAGTCTTAACCCAAACTCACAGGAAACTCGCAAATGCCCTCAAGGTTTGTCCCAAGAAATCCTTCTGCAAAGCAAATCCATTCCTCCTTAAGTCTAACTTGTTCCGAAATAAGTTTAAGATCACGGTTAAGGCTTTGGAGGCAGTTGGGTTTGTTGACAGTCTGAGGAAATGTTTTGGCAAAGGCTTTGTGTAGATGGGAATCCTGCAGCTCTATATTAGCATTGCATAGTGCTTCAATGGCACTGCTCAGAAATATATAGGTGACAAAGGGTTTGGGCTTTTGTTTTTGCTAAGCAGTTCCACCAGAATGGTGCAAACTGGGAGCAGCCAGAAGGAGCAAAGCTGTGATGCAAAGAAACTCTCTTTGTCTTAATAAATATGGGTTAACTTAGACTTTCTTTGTGGGGGAAGGTTTGCTCTTGCTCTCACCAACCTCACAAGCCTGTCTGGTATGTTTTAGTATTGTGAACCACTTTGAATATTGGTTCACAATACTAAAACATACCAGAGAATATCAAGAGAGGAAAGTGAGAATTTTTTTTCACGTCAGGAGCGACTTGAGAAACTGCAGGTCACTTCTGGTGTGTGAGAATTGGCTGTCTGCAAGGACGTTGCTCAGGGGAAGCTCAGATATTTTGATGTTTTACCATGCTTGTGGAAGGCTTCTCTCATGTCCCCACATGGGGAGCTGGAGCTGACAGAGGGAGCACATCCGTATTTATTTATTTGTCGTGTCAGAGCAACCAGTCCATTATATTACATTTCTAACAGAACAAAGCAAACAAACAGAAAGAATACACAACTTGTGAGTTTGGTAGCTGGTTAAATGTCCTTTGACCAGTATCTGGCCACTTGGAGTGCTTCCGGTGTTGCTGCAAGAAGGTCCTCCATTGTGCATGTGGCAGGGCTCAGGTTGCATTGCAGCAGGTGGTCAGTGGTTTGCTCTTCTCCACACTCGCATGTCGAGGATTCTACTTTGTAGCCCCATTTCTGAGGGTTGGCTCTGCATCTCGTGGTGCCAGAGCGCAGTCTGTTCAATGCCTTCCAAGTCGCCCAGTCTTCTGTGTGCCCAGGAGGGAGTCTCTCATTTGGTATCAGCCATTGGTTGAGGTGCTGGGTTTGAGCCTGCCACTTTTGGACTCTCGCTTGCTGAGGTGTTCCAGCAAGTGTCTCTGTAGATCTAAGAAAGCTATGTCTAGATTTAAGTTGTTGGCGTGCTGGCTGATACCCAAACAGGGAATAAGCTGGAGATGTCTCTGCCTTGGTCCTTTCACTATTGGCTGCTACTTCCCGGCGGATGTCAGGTGGTGCAATACCGGCTAAGCAGTGTAATTTCTCCAGTGGTGTAGGGCGCAGACACCCCGTGATAATGCGGCATGTCTCATTAAGAGCCACATCCACTGTTTTGGTATGGTGAGATGTGTTCCACACTGGGCATGCATACTCAGCAGCAGAGTAGCACAGCGCAAGGGCAGATGTCTTCACTGTATCTGGTTGTGATCCCCAGGTTGTGCCAGTCAGCTTTCGTATGATATTGTTTCCAGCACCCACTTTTTGCTTGATGTTCAAGCAGTGCTTCTTGTAGGTAAGAGCATGGTCCAGAGTGACACCCGTGCTCTCCTCAGATTCAAGATCCGGCCTGTCGATCTTCAGTCCTGTCAGCTGAAGTGAGATATAAATAAATATGAGGATGATTTTTTTTTCCCGTGTCAGGAGTGACTTGAGAAACTGCTTTTGGTGTGAGAAATTGGCCGTCTGCAAGGACGTCGCCCAGGGGACGCCTGGATGTTTTTGATGTTTTACCATCTCTCATGTCCTTGCATGAGGAGCTGGAGCTGACAGAGGGAGCTCATCCACACTGTCCCCAGATTCGAACCTGCGACCTATCGGTCTTCAGTCCTGCTGGCACAAGGGTTTAACCTGCTGCATCACCGGGGATTCTGATTATGATGATGATGATGATGATGGTGATTGTGCATTTTTGGTGGCTGCTCCTGTGGAACTCCCTCCCACTGGAGGCTGGCCAGGTCTCCTTTCTACTTTCCTTCCACTGTCCTTTCTTATTGAAAGAGGCTTTTGGAAATTAATTAGTGGCGTTTTAATAGGACAGTTGCATTCTTTTTAAAAACAACTTTTTGTTACCATTACTTTACAAAGCTTTCACAACTCTGGGAGAAGGAGTCATAGATATTAAATAAACAAGTCACCAAAGGAAGAAGTCTGTGCTTCTAGCCAAGAATGGGAAAGAAAAAAGGACTCCTGTAGATTGGTTATTTACTTGCTTTTTAAAAATACGATTCAAAAAGCAAGGGATGATGAATACCAGGAGCTGTTTGGTGGTCAGCAAACCAACATTATTCCATTCAAAGACAATGATGCATATGGTTAACCCCAACTGACAAAGCCTCTGATTTTTAGGGCCACTTTCTGCATCTTTTTATACCTGCCCAGCCCTTTTTTCCTTGCTCTCTCTTCAGCTGGAAGTTCTTTGGCCACATCAGTGCTCAAAAAATGGCAAAGGAGGGCTGTATTATTAACATGAGGCATTTGGTGCCGACTTGCAGCGGGATGCCTGTGGCAATCAATCCAATAAAAGCTAGGAAAGGAGACTGACTGAGGCTTAAGATATCATGCTTAATGATATAAACCAGGGCCCAGGACACGTGCCTCGGCCACATGCTTTCGCCTTGAAGCGGCACTCGCCTCCCTGCCCCATTGATCCCCCATTTATCTCCCCAGATAATCAGATATAGGGGCATCCTACCTATGCGGCTAGAAGTGACAGACATGGACTAGTGACCAATGATGACCAGAAGTGACAGACATTGACTAGCGACCAATGATGACCCCATCCCTCTCCATCAATACATTCCAGTTTTAATCTATATGTTTATTAACTTTTTCAGCAATATAAGTGTCAATATAAGAGTCTTTCATGGCTGGAATCACTGGGTTGCTGTGAGTTTTTTGGGCTTTATGGCCATACTCCCAAAGCATTCTCTCCTGATGTTTCACCCACATCCTCCTCAGAGGTTGAGAGGGTCTGTTGGAAACTAGGCAAGTGCGGTTTATATATCTGTGGAATGTCCAGAGTGGGAGAAAGAACTCCTGTCTGTTTGAGGCAAGTGTGAATGTTGCAATTGGCCACCTTGATTAGCATTTAATGGCCTTGCAGCTTCAAAGCCTGGCTGGTTGCTTCCTGGGGGAATCATTTGTTCGGAGGTGTTAAATGGTCCTGATTTATTCTTGTCTGGAATTCCCCAGCTTTTTGAGTATTGCTCTTTATTTACTGCCATGATTTTAGAGGGTTTTTTTAATACTGGTAGCAAGATTTTGTTCATTTTTATGGTTTCCTCCTTTCTGTTGACATTGTCCACATGCTTGTGGATTTCAGTGGCTTCTCTGTGTAGTCTGACATGGTAGTTGTTAGAATGGTCCAGCATTTCTGTGTTCTCAAATAATATGCTGTGTCTAGGTTGGTTCATCAGGTGTTCTGAGGATGCCTGGCATGGATGTGGCAGAAACATCAGGAGAGAATGCTTTTGGAACATGGCTACACAGCCTGGAAAACTCACAGCAACCCAACATAAGTGTCATTCTACAATGTGTAAAGACGGTAATTATAATAATAATAATAATAATAATAATAATAATAATAATAATATGCAACAACAGTAATTTTCCTAATAATAATAAAATCGTAATAATAATAACAACAACAACAACAACAATAATTTATAAAGACCGTAATTTTCATTAATAATAATAATGATAGGAATATCACTGCCTTTACAAATTGTAGAATGACACTTATATTGTCTGAAAATCAATAAACATATTTTATTTGTTATCCGCTTCTTCTTATGGCTCAGGGCAGGGCACAAAAGAATCAGTCAATGCACATAGATAAAACACAATGCCATTGAAATACATATATTACATCACACAGGTCAAAGTTTAAAATACTAATTGAAATGGACTTCCCACCTTAAAGACATACAATGAGAATATTACGAGTATTATCATCCTGCTAACTCAGACCTGAGCCAAATTAGGTCCTCCAGGTGTTTTGGACTCCAACTCCCACAATTTCTAACAGCTACAGGCCCCTCCTTTTCCCCCCTCAGCCGCTTAAGCAGACCATCCAACCCGCTTCTGTGATAAAGGAAGACACCATCAAAGTTCTCCTGACAGATGGCCATTCAATCACTGATTAAAAGCCTCCAGAGAAGGAAGGCTCACTGGACTCAGTGACTGAATGAGTTATAAGATTTGGAAGGGATCTCAAGAACCATCCAATCCAATTTCCCTTCAGCCAGGGAGGAAGACACCATCAAAACCCTCTCAGCAGATGGTCATTCAGCCTCTGCTTAAAGGCCTCTAAGGAAGGCGATTCCACCAGACTTCCAGGCATGAAAGAATGAATGGATAAGATTTGCAATAGACCACCAAGGGTCATCCAGTCCAACCCCCCCCCCCTTTCTACCATAAAGGAAAGCACCATCAAAGCCCTCCCAACAGATGGCCATTCAGGCTCTGCTTAAAGGCCTCCAAGGAAGGCGATTCCACCAGACTTCCAGGCATGAAAGAATGAATTGATAAAACTTGCAATAGACCACCAAGAGTCATCCAGTCCAACCCCCCTCCCTTCTACCATAAAGGAAAACACCATCAAAGCCCTCCCAACAGATGACCATCCAGCCTCTGCTTAAAGGACTCCAAGGAAGGCAATTCCACCAGACTTCCAGGCATGAATGAATGAATGGATAAGATTTGCAATAGACCACCAAGAGTCATCCAGTCCAACCCCCCTTCTACCATAAAAGAAAACACCATCAAAGCCCTCCCAGCAGATGGCCATCGAGCCTCCGGCTTCCCTGTCCAATTGTTATCAGTTTACTTAGGCCATCCCAAATGTAGAGGTGGTTTGTATGCCATAATATAATATATAATAATAATATAATATATCATATATCATATCATAATGACTCCTGGACCCACCATGGCTGCTCCATCCAACTGATAAAAGGGGGGGATGGAGGGCCATTCAGCCCCGTCTCCATTTATTTGCAGGGTTAATCTTAATCTTAATGGTGCAATGGAGGATCTCTAGGCAGGACACAAAGCCACGTCCGTCCCTGTGTTTGCTGCCCTTCCTGCTGCCCAGCAACTGGCGTTTGGTGCAAGGCTTCCAGAAAAAAAGCCTCGTGACTAGTAGATTTGTCTGCCATAAATAGAAACCTCAGCTCAGGGATGGCCCTGTAGATCTGTTATTCCCTCTCGACTTTTGAATAACACAGCAACCCTGGTTTGGCTCAAGTTGTCCTCTTGTTCCCAGTTGTAGAGGTGTGTGCATTGCCCTACTTGCCTTCCAAAGTGGGAGAGGAAATTGGGAGCAGCACTAAGCTGGATTCTATAGCTCTAAGGAGATTACGGCAAAGGTTTATTTCTATAGGTTGGTGTATATATATGCGTGTGTGTATAAGTAATTGCTGGGTAAAGCTGCAAGGGAGCAGTCCTGCAGAGAGAGAAATCCATATTTCCGAATGCACAGAATCCTGGCTGTGTTCTTGCAGTGTAGTGCCGTAGTTTGAGCATCAGGCTAGGACTCCGGAGACGAGCCATAGAAACCCATTAGGTGACATCACGCAAGCCACACTCTCTCAGCCTCAGAGGAAGGCAAAGGCAAATAACTCTGGGCAAATCTTGCCAAGAAAACACTGCAATACCTTTGCCTTAGGGTCCCCATAAATTGGAAAAATAATTTGAAGGCATACAACAACGAGGTATTACCTTCACACTTTTTTCATGTCAGGAGCAGCTTGAGAAACAGCAAGTAGCTTCTAGTGTGAGAGAATTGGTCATCTGCAAGGACGTTGGCCAGGGGACGCTCGAATATGTTACTATCCTGTTGGAGGCTTCTCTCATGTCCTCACATGGGAAGCTGGAGCTCACAGATGGGAGCTTACCCTACTCTCCAGATTTGAACCACTGACCTTTTGGTCAGCAGTCCTGCCGGACAAGGGTTTAACCCATTGTGCCACTGGGGGCTCCTGCCTTCACACTGAAAATTATTATTATTATTATTATTATTATTATTAATAATAATAATAATAATAATAATAAATAAATAATTCCAAAAGGGAATAATAATAATAATAATAATAATAATAATAATAATAATAATAAGCCAATACATCACACAGTCCTAGACACTTGGGAAGTGTCCGACATGTGATCCAATAGAACAGCCAGCAGAATGATCTTGTTTGCTGTGGACTCACCTTGTTGTGTTTCAAATAATAATAATAACAATAACAATAATAATAATCATTCCAAAAGGGAAAAGGCAACTGGATTAAACTCGCTGGCAACAGGAAGAAGTTTCCACCTTTAAAGTAAGCAAAAGTCATGTTTCTAGTTCTCAGCCTTCACATTGCAAACTAGAAACATGACTTTTATTTGCTTTGAAGATGGAAACATCTTCCTGTTACCAATGAGTTCAACCCAGTTTCCTTTTGGAATTATTATTATTATTATTATTATTATTATTATTATTATTAAAAGTAAAGGTTTTCCCCTGACATTAAGTCTAGTCGTATCTGACTCTGGGGATGGTGCACATCTCCATTTCTAAGCCAAAGAACTGGCATTGTCTATAGACACCTCCAAGGTCATGTGGCTGGCATGACTGCATGGAGTGCTATTACCTGTTGATCTACTCACATTTGCATGTTTTCAAACTGCTAGGTTGGCAGAAGCTGGGGCTAACAGCAGGACCTCACGCTGTTCCCCGAATTCGAACCTGCTACCTTTCAATCAGCAAGTTCAACAGCTTAGCGGTTTAACCCACTGCGCCACCGATTATTATTATTATTATTATTATTATTATTATTATTATTATTATAGGAGCCCCTGGTGGTGCAGTGGGTTAAACCCCTGTGCTGGCAGGACTGAAGACCGACAGGTCGCAGGTTCGAATCCGAGGAGGGCGCGGATGAGCTCCCTCTATCAGCTCCAGCTCCCCATGCCGGGACATGAGAGAAGTCTCCTAGAAGGATGATAAAACATCAAAACATCTGGGCATCCCCTGGGCAACATCCTTGCAGACGGCCAATTTTCTCACACCAGAAACGACTTGCAGTTTCTCAAGTCGCTCCTGACACGACAAAAACAAATATTAAAAAATTATTATTATTATTATTATTATTATTATTATTATTATATTTCTTACTTGCCACTCCTTCCGGTTCAAGGCGGGGCACAACATAGTTAAAAACACATCATAAACCAGTGTCCAATACATCTATTAAAATGTATTTGTACATACGTTAAAACACACAGAACAAAGATTAGAATACAGTAAACGCAGGACATGAGTTGAAAACGAAAATTATGTTATGGTTGGAGATCACGACAACATGAGGAATTGCATTAAGGAGTTGAGAAACACTGGTGTAGACACTATCCTATGCAGCCTAGAATTGCAGTGGTTTTATTAGATGCCACATCACACTCTTGACTCATGTTCAGCTTGTGGTCTGCTAAGACTAATCGGAGAGCAGCTTCTTTTGTGCAGCAAGGAAAGCCTGGCCCTTTCTTGAGAGGATTGAGTGTAGCATAACCCTTCTTTGCAGCTTTTCCGCTTTTGATGTCCGAGGAGTGCAGCCTTTGATATAATGAAAAAGGAAGTCCCTTTTCCCTCATTGTGCCATGTTTCAAGCATTTGCTTGATGATGATGCCCAAGGTGGCCGCTTTGCTGCTTTCAAAGAGAATGAAGAAGGTTTCCTCAATAGTGGTGTTTCCCCTTCGGATTGTAATTACGACTAAAATTACCATCCCCATCAACGTCATCATCCCCATCATTGCCGCATTTGCAAACCACCTCCTTTGGAGAGCTTTTGTTTCTAGGATCCTTCTCTCTTCCTCCCAAAGCCAAGGAGGGTTCCTTTTGGGAGTTGTGTGTGTGTGTGTCAATGTATGCATGTGCTGTGCCCCTCCTTTCATGCAAGATGTCTTTGAAGCTTGTTAGAGAAAGGGAGGGAGCGTGCAAGCGAGCAGAGCGCGGCCATTAAATTATCATGATGCGCTGATCCGAATTGGCAGGAAAAAGCCGGGAGGGGAAAGCGCATGAGACGCGGGTAGCGCCAGCCATAGGCCCAGATGCCGCCTGTCTGGCCGAGGAAAACAGAAGACTTGCTCCCAGACGGATGGTTAAATGGACGACGCAAGCCCCATCGCCAGTCGTTTTGTGATTTGGGATTAATTGCAGCGGGTAGAAAAGATGGAAACAAGAAGAGGCCAGTAAGGGATGCTGAATCCTCATTTGACTTGGCTGCTAAGGCACATACACACACACACAGATATGTCTCAACTGCTGCTAATGTGGCACAAACCACGCTGCACCACTATGAGAGCCAGGTGCATCTACTCTGTTGAATTAATGCAGTTTGATGGCACTTAGAACTGCCATGATTCAATGCAATGGAATCTTGGGAGTTGTAATTTAGTGAGGCAACACCAAACTGTAACTCGGTTTGTTAGAGAAAGCGAAAGACCTTGTGAAACTACAACTCCCAGGATTCTCTTGCATTTAGCGATGGCGGTCTAAGTGAAGAATTAATGCAGTTTGGCGCCACTTGAACTGCCCTGGTTCAATGCTGTCGACTTCTGAGCATTGTAGTTGGGTGAGGCAACAGGGTCCTTTGTCACAGAAGTTGAAAGACCTTTTGAAATTATGAATTCTAGGATGCCGTAGCGTTAAGGCATGGTATATATGTAGTCAAAGCAGTAAAAAAAAAAGTAAAACAGTAAAAGTCCAAAATCCAAGATAATCCATAAACTTTCAATAGAAACCAGGTCCATTGGTACATAGAAAACCATGAAGGAAGGCACTTGAAACCATGAAGGAACTCCTAGACAAAAATTTAAACTTGGCAACAACTTGATACATGAAATATAGAGCACTTGAAAGCGAAACCATCATGGAATAACAACGTTGACTCGACTAAGACACTGGTCTCCCATGAATCATTATAAACCCTTTCCAAAGGCCGGAATTGACATGAAAGAATTCTTTCTCACTTTCCCACTAGATAACGGTTTGTTATCTTTCTTGTGTTGTAAGCGAGCAGAATGCCTAAGATTCTAAAAGTTCTGCCTCAGTTTACTAAAACGTTGCTTTCTGTCCAAGTTTTCACTATCTTCTCCCTTTGCACCCGACAAAGCAACCCCAGCATCATTTTCAAGCTGTTGCTCTGAGAAAAGCGATGAAAGGTCTTTCCCAGGAATGTGACCTTGCTCAGGCCTCTCTTCTGCACTTAACTTCGGCCCAGTCAACCCCACATCCCCAAGCCCTTCAACATGAACATCATTCCCAACATGAACATCATCATAAGTATAATTCCCATCGTGAGCATCAGACACAATTACAAAGAGAAAAGGGTTAACCTTCCTGCGGTGTTTCCTTCGCTGCCTGTACCCCTGTTCAGAATATTCCTCTTTCCTTTCTCTCGCTATGGGAATGGGATTTTGAAAAATGTGGAAACAAGGATTGGAGAGAAAGCTTCAATGGAGACCCCTTCCCCCTATGATAATAACTCTTCCAGGAGTGGATTTCCCTTCCTTCCGAGGGGCAGATTCCTCTCTTTCTGTTGTCTCACCCCTGTCCTTAACTAAGAGGAGTTGTTGTTGTTGTTGTTGTTGTTGTTGTTATTATTATTATTATCTTTATTTGTTTTTTAAAAAATCTTTATTAAGTTTTACATATACGTATACATTAGAAGGTGCAAGACCGGGGGTGGGAGAGAGTTAGAGTGAGGGAAAGTGAAGAAAGAGAGAGAGAAAAGAAAGGGAAAAAAAAGGAGAAAAGGGGAATTAAAAGGGGGGAAGAAGAGAGCGAGAAAATGAAAAGGGAGGGGGGTATTATCAACTTTATTTGTACCCCGCTAACATCTCCCGCAGGACTCGATGCGGCTTACAAAGGCCAAGCAAGGCCTCAATAAAAACAACAGCATAACAATACACATAACATTTCATGCAAATCAAAAAATTAAGCAATAACAGTAAACAATAAGACAATACTCCATAACATGATAAAACTAGTAAATTGGATGTTTGTAACTCGGGGACTGTCTGTATACATAGAGAGCCAGGGCCTGAATTCCATGTAAGAAAGAACTGAGGAGATTGTGGTAAGAAAGAAGAGCTAGAAAAAGGCAGGGATGCCCTCGATTTTGTAACCAGCACTATGCGATTTGCAAGGGCTGTAGGAACCCGCTCTTCTTCTCCTTTTGGGAGTGGAATGGGAGAAGGGATGTGTGTTTGACGAAAGCGCTGTGGTTCTCCCGGATCCCATCTGTGTGGCAGCAACTGACAAAGACCGGCTCTTCTATGCAACAAGCGTTAGGTCAGACTCTGGGAGAGAAGAGGTGATCCACAGAATACAAATGGCAGCTTCACACTCTCTCCTGTTCCTTGGCTGCATTTGCAGAATATTCCTCCTGCTGATCCTCTCCTTCCCTCCCAAGCCAAGCCCGCTGCTGCTAGAATTAAAATGGGAGAGGAGCCATTGGGAAATCATATCTTTCCAGCAAAAATCAAGAGTTTTTGGCTGGCACAATGTCCTCTTAATGGTCATGCCAGAATTTAACAGCATCAACCAGTTGTGTGAGCAGATACATCCCCAACTGGTTGCAGAGTCATAGAAAGGTAAATTTATTTAATTAATTACTTACTTACTATATTTATATATCGTCCTTCTCAGCCCGCAGGCGACTCAGAACGGTTTACAGTTGGTACCAAGACCATAAAATACAATATCAATACAATAAAACCACCAAATAATAAAACCATAACAAAATCAGTAAAAAAAAAATGGTATGCCAGGCCAGGAATCATCTTTTCCACTGCCTGGTGCTTGACCTAGTGGCGCAATGGGTTATAAACCCTTGTGCCGGCAGGACTCCTGACTGAAAGATCAGCAGTTTGAATCCGGGGAGCGGGATGAGCTCCCTCTGTCATCTCCAGCTTTCCATGCAGGGACATGAGAGAAACCTCCCACATGATGGTAAAACATCCGGGGGTTCCCTGGGAAATGTCCTTGCAAACAGCCAACCCTCTCATACCAGAAACAACTTGCAGTTTCTCAAGTCACTCCTGACACACACACACACACAAAAAGCACTGCCATCTCTGCATATTCTCTGCTTTCTTTACGGTAGATGAGGTTACATTATGCCCATGTGTCACAACATTGGCAGGTATTGGTCGTGAGCCCAAAATAAGATGTCTGGCATACCAAGTCGGTGCATTATGTTTGTATTCATTGGGAGAAATCCCCAAGGGATATCTCATCCATCCTTCTGCTGGCTCAGAAGTACACGGTCGAGTCTGGTGGAATCTCCTTCTCTTGAGGTTTTGAAGCTGAGGCTGGATGGCTATGTGGATGGATGGGAGGGATCGGATTGTGTCTTTCTGCTTGGCAGGAAGACTGGATTGCTCTTGGAGTGTCTTCCAACTTCACAATTCTATGATGCATCCTTTCTAGGCCTACATAACAACCAAACAAATAGAAGATGACAATCTGTAACCTCTCAGGGAAGCTCAGAGAATTATTGATTGCCCTCATTCCTGCTTCCTTAAGAAAACTTAGAATATTCTCACCCTGGATATTCTTTTTTTTTTTTTAATGACAGATGGTATAGGATGATAAAAACAAGGACAAATAGGCGGAAAGATAGCTTTTATCCTAGAGATGTTACTATATTGAACTTTATGATTTCACATTGATGTGACATGAGAGGTTGTGCAATAGTGATTAGAATGCGGAAGGGTGGGTAATGCATATTGGAGTGCATATTGGGGGTAGCATTTAATTTCATTTTACGATGTATAATGACAAAACAAAGTGTCAAGGGCTTTCATGGCCGGAATCACTGGGTTGCTGTGAGTTTTCAAGGCTGTATGGACTTGTTCCAGAAGCATTCTCTCCTGACGTTTCGCTCACATTTATGACCATACAGTTAGTCTAGTCTAGTCTTGCATAGCTGCTTCTACGAGGGTTGAATGAAAAGTAATGCCTCCACCTCCGTAACTCCTCAACAGACGGCAGTACTGTTATGCGGCAGGTACTGGCTTGTTCAGTAGACTCTCCTCTACAGTTCCATTTTGGCAGGAAGCCTTAGTATTGAATGGTTGTGTTGTTAAAATGCGAAGTATGGAACCCTGCGCAAACAGTCGGTCAATGCGACTTAAGCAACATGCAATCATTGAATTCTTGACAGCAGAAGGTGTCACCCCAAAGGAGATTCATCAGAGAATGCAAGCTGTTTATGGTGATTGTGTTGATGTGAGTACTGTGTGTCATTGGGCAAGAAAGTTTAAAGATGTTGAGGTTGGAACATATGACTTGCATGATAAACAAAGAGTTGGACGTCCTGTGAGGCAGCCACCGAGTTTCGCAAGCAAAAGGTTGACAGATTGATTGAGGACGATCGTCATATCACTCAGAGGAAATTTCAAGCATAATGGGCATTTCACAAGAACATGTGGGTCACATATTGCTTTGGTTGGCTATCGGAAGATCTGTGCACAATGGGTTGCGGAAACAGAGTGTCGACTTCTTCCGTGACAGCTTCAGAAAACTTGTTAATCGTTGGCAGAAATGTATCCAATTGTCTGGTAATTATGTGGAAAAATGAATAGTGGTAGTTAAAGAGCACATTCTAAGGATTATTTCTGCATTTGCTTTATTAAAATATTCCCATCCAAACCCAAGTAACGAAGGTGGAGGCATAATTTTTCATTCAACCCTTGTACATAATTACCTTGATATCTCCTGCCATGGGTCTAAGTCCTCTGCAAGAGGTCTGCAGTGTGCAAATTTCGTTTTTTCCTAAATGCCAGGGAAAACACCAGGTTTACCATTCTCCCATCCTCCTTAAGACCCAACCCACACAGCTGGATTATTGCCTATCTTTCCTTCCCCCCTTCTTTGCGCCCTTCCTTCCTTCCTTTCTTTCTTGGAGCGAAAGGAGTGGCAATCCACCCAATAATCAGGAGGGAGCTTCTCCGGCTTTGCCAGCACATGCCTTCTGCCTCCAAGGTGTGTGATTGCACTCTCAAGTGCACAGAGCATTTTCCAAACCCATCGCCCCCTTCCTTCTTTCCTTCTTTTGTTGGAAACTGGGTCAGTGTGCCGTCGTTGTCACCATTTGTTCCCCCTTGTGTTCCTTTCCAGCTGCCTTCCAGCCCCCACGGAAGAGAAAAATAAAGCATTATGGGGTTAGGAGCTGGTGGGACATGCTGCCCACCCTCCGAGGCCAGTTCTGTGGCTGTCGGCCCTTCGGTATTTCCCTGGTTGCCCTTTTTTCGTCTCCCACGAAGGTGAATCAACGCTCTGGGAAGTCTCCCAGTGTGGAAATCTTAAATAAATTGGAGACATTTATTTAACCCTTTTCCCCAATTTGTGTACTTTTTTTTTTTTTGCAGTCCCCAGGACCCTCTGGAATTGCCAATCAGTGGGGAAGTGAGCAGATATACCCTATTGACTTGGATCCAATGCTCACCTTTTGAGCTAAATGACCTGGCCAAAATGAGGGTGCGCATTAGATTAGCAAAATATGGTCATTTTAGGACTGGCGCCAAAGCAAAAGGGGAAGCTTTTTCAAGAGCTGCACCTGGAGCTCCTCTTTGAGGGACCTCATCTCTAATTTAATGGTTCGATGCTATAGGACCCTGGGATTTGTAGTTTGGTGAGGCATCCAGCTCCTTTGGCAGAGAAGGCTCAAGGCCTTGTCAAACTACAGCACCCATGACTCCGTAGCATTGAATGAAGGCAGTTAAAGTGGATTCATTCTGCAGCAGTGATGCATCTCAAGGTTTCCTTTTCCATTGAGGGACATTTGGTGCTCTAAATAATAAAGAGTGCACTTTTTTGCCGCTGCACATTGCATTTGGCAGATAATACTTTTTTTGGTTTCAGGGTTTTGAAAATGGAGTTGCGCATGAGATTCGATGGTGCATGAGACGCGAATAAATGCGGCAATTCATCCATCCGCTTCTGTTCCGTTTTCATGCCTCCTAGAGCCACATGTTGTTAGTGATGTGCGCCTTCTGATCAAATGGAGAGAGCCTGCTACAGGCATATTCTGGGGCTGAGAGAGTGTGACTTGCCAAGAGCCACTCATGGCTTTCCGTAGATCCAAACACTCCAGAGCTGGAGTCCGATGCTCAAAACCACCCCTGAGGAAAAAGAATGGGACTTGTTTTTGAACATTGACTGTCCTCACCATTTGGGCGAGAGAAGCCTCCCACAAGCATGGTAAAACATCAAAACATCTGGGCGTCCCCTTGGCAACGTCCTTGCAGACGGCCAATTCTCTCACACCAGAAGCAACTTAAGTCTCAAATTGCTTCTGACACGGGAAAAAAAACTCTTTTGGGTAGCAGACACTTCCAATAAGGGGATTTGTTTGGACAAGGAGCCCAGGGTTCAAATCCTCTTTGCTCAGCTGCGAAAACCCAATGGGTGGTCTTGGGTAGGTCACACTCTCTCAGTCTCAGAGGAAGGCAAGGGCAACTCTCATCTCTGGCCCCTTCTACACTGCCATATAATCCATATTATCAAATCAGATAATCCACATTATCTGCTTTGAACTGGATTATATGAGTCTACACTTCCATATAATCCAGTTAAAAGTAGATAATCTGGATTTTACATATAAGACATTGTAGATGGGACCTTAGATCTTTCCATGATTTTTTTCCCATTGGGTTGCCATTCAATGGAAAAAAATTGAAGGCACAGTTCAACAAGAACAGCAATGGTAGGATTCACATACCTAAGGTTAGGGATAGGGATAGAATCATAGAATCATAGAGTTGGAAGAGACCTGGTGGGCCATCCAGTCCAACCCTCTGCCAAGAAATAGTAAAATTGCATTCAAAGCACCCTCGACAGATGGCCATCCAGCCTCTGTTTAAAAGCTTCCAAGAAAAGAGCCTGGAAGGCCATGTTTTCTCCCCCTTTATTATGGGTATTTAGATATGAGACCTAAAAACCATGGTTGGAGGAAAGCAAAGCAAAACCCATGCTAGCGTTTTTTTGCAGTGTTTTTTGCTAGCGTTTTTTTGCCACTCTGGGGTGTCAAGAGGTAGCCTCCTTGAACTAGAACAGTGTTTCTCAACCTTCCTAATGCCGCGACCCCTCAATATAGTTCCTCATGTTGTGATGACCCCCAACAATAACATTATTTTCGTTGCTACTTCAGAACTGTCATTTTGCTCCTGTTATGAATCGTGATGTAAATATCTGATATGCAGGATGTATTTCCATTCACTGGACCAAATTTGGCACAAATACCTGATATGCCCAAATCTGAATACTGTTGGGGGAGTTGATTTTGTCATTTGGGAATTGTAGTTGCTGGGATTTATAGTTCACCTACAATCAAAGAAAATAGAAAATACCAGAAGGGTTTGATGGGCATTGACCATGAGTTTGGGAGTTGTAGTTCACCTACATCCAGAGAGCACTGTGGATTCAAACAATGGTGGATCTGGACCAAACTTGACTCAAATACTCAATGTGCCCAAATGTGAACACTGGTGGGCTTTGGGGGGAAATAGACCTTGACATTTGGGAGTTGTAGTTGATGGGATTTATAATTCACCTACAATCAAGGAGCATTCTGAACCCCATCAATGACAGAATTGAGCCAAACTTCCCACACAGAACCCCCATGACCCACAGAAAATACTGTGTTTTCTGATGGTCTTTGGTGACCCCTCTGAGACTCCCTCACAACCCCCCCCAGGGGTCCCGACCCCTGGGTTGAGAAACACTCAACTAGAGCATGAAAGACTATGACTTGCATCCTCCCCAAACTGTAGAAGCCTCATATTTCCATAGGAAGAAACCATGGCTGTTGAAATTGGTTCAAGCTGCTATAATTACTGAGTGCGGACTCACTCTTGAAAGCACATTATTGCAATTAACGCAGCTGGTTTTGCAAGTTTCTGCTGGTTTTCAAAGGCTGGCTTGTGTGAGGAGTGCTCCGTTCCTGTTTTTACGACTTTTCACTGTAGGATAAACACGTTTTTTGTCATGCAAGGTGCTTTGGGAAACTGATTTGAAAGTCAAGGGGTGCGTTTGTGTGAAACTGAACCAAGCCTATGGTTTGCAAAGAACCATATAATCATCAACACAGATGAGATCCTTTATGTGGTTCGCGATATGACATTTTAGGTCTTTCCACCATTCCTCATTGCTCCAGGCTTTATAACAAAACACTCCTTCAGTAGGTTTGTGTCAATGTTTACTATTATTAAGTGCATGTGTGTACTTCTGGCCCTCCAGTTGTGTTTGGTGTGCAATTTCCATGGGAACTTTGGGAGATGTAGTCCTGGTTTGAAAGTGTTATTTCTGTTTAATAATAATAATAATAATAATAATAATAATAAGCTGACACGATATGAGGATTTAAAGATTGAACTGCAAAGACTCTGGCACAATCCAGTCAAGGTGGTCCCAGTGGTGATCGGCACACTAAGTGCAGTGCCTAAAGACCTTGGCCTGCACTTAAACATAATCAGCGCTGACAAAATTAATATCTGCCAGCTGCAGAAGGCCACCTTACTGGGATCAGCATGCATTATTCGCCGATACATCACATAGTCCTAGACACTTGGGAAGTGTCTGACGTGTGATCCACTACAACAGCCAGCAGAGTGTTGCTGTGGACACATCTTGTTGTGTTTCAAACAACAACAACAACTTTATTCATATATCCCACCTCCACCTCCCTGAAGGGACTCGGGGCAGCTTACATGGGGGCCAAACCCAATATAAATAAAGGTTACAAAGTTAACCTTTGCAGCCCGACCTTTGCAGATCTTCCTTTCTCAAATCACATGGCATCTTAGGGCTAGGCAGACTTAGTCAGTAACTAAACCATTATTCAAAGGCACATTGGAACATCCAGAAGGCCACCTTACTGGGATCTGCACACATTATTCGCCGATACATCACACAGTCCTAGACACTTTGGAAGTGTCCGACATGTGATCCAATACAACAGCTAGCAGAGTGATCTTGTCTGCTGTGGACTCATCCTGTTGTGTTTCTAATAATAATAATAATAATAATAATAATAATAATAATAATAATAATAATCTTTATTTATATTGCACTCTATCTTCTGAGGGGTCTCAGAGTGGATTACAGAACACATATATGGCAAACATTCAATGCCGTTATACAATTAACAACATGATAGACAGTACACAAACAGAGGCAAAGGCTTCCTTTTTTTCCATCTCCGGCATCTGGAGTCTGTGCTCAACTCCGGCCATGGGAGGTTCTGTTGTACCTTTTCCATGCCGAGGAGCCTGTTGTCCATGGACGCCTTCCTGATCAAATTGCCTGTACCCAAAGCAGTACTTATTGATCTACTCATATTACTGTTTTCTAACAGTTAGGTAAGCAGAAGCTAGGGCTGACAGTGGGAGCTCACCCCCGAGCCGCAGCTTGAACTGCCAACCTTCCGTTGGCAACATTTCTTGCAGCTGGCAGTTTAACCTGCTGTGCTATCATGCCCCCTTAATTGTGCGGGCCTTACTTTGAAAGGAGCCAAGATGCTTAAAGCAGCAGCAAACTGTTATAAACTATGTAGTGTGGATACCCGGTAGGATGCCAAGCAATATGGAAATACACAATATCTGGCTTGCTGCTTCTGTAATAGAGATGGATGGGCTATTTAAACCGTCCGCATCTATTATGGGTGAAGTGAGATCTGACCCGAGGAACAGTGACTTTACGCACAGCTGCACAGATGCTGCCTGGATCCTATTCTGCCCCTGGGCTCTCCTTCTCCATCATTCAAAAAAGGAGAGAAAACTGGCTCTGAAAAACCTTTTGCTTACTAACTTTCAAGGCCACAATGTTGCTCTTGGCCAGTTACTGTTGCTGTTTCTGTTTGCTGTGCATATTTTATTACGAAATCATAGAACGAGTTGGAAGAGACCCCCCTCAAAGGTCATCCAATCCAACTCTTCTGCCATAAAGGAAGACACAATCAAAACCCTCCCGACAGATGGCCATCCAGTCTGTGTTTTTGGAAACTTCCAGAGAAGGAAAGCGATTCTACTACATAAATAGCCTCTTTGTTTATCCCTGCAGAATTAATACCATTGGAACCCATTTAAATACCACAGTTCAATGCTTTGGAATTGGCAAGTTTCTTTCCATATTAAGTTATGAATCTCCTGAGAACCAATGGAACTCAGTGCCACAAGATTGGAATTTTAAGGAAGTCATTTTGGACTGCAAAACCCCAAAACCCCCAGCCAGCATGTCTATTAGCTATTGCTGTCTGGCATTTTAGGTCTCATCTACACAGTAGAATGGATCCAGTGTGATGGCACTTTAACTGCTATGCAATCCTAGGATTTGTAGTTTGGCACTCTTTGGCAAAGGAGGCTAAAGACTTTGGGAAACTCAAGCTCCATAGTTTTATAGCTTTGAGCCATGGCAATTAAATCTGTCTCAAACTGCATTCATTCTGCAGTGTAGCTGCATCCAAAGACTCGAGGCTCTCTTGCTGCTTTTTCTTGCTGCAACAGTGGGAAACCCCTCCTTGTTTTTTGCAACTGGCACCACCTTTTTCAGCCATTTAATAATAAGAACATCTGTCATTGAGCTCCCACCTTACTGCCTTCTTGCAAGACCCCACAAGCCCAGCTTCAGAGATAAACATCGGGGCCGTTGGCGCATAATGATACTTGTAAAGTGTTTAAAAGCAAGAGATAACAAGCAGAGAGACGAGCCAAGGAGCATCAGAGCCAGCAAAACAACAAACAAACCAACCCTTCTCTGCCTCAAATGAAACCTTTCGGCACCTGATTCCAACTGCAAAGACTGGCACAAGCCAGTAAAGGCAGTGGTGATCGGCACATTGGGTGCAGTGCCAAAAGACCTTGGCCTGCACTTAAAAACAATTGGTGCTGAAAAATCACCATCTGTCGGCTCCAAAAGTCCACCCTACTCAGATCCACACACATTATTCACTGATACATCACACAGTCGTAGACACTTGGGAAGTGTCCAACGTGTGATCCGATATATAAACCAGCATAGTGATCTTGTTTGCTGTGTACTAATCTTTCTATGTATGAAATAATAATAATAATAATAATAATAATAATAATAATAATAATAATAATTCATACTCATTTCCTCAAGGCAGGGCACATCATCATCACAAAACATTACGTAAAATACATATATTAAAATATATCTCTGTACTATATATGAAATATAGTTAGATTATGGTCTGTTAAGTATCTTTTATAATAGTGTTAAATAAAGATCAATTTATATCTTAACCTAATGTAAACACTGTACTGATGTGGATAGATGATTGTAAGGTGGGATCTTATATTGGTCGCTGATAGTGAATAAAGAATGGATTAATTGATATTAGGTATATATTAAAATACACAGAATTAAGATGAAAAAATTCAGTAAACACAGACAATGAAAAGCAGCGTCTAGGTTTCTAGTGATAGATCAAACAATCTGCTGGTTTGGGTCTTCGCTTGGATGCTTGTCCCCAAGAGTCGCTTCCATCTGGCGCATTTCTCTTCATGTTTCCATGTTTCTCCTCTAGATCTCCGACATCTACATCAGTGGAACGACTGGGGACTTGACCGCCAAAGAGAAGCTGCTCCTCTGGACGCAGAAAGTGACCGCGGGATATGTGCCAGTCAAGTGCACCAATTTCTCATCCTGCTGGAATGACGGGAAGATGTTCAACGCCATCATCCACAGATACAGGTGCGCCAGGCTCCCCTCTCCCATCCTAAGTGGCCTAATAAGTCCTAGGACATCATACAACTCCCTCTGAAATGCGGTTCCAAAATTATTATGGCCTTGGATTAGTTTCAGGAATTGCTCTTGGTGTAATTGGAGTCCTGGGCCTTAGGGATTTCCATTTTGGGGATTTGGTTCTGAAGATGCTCAAGGGAACAAAAACACTTGGATTTCAATCCATCATCCCTTTAGCATGGTGCAGATAACATGTAATAATATACTATGGCCTATGTGCAGAATAATTTATTATTTATTTATTTATGACATTTATATGCCACCCTTTTCACCCCGAAGGGGACTCAGAGAGGCTTACAACATACATATATATATATATATATATACACACACACACACACACACACAATATTATATTATTAGCATAGTACAATATCAGTATTATATATTACTATATTGTACTATACTATTATATTGTAATATTAATAATATTACATGTAATATAAAATATATATATACCAATACTTGAGGCCACTGAGCATTGCACAATGCATGATGCAAGGTGCAAGGTACAGGATGTGGAATTGCAATTCACAATCACAGTGGAAAGTATAGAATGCACAACCACGATGCAAAGTGTCGGAGTGCAAAAGGATAGGATGTGTGCAAATGTGATAGTATAGGATGCACAGCCACAGTGCAAAGGATAGGATACACAACTACAATCCAAAATACAATATTCATAACTGTAACGCACAATGCGCAGCTTGCATAGAGATGGCACAGGTGGAGATACTGTTTGTGCCACACTCAGCAAAACGTATCCGTTACACATTGGAGATAATTGTTTGGTCTTGAACACATTGTATGACTTACGTGTGTTTACAAATGCTGACCATGATCCCTGAGTGTATGGCTGTTTCTTTTCACAAGATTGGGGCACACTGCACTTGCTTAGAGGTGCTCTTGCTTATCCTTTCGTTTCTGGGCTGAATGCTTTGACGGAGGGAACTGCGAGGCTGCCTTCGAGACTTCTCCTTCCTCCTGCAGCATGCATTTATCTTGCAGCTTCAACCTGCAAATACCAAACCACCTCCTTTTGTGTCTCCTTCAGGCCTGACCTGGTGGATATGCAGAGAGTGGAGATCCAGAGCAGCCGGGAGAACCTGGAGCAGGCGTTCGAGATCGCAGAGCGACTGGGCGTCACCAGGCTTCTGGATGCTGAAGGTGGGCATTGGGAAAACTGGCTGCGGGAGAGATAGGGAGGGACTCCTTTCATCTCTACGAAGGCAGAGGAGGGTGATCCTGCTTTCAGTACAAAAAGCTGCACACAGGCTACTGGAGGACTCTTCCTTCTTTCCTTCTTCCCTCCCTCCCTTTTCTCATTCTCTTTTTCTTTTATTTTCTTTTGAAACAAATAAATTCATTCGATTGAAAGCTGAAAAAACACACATGAAAATTATTGGAAAATGCTTACATCCTGATAGGCAGGGAGAAAAGATTTGCAGTTGTTATTATTTTTTGTCAAACAGTAGCATTATATTGTTGTTGTTGTTACTACTGCTGCTGCTATCATCCCCTTTATTTCTCAGGATTGATACACAAAATTGGCTATTTCCACCTTGACTTCTCTCTAAAAGCCATGCTTCCTGTGTGCAAGGAGTCTTATGTCCCTCCCTGCCCCAAATCATTAGCTGTATTGAGGAGCAAAATGGCAGCCAGCTTTTCTGTTTCCCATCCCCTCTTTTCCTGCTTGTTCTCCTCTCTGCAGATGTTGATGTGGAGTCTCCTGACGAGAAATCCGTGATCACGTATGTGTCTTCCATCTACGATGCCTTTCCCAAAGTCCCGGAAGGAGGAGACGGGATCAGCGCCACCGTGAGTCCGGCTTCCCATTCTCTTTCCCTCCTGTGGGCAACCAGCTCTCCTCGACCATTTATTCCCCTTCCTTCCCTATCGTTTCCTGCAGGAAGTGGATCGGAGGTGGGCGGAGTACCAGAGCAACGTGGAGAGTCTCCTCTCCTGGGTCAAGCAGCACACCATCATCATGTCCGACAAGTCCTTTCCCCAGAACCCGGTGGAGCTTAAGGTAAGAACCCAGCCTGCAAACTCTACTCTGGTTCTTTATATGGAGCATTGTATAATTTGGCTGGGCCCAAATAGCTCCAAAAACACCAGATCATGTTTGATCTTGGAAGCTCAGCATGGTCAGACCTGACTAGTCCTTGGATGGAAGGAATCGTCACTGCTAAAACCACCTGCGTATTGCTTACCTGTTTTACTGTGCTTTGAGTCTCGTTTTAGAGAGAAGAAGCGGGAACCTAATAATGATGATGATGATGATGATAATAATGATGATGATGATAATAATAATAATAATGTATTGGTTTCACTGTAAGCTGCTTTGAGTCTCTTTTTAGAGACACAGCAGGGTAATAATAATAATAATAATAATAATAATAATAATAATAATAATAAGGGAGGTGTTCAATTTGTGATTTTGTGATATGAAATCCAGCATATATATCTTGTTTGCTCTTTCATACTGTGTTTTGTGTCAGTAAAATAATAATAATAATAATAATAATAATAATAATAATAATAATAATGTATTGGTTTCACTGTAAGCTGCTTTGAGTCTCTATTTAGAGGCAAAAATCAGGGTAATAATAATAATAATAATAATAATAATAATAATAATAATGTATTGGTTTTACTGTAAGCTGCTTTGAGTCTCTTTTAGAGTCAATAATAATAATAATAATAATAATAATAATAATAATAATAACTGCAAAGACTCTGGCACAAGCCAGACAAGGTGGTCCCAGTGGTGATCGGCATACTGGGTGCAGTGCCTAAAGACCTTGGCCTGCACTTAAACACAATTGGCACTGACAACATTACCATCTGCCAGCTGCAGAAGGCCACCTTACTGGGATCTGCACGCATTATTCGTCGATACATCACACAGTCCTAAACACTTGGGAAGTGTCCGATGTGTGATCCAATACATCAACCAGCAGAGTATCTGCTGTGGACTCATCTTGTTGTGTTAATAATAATAGTAATAATAATAATAATAATGTATTGGTTTCACTGTAAGCTGCTTTGAGTCTCTTTTTAGAGACAAAAAGCAGTATGATAATAATGATGACAATAATAATAATAATAATAATAATAATAATAATAATACTTAAGAAAACGTTGTGAAATTCATGGCATTGCCATAAGTCAACAAGTAACTTGGGCCCCATCTGAACAGTAGATATAATGCAATTCAATGCAGTTACATTGTTTTTATATGAGTCTACACGGATCATATAATGCAGTCCCAAACTACATTAAATGGTAGTGTAGATGGAGCCTTAGAACTCCATAGGCCCACACAGATATGGAAGCAATTCCAAGTTTAGGTTACATTGGTGCTCTTGGTTGCAGCTCTGAACTGGTTTTAAATATTGCCCCCTCTCTTGACCCATCCTTCCTTTTTGCGTTCAAGAATGGGCTTGATAAATGTCTTAGAAAGGTTTTAGGACAACAAAGGGAAAGAAAAGCAGAGGGCTTTCTTCTCTCTTTACCTTCTTGCATCCGTCCCATTACGGATTCTGGACCCCTTTCCCTTCCCCTTTGTGATGACTAGCCTTTTTATGTATTTCCCCCCTCTTCTGTGGAGTAAGATTCCCGACTCTCCTTTCTTTCAGGCACTTTATAATGAGTACATTCACTTCAAAGAGACGGAGATCCCAGCAAAGCAGCAGGAAAAAAGGAGCATCGAGGAGCTGTATAAACTGCTGGAGGTGAGAGCAAAGAAGTCATTGTAAGGAAAGAGAACTGGTTTGACTTTCAAATACAGCCAGGCCTCTCCATTTGCAGATTGGACTTTTGCAGATTTGATTATTCGGTCATTCTAGGAATCTTGTCAGTCCTCTAGTGCAACTCCAGCCGACCTTGATCATGGAATCACACTGGAGGAGCTAGAGATTCCCATGAAGACCTCTGTTATTTGCATTTTCCCCCATTTTATGGGGATCCAATGCCCTTAGCCTTAGTGAATGTGGACTGTAAAAGCAAACCCAAAGGGACTTAGAAATCCAGCTTTGACATACCTTTGAAACATTAAAGCAGAATGTGGGGAAGTCTCCTTCTCAGGAACTTTTTAAGTAGAGTCTGGATGGCCATCTGTTGGGAGGGATTGCATTTTATCTTCCTGCCTGTTACGAATAACTTTTCAGTAACTTTAAAGCATAGGGTTTTTTAACTGCAATTTTCCAATAAGAGAAAGGGTATCAGAACTTTTACAGAACAATATTTACACGTATAGACATACAGATTCTATGTATCTTGTTTGTATTCTATATATCTTGTCGTATTGTTATGCTGTTGTTTTATTGAGGGCTTTGGCCTTTTGTAAGCCGCACCGAGTCCTTCGGGAGATGTTAGCGGGGTATAAATAAAGATAATAATAATAATAATAATAATAATCTACATTGGCTAACCAACAAACAAAGGTGAATTACATTTTTACTCAGCATTCACACACATATAAACATTCCTCCTCATGTATAAATCACCGTTTCACCATTCTTCCTCCGTGAAGAATGTCTTTTAGGCCAGACTGCTTCCTGGCAAATCTGCCAATGCATATTTCCAAAACTCCTTAGTTTCAAAATGCCAAAATGCATCCTTTCTCTAAGCACAATGTCAAGGATCAGATCTGTGTTTTCCCTACAGCAGAAACTGACTCCCTGCACAAAATCCAAGACTTAAAAATTGCACTCCTTCCTCTTCCCTTGAGAAAAGAAAGCATATGTCTTGAGCGCCGGGCTGAGAAAGGCAGGATATAAATACTGTAAATAACACCAACAACAACAACACGCTATCTCTGTCCTACCCATGGACCAGAGAGGTGGATGAGCAGCTCCACTGTCTGTCACACTTGAGAATTATTAGATTGATTCATTATAGGAATATTCTGCTGATGTAGTAAATAATTGTCCTGGTTGAGATTATCTTGAGTCTTTACCTCCTGACATAAATGTTTGTCTTCAGGTAACAAACCATTGTGTTCTGGGTTTGACTTGAAAGGGCATTGTCTTTGACTAATGTAAACAAAGATCATTTCCTTTAGAGTTAATCTGGTTTTTTGTCAGCAAATATTGACAGATGTAAACATTTCTCTTATCATAGTTCTTATCACAGTTTACTTTTCAGTTCTCATTAGCAAATTTTAATTACAGTTCAGCAAGCAGGTAGTAAATGATTTAGAATGGACTCAGACTTGGTTGTGTTAATGTTTTAAGGGCCAATATTTTAAATGTATTTTTATTGCTTTTTAATGTATTTTTATTGCTGTTGACCTGTTTTGTTGTGCTCTAACTGTTTCGTTGTCAGCATCTAATGACTGCCAATTGTAAGCCATCCTGAGTCCCCCTTCTGGGGTTGAGAAGGACGGGATACAAATGCTATAAATAAATAAATAAATAAATAAATAAATAAATAAATGTGACTTCAGCCAAATAAATAAATAAATGTGACTTCAGCCCAAATTATTAGCTCTCATTCGTTCATTCCTTTCATACAATTCCATTCATACCAAATCATATCCACATTTATCAAATCTGCACATCATATTGCTTGTGGCACCTTCCAACTCAGTGAGTCTATGATTCTCTAATTCCTAACGTGTTTAAAAATTGTGGGCTCTTAAAGGTACTGGAGAATTTTTGTATGAAACTTATGCCGAAAGAAGTCAATTTCTGAAGCTGAAACTCAACCAAGTGGTGGAATTTGTCTCCTAAAATGACAATTTCTACCCTTTTGGCCTCAGGATCAGCACTGTGGATCCTTTGCAATATGGGTCCTTTGGACAGAAGGGCATTTCCCATCCCATTTATGCCAAAGATGGGTCCAGGAAGGGGGAGGGCGGTTTGGATGGGTGAATGGATAGGGCCAAACAAAGGAAACAAACTATGCCCTATGTTTCCCATGCTATGAGTGATTAGGACAATGCACAAGCTTCCGTTCGGAAAGTTTAGTTTTCTAATATTGTTGAATTCCTGCTCTGAAGCACCAATTGTCTGGCAGGGTCTTCCAAATCCCCAAACCACCCTTCATCTCCCGCGGTCTTTGGCCATGTATCGTATTGACGTAGGTCTCACGCACCATCAAATCTGAGGCACACCTCCATTTTCAAAAACCTAAAAAAGTATTTGCCTGCAAATGTAATGTGCAGCAGCAAAAAGTGCCATTTTTATCATTTGGCTAAAAAATGTGCTAATTAGAGTGACTGCATGCTTGCAATTCCTTCTTTTAAAACAAAAAGTGTTAGAACACCAAATCTTTCAACGACGGAAAGGAAAATATTTGGGGTGCATCTATGACTGAATCCACATCAGCCACCTTGGTTCAATGCTATGGGCCATGGAGACTGTAGTTTGGAAATTTGAGGGCTGCCAAAGGAGGTAGATGCCTCAGCAAACTACACATCCCAGCATTGCATTGAGCCATAGTAATTAGAGGTGACGTCCCTCAAAGAGGAGTTCCTGAAGAAGCCTCCCCTTTTGCTTTGGCTCATCACTGAGGTGATTGTATGGCAGAAATCTAATGCACATTCTAATTTTGGCAAAATGGGTGAGCATTAGATTAGAGTAAATATGTTCGTTGTTCATTCGTTCAGTCGTCTCAGACTCTTTGTGACCTCATGGACCAGCCCACGCCAGAGCTCCCTGTCAGCCGTCACCACCCCCAGCTCCTTCAAGGTCAGTCCAGTCACTTCAAGGATGCCATCCATCCATCTTTCCCTTGGTCGGCCCCTCTTCCTTTTGCCTTCCACTTTCCCCAGCATAATTGTCTTCTCTAGGCTTTCCTGTCTCCTCATGATGTGGCCAAAGTACTTCAACTTTGTCTCTAGTATCCTTCCCTCCAGTGAGCAGTCGGACTTTATTTCCTGGAGGATGGACTGGTTGGATCTTCTCGCAGTCCAAGGCACTCTCAGAACTTTCCTCCAACACCACAGTTCAAAAGCATCTATCTTCCTTCGCTCAGCCTTCCCTAAGGTCCAGCTCTCACATCCGTAGGTTACTACAGGGAATAACATGGCTTTGACTAGGCGGATCTTTGTTGCCAGTCTGATGTCTCTACTCTTTACTATTTTATCGAGACTGGACATTGCTCTCCTCCCAAGAGTAAATATAGTATTTGATATTTGGATTCTCCCTTTCCTGTGGAGACTGTCTCCACGCGCTTTCAGTCCTGCCTCTGGACCAAGCCAAATGGTTGCTCTCCCCCTTTGTGTTCTACAGGTCTGGATTGAATTTGGTCGCATGAAGCTGCCCCAGGGCTTCCACCCCAATGACGTGGATGAAGAGTGGGGAAAACTCGTCATCGAGATGCTGGAACGTGAGAAGCTGCTGCGGCCGGCCGTGGAAAGGTGGGCTCTCTGACGGAGGAAAAGCACTGAGGTCCAAGCAAATACATAGGTCCAGATCCAGTTGTTGCTCTCTATTAGAGTATGCCCTAGAGCAGGGGATGCCAAACTACTTTTCATAGATTTCCACATAAGCCTTATTATGGTTGCTTTCAAAGAGCTGTTGAATCCATGGATAGAGAATCCGAGAAACAGCCCTTGTAGAACTGAGGCTGGGGAAAGATTCAAGAGTTTGGTCCTGGGCCCAGTGCTGTTCAATATATCAATGACTTGGATGAAGGTTTAAAAGGCAAGAGTGAATGTCACAATTAGCATTTAGTGGCCTTGTAGCTTCAAAGTCTGAAGGCTCACCCAGGCAGCAATCAGCCAGGCTTTAAAGCTACAAGGTCATTAAATTCTAATGAAGATGGCCAGTTGTGACATTCACACCTGCCTCAAGCAGACAAGAGTTTTTTCTCCCACCCTGGACCTTCCAGAGATATATAAATCTCACTTGTCGAGTTTCCAACAGACCTCACAACCTCTGAGGATGCCTGGCATCAATGTGGGTGAAATATCAGGAGAGAATGTTTCTGAAACATGGCCATATAGCCCAGAAAACTCACAGCTACCCAGATTCAAAGCAGTTTACAGTAAAATCAGTACAATACCATTTAAAACCCTAAAAGAGAGGGAATTGGGTGCTGAGCCCAAAATAAGTCCCACCTGCATCCTCTTAAATCTCGCACCGATTTGCAGGCAAAGTTTCAGCTGTGTTTGAATTGCACAGTTTTGGCTGTATTTGTACTTCTGAGAAGCAGGAATCTCTCCATTGTCTTTTATACAGACGTATAAATGAAAATTATCAGCTCATAATGTTTGTTTTTCCCCCTTCAAGGTTGGAGCTGCTCCTGCAGATCGCAAACAAAATTCAGAATGGGACTCTTTGCTGTGAAGAGAAGCTCACTCTGGCGAGGAACACACTACAGGCGGTAAGTTAAGCCCCTTTCCTCTTTTGACAAATCAGTAGCAGTTAAAGTGATACAAAAATGCAATCATTGTTCAGTGTGGACAGCAACCTGAGTGACATTTCCATTGGCGCTTCTCTCTTTTTAATCCCAGCACCTATTCTTCCTAGGAATTTCATTTGTTTTGCCTTTTTTTCTCCATCCATTGTCCTTTTGCATCTTCTTCCATTTCTGTTGTGCTGTTTGCTTCTTGCTGCACATATAAGACACACAGCCTGCCTTTAGCCCCTATCCCACCCCATAACCCTTCACTCTTCCAGCATAGTGTTAAGTGGACTGAAAATGGCCTTTATGAAGTTGTAATGTTTTGCACCATTTAGGTGGCACATTGGTTTTCAGCTCTGCTATCAGTTTGTTGTGACTGTTTTCATTGTTGATTTCTTATTATGGAACACATGGGTCAAACTCAAGGCCCCGCGGGCTGAATCTGGCCCTCTAGATACTAGACTACACTTCCTGTATTCCTAATCATTTGATGTCATGACTAAATCAGATGGGAGTTGTGATCCAGGAACATAAACAACAACAATTTTATTGTGGTCCATAGACCCATCAGTAAAACCAACAGTTATTATAAACATCTGGAAGGCTGCTGTTCGTTCTCTTTAGTCAGGAGAGTGAGGTTTGGATTTGGATACAAAGCTTGTGGATATAATGCCGGACTTACCTTATTTACTCAAATCTAATGCTCACCCTTTTGGGCTAAATTCCCTTGCTAAAATCAGGTTGCGCATTAGATTCACATCATACAGTAATCTTAGTGCTGGGCCCAAACAAAAGGGGAAGCTGATTTAGGAGTGACTCTTTGAGGGGCCTCATCTCCAATTTAATAGTCATGGCTAACTCCTATGGGGTCTTGAGATTTGTAGTTTGGTGAGGTATCAGCATCCTTTGGCAGAGAAGGCTCAAGGCTTTGTAAAACTACAGCCCTCAGGATTCCATAGCACTGAACCAAGGCAGTTAAAGTGCATTCATTTTACAGCAGAGATGCATCCCAAGGTTTTCCTTTCTGCTGCTGGAAGTTTTGGCATTCTAACACTTTTTGTTTTTAAAGAAGGAATTCTAAGCAGGAAGCAATTACAAAAGGGCACATGAGGTGCACATGAAATTTGATGGCGCATGAGATGAGTTAGTACAGTAATGTATCCATTTCCACAAATTCACTTACTTTCATGAGCAAATGGTCTTGTGTTGGGATCTTTAAACTTTTACGACTTGGTACAGTGTGTTTCCTGTGGGCATTGCCTTTACCTGCAGAAGGCGTTGCATCCTTTTGTAGTGACTCTGTCTCCCCTCCTTGCAGGACGAAGCACACCTGGAGTCTGCTCAGGCGGTTCAGCATGAGTCCGACGTCGTCCTGTACCTCCAGGAGTGCGAGGAGCTCCTCTACCAGCTCCAGGCGGATGTCCAAATACTCCGGGACGAGAACTACTACCAGCTAGAGGAACTGGTCGTCAAGTAAGCAGGCGCTTTTTGGGCGCAGAACAAAAGTAGAAATAATTTCTCATCTGCTCTTTGTGCTTGGTACTTGTGCTCATGCTGCAATTAGCCCAAAAACCTTCAGAGTTTTTTATTTAATCAAGCGCTGAAGGCAGGAGCGTAAGACTGTAGGTTTTATATAGCAATATTAAATGATCACTCACAAGCAGGTTTTGCTTGGAAACGAATATATTGCTTGTATCTCTGCAGCAAAGAAAGACACTACTGACTTTTTCCCACCACCACTTCCTTTTATACACCTTTCCTGCCCATCTCCTTCTCAGTTTCCTTATTAGAGCTTGTTGCTTCACAAGTTCCAATACAAGGTTTCCAGCGCCCTCTGCTGGCTTCAAAATGTCACAGAGAGAAAACGGAGGGAGCCAGGACGGTTCAGTCAGAATGTCACGGAGGGAATTTGTGATGTCTTTACGCCATCAGAAATTGACTCCTGACAAGGAGATCAGTTCAACAAGTTTAATTGATCAAATCACCTTGCTGGGTGGAGAGTGCCACACTGAATTGAGGTGTAGTTTAGTTTTTATAGCCAACACCTTTAACCATGTGCAAAGTTCCTATTTGTTACTAGGCAAAAACATTTTCAACTTTTTCCTTGTCTGAGCTCTCTGTTTTGGCTGGTATTTTTCCACTTCAAGGTCTGCTTTGTCATATCTGGTGTTTTTTTTCATCACAACCTTAGCCCTAGTTCCTTCAGTTTGGTGCTATATTTCATCCCAGGACACCTTGCAAGCCCTTTCTGCTTTCTGATTCAAGAATGATAGTTGAAGAAGGATCAAATAGTATCCATATAGAAAATCTGAGTCAACTGATAGAAATTCAGTGAGATTTAGCATCAAGTGGAATGGACAGATAGATGGGTGGGTGCCTACATTAATGCCACAAAATGGACCATGAGTGTTTTAATGTGGTGGTGGTCTCTTAAGAAGGGGACTCATAGTGGCTCATAATAAAAACCCAATACAATATAATTTAAAACCTAAAAATATACAAACATTGAAATACTATTAAAAATAAACAGTTTAAACCAATTAAAACCTATTCATATAGGTTGACCACCCCCCACCCTGATCTTAATGACTGTGTAAAAGTATAACAACAACAACTCATCTCTCCTAGTGGCTTGAGGTAGGGTATACATCAGGGTTATAAAAGAAAGATTTACCCCAATACTATTAAAATGCATATCACAAGATACAATTAAAATACAGGTTATCAACTCCCAGGATTCCATAGCATTGAGTCACAGCAACGAAAGTGGTGTCAAACTGCATTAATTCTACAGTGCAGATGCACCCTTAGGCAGTCTGTGTGCCCATGGCTGGAGGAGAGGACTGTGCAAATCCCATTGGCTTTGGGAGCATGCATTTGAGCCCCTTCCCCTGATTCTCTCTCTCTCTTAGGATGGTGCGCCTCCAAGATGAGCTGGTGACGCTGAAGCTGGAGTGCACCAATCTGTACCGGAAGGGCCACTTCACCTCCTCCTCCTCCTCTCCCTCCTCGGACATAGTCCAGCCTTCCTCCTTGCACACTGGCGGGCGCCTTAAGGCCAACCCCCTGCTGAAGGGGCTGCACACGGCCACCACTGCCTCCGCTGCTGCTGCCATTGCCATCGCTGCCTCGGCTTCCTCCTGGTTCCGGAAGCCCATGAGCCGCTCAGAGCTGGTGGCCGCTTCCTCCTCCGAAGACGAGGGCAACCTCCGGTTTGTGTATGAACTGCTGGCCTGGGTGGAAGAGATGCAGGTAGGCCTCATTATTTAGTAGTATTACACTATGTAGCACAATTTTTGTTCCTAGGTTATAACTGTCAGTTCCTAATGGGTTCTGTCATAAAAACATAGGAAAAGTTTATCCAACTGCAAAACTTATCCAACTTTTTTGCGAAAGGGACATCTTGCAGCACATTTTGCTCTAGTTTTTCAATGAATATCTCATAGAGTCTCAACCAATTCAACCTATTTTGTGGCAGCCACAAAAACCAAGTTTCCGGAGTATAACAACTACTTTCAAAGTAAGGACCACACAATTAAACAGAAAATAACCCTTTCAAATCAGGAACAGAACATTTCCCCCAGATATTTTTGGGCCTCCAACTTCCAGAACTCTTCACCACTGACTAAGGCAATTCTGGCTAGGAATAATGGGAATTGTAGTTCAAGGGCATCTAGCAGACCCCATGGTTCTCACCTCTGGCCTAAATCCTCTTGTTAATCCCAACTCCACTAAATCGGGAGAATCTGGCGAATGAACATTTAGGTAAACGCTACTGAACTAATGGATTAACTCTAGTCTGGGGATTTAGAAGAATTCACTTCAGAGTTGGCTCAGGGCTGATGTAGTTCACAGGATGGAATTGGTTGCCCAGTTTTGGGGCAACCAATATTCATATTCACTTCTTCTCTTTCACATTCACTTCTTCTCTTCTTACATATGAGAACAAAAAAGTTCCCAAAGTTTCTATTAGCAACTAGACCAGTGTTTCCCAAATTTTGGTTTACTCTGATTTACTCTGGCCAACTATAAAACCCATGATGCAGAACAGTCAAACATAACACTTGCACCTGGTAGTGTACTCTGCAGATTAAACTATTGTATTTTAAATCTACTCATCTCTAGTGTTGATTGAAATACACATACTAGGGATTTTGGGGCACCCAGCCTCAACATGGGAATTCTGTAAGGTGGAGCCCAAAGCATATGGGAAACCAAAGTTTGGGTAACACTGCACTGGACCATAGGAGTTATTGAGCACTTTTCAGTCCTGAAAATGCAGATTATATTGGAATTTTTTGTGCAACTTTTCAGATGAAGCTGGAGCGGGCCGAATGGGGGAATGACCTGCCGAGTGTCCAATCCCAGCTGGAGGTCCAGCGTAGTGTCCACAATGGTGTGGAGGACTTGGGATCCAGCGTGAAGGAGGCCCGGATGTATGAGGTAGGCAGCTTCCTCCAAACTAATGTAGGTCTGCAAAACAATGGATAATAGAGAACCCTATTGAAATCAATACCTTGGGATGCATCTACACTATATAGTTAATGCAGTTTGATCCCACTTTAACTGCCATGGCCCAATGCTATGGGATCCTGGGATTCATAGTATCATGAGGCCCCACCACTCTTTGGAAGAGAAGGTTAAAGACCTTGGAAAACTACAGCTCCCAGGATTCCATAGCCGTGGAGTCAATCTACATTAATTCTACAGTGTAGATGTGCTCATAGTCATGTTGGAGTATCTAGAAAATGCCTAGGAATGACATATTTTGTTGGATGTGGATAAATGAAACCCCAGGTCCTGCAGATGCATTTAGTTGGGTGTTTTGAAAATGTTTTATCAGCAAAGATTCCAAATCCAAATGGTGATGGAGACTAAATTCTTCCCTCTCCTGTTTATAAACAATTTTAGAAAGCAAAGGCAAGGAAAGGAGGGTTTCCAAAACAGGCTTGTTTCCAGATAACCTGCATTTTCCAACTAGGTTTGGAACATCTCTACTGTGTTTCATATCTCCTTTTCTCTCCTGTCCTTTCCAGAGTAAAATGTCCCAAAATTTTCGCACGAGTTACACGGAGACCCTTGGAAAACTGGAGGTTCAGTACTGTAAGTTGATGGTAAGTGTATCTGTGGTGTTTCTTTCTCTGACCAAAGGAATCTCACACAAATTCTCAGACCTGCCAAAGTGGACTGCGTTCCCTGAGGGTGTAATATTCCACTTGAGGTGCTTTCTCTGAAACCTGTTTGTATTTGCAGTATGTTCGTATACATTTCTCATTTATGGTTCACAGTCCACTTTACATCCTTTTTCCAGGATTGTCTTATATAAAAAGGGTTTTATTAATTGAATTTTTAAGAATATGATCATGAAGGAAAGAAGTGGAATTAGAAAGAGAATAGAAGGGAAAGGAAGTGCATAGAAGTTACTTAGGATGTGAATTAGGGACGAATGGATGGATGGATGGAAAGATGGATCGATAGATGGAAGAATGGATGGAAAGATGGGTGGGTGGGTGGATGGAAAGATGGGTGGGTGGGTGGATGGATGGATGGATGGATAGATAGATAGATAGATAGATAGATAGATAGATAGATAGATAGATAGATAGATGAAAGAATAGATGGATGGATGGATGGAAATATGGGTGGAAATATGAATGGAAAGATGGGTGGATGGATAGGAGGCACATAGATACATGGATGGATGGAAAGATGGATAGATAGATGAAAGAATAGATAGATGGAACATCCAAGACAATGTAACGGATGAGGATTTGAATGAGAGGACATAGTTCTTTTTTTAAATTGTTTATTATGCACTGTCGTTTATGTTTAATTGCACTTAATGTTTTTGCTTTATCAATGTATGTATTTTGTTTCGGCATCGAATTGTGCCGACTGTGTATACCGCCCTGAGTCGCCTTCGGGCTGAAATGGGCGGGATAGAAATAATGTAAATAAATGTAAATAAATAAATGGATGGTTGGATGGTTGAATGGATGGAAAGAAGGGTGGGTAGATAGGTGGAAAGATGGATGGAAAGATGAGTGGAAAGATGGATGGATGCATAAGAGACAGACAGATACATGAATTGATAGATAGATAGATAGATAGATAGATAGATAGATAGATAGATAGATAGGGTTGCAAGGGCCATCTAGTCCAGCCTCTTCACTGCTGATTATATCACTAAATGCTAAAATTCAACTATAGAGTGTACGGAAAAGGAGTGCTTATGAAATACTAAATAGCACAGCTGCAGCATTCCCATATTGGCAAAAAGCTGGCCTATACATTAAATGTAATTGATATGCATCTGGGAAAAGAGGGTAGCAGCTCCGAGAGCCGTCTTCCCTTGTTGATTGCATGTGAAAATGCTGCAAAATGATGTTGCCTTTCCGCAGGAGACGTCCAGTTTCCGCCTTCGCCACCTTCAGAGCTTGTACGAGTTTGTGTCCCTCGCGACGGCCGAGTTAATTTGGCTGAACGGAAAGGAGGAGGAGGAACTGGCCTACGACTGGAGTGACAACAATCCCAACATGGCAGCCAAGAGGAACTACTTCACGGTGAGTGGAAATGGCTCGAAAGGGATTGCTTCCCTGTTGTGTCATCATGGGGGGTCAACTACACCGTAGAATGAATGCAGTTTGATACCACTTCAGCTGCCACAGCTTGATTCTTAATTCATGTGCAGTCCCATTTCCTTGTACTATTTACCAAGTAGCAGTTGGTGTCAGTTTTGGACTACTTCCATGTGGTCTTAGGCTGAGTCTACACTGAGATCTGTGCCCTATGGTCAGTGTAGACCACACCTGGAATATTGTGTCCAATTCTGGGCACCACAATTCAAGAGAGATATTGACAAGCTGGAATGTGTCCAGAGGAGGGCGACTAAAATAATCAAGGGTCTGGAGAACAAGTCCTATGAGGAGCGGCTTAAGGAGCTGGGCATGTTTAGCCTGAAGAAGAGAAGGCTGAGAGGAGATATGATAGCCATGTATAAATATGTGAGAGGAAGCCACAGGGAGGAGGGAGCAAGCTTGTTTTCTGCTTCCTTGGAGACTAGGACGCGGAACAATGGTTTCAAACTACAAGAGAGGAGATTCCATCTGAACATGAGGAAGAACTTCCTGACTGTGAGAGCCGTTCAGCAGTGGAACTCTCTGCCCCGGAGTGTGGTGGAGGCTCCTTCTTTGGAAGCTTTTAAACAGAGGCTGGATGGCCATCTGTCAGGGGTGCTTTGAATGCAATATTCCTGCTTCTTGGCAGGGGGTTGGACTGGATAGCCCATGAGGTCTCTTCCAACTCTTTGATTCTATGATTCTATCATGCAATTTAATGACTTGGGTCTATCTACAGTGATCAGTGCAGATCTAGCCATAGTGTGAGTTTCAGTGATGCTAAAACAACCTTGTGGTTAAGGTTCAGCTCCTTCAAAGTGTAGGCTAGAATCTGGACTTTAGCATCTGGAGCCCTTAGTTACGCCTGCTTTTTGGAGCAGGATCTTGTCTGCTTTTGATACCAGAAGCATAACTTGGCCTTTGCTCTGCCTCTTTTTCCAGGAGCTCACGATGGAACTAGAAGAGAAGCAGAACATTTTCCACTCCCTCCAAGACACGGCCGAATTGTTTTCCCTGGAGAATCACCCGGCCAAGCAGACTGTGGAGGTAAGGGGCATGGCTTGGCATGTGTTGGACCTCCTAGCCACAATCCAGGTGCATTGAGGAGATTTCAGTGGGTTTCTTCATGTGATGTGTGTGTTCTTGTGTGCCAGTGGCCAGTTATGGTCCCTTGCCATAGATATATGGATTCCAGATGTTCTCTGTATGAGTGTCTATATAAAAATGGTCACTATAGAACAGGCCTGTGGCCCTCCAGCTGTTTTGGACTTCAACTCCCTGGATTCAGGTCCATTGGGCAAGCTGGAAATAGGGGCTGCTGGGAGTTGGAGTCTCAAACACCTGGAGGACCTTAAACCTGCTATACAACAACAGCAACAATTTATTTCTATCCTGCTTTTATCTCCTGATTGAGACCCAAAGAACATGGGGAGGTCTTTTCTGATTCACACTGTCAGCAATGTGGGTTTTCTCGCTTCACTATTTCCCTCAGGCCTACAGAGCGGCCATGCAAACCCAGTGGCAGTGGATCCGACAGCTGTGCTTCTGTGTGGAGCAGCATGTGAAGGAGAACACAGCCTACTTCCAGGTAGGGAATTATTATTATTATTATTATTATTATTATTATTACTATCATTACTATTATTACTATTATCATTATCATTGATTATTGCGAAGACACTGAGTTTAGTAAACTACTTGCTGGAATTAATTTGTTGGGGTGGGGAAGTGTTGTTTGTAGTTCTGCTTGATATGGTGTCAAAGCAGTAACATGTGCCAACTTGTGCTAACATTTCGCACTACTCATTTCTTTTCTCTTATTTACTGTTAGCTAAAAAAACTACATTAGGACTGATAAAAGTAGTCACAAATAGTTAGGAGGAGGAGGATGACCATGATGATAATGATTTATTTGTTTCCTGCCTCTCCCTTGTAACTCGAGGTGGTAGAATACCATTAATTGTGCTTTTCCTGCCTGGCAGGAGGTGGTTAGAATCATAGAGTTGGAAGAGACCTCATGAGCCATCCAGCCCAATCCCCTGACAAGAAGCAGGAAAATCGCATTCAAAGCACCCCTGACAGATGGCCACCTAGCCTCTCTTTAAAAGCCTCCAAAGAAGGAGCCACTACCATACTCTGAGGCAGAGAGTTCCACTATTGAACAGCTCTCACAGTGAGGAAGTTCTTCCTTATGTTCAGGTGGAATCTCATTTCGTGTAGTTTGAAGCCATTGCTCCGCATCCTGGTCTTCAGGACAGCAGAAAACAAGCTTGCTCCCTCCTCCCTATGACTTCCCTTCACATAGTTATACATGGCCATCATGTCTCCTTTCAGCCTTCTCTTCTGCAGGCTAAACATGCCAAGCTCTTCAAGCTGCTCCTCATACGGCTTGTTCTCCAGACCCTTAATCATTTGAGTTGCCCTTCTCTGGATACATTCCATCTTGTCCCTTCAATTGCGGTGCCCAGAATTGGACACAGTGTGATTCCAAGTGTGGTCTGAATAGAGGGGTAGCATGACTTCATAGGATCTAGACACTAGATTCCTATTTATGCAGGCCAAAATCCCATTGGCTTTTTTTGCCGCTGCATGGCATTGTTGGCTTATATTTCACTTGTTGTCTATGAGGACTCCCAAGATCTTTTTCACGCATACTGCTGTTGAGCAAAAAAGATCTTGGAGTCCTCGAATGATCCTTAGATTCTCTTCCAATTCTACCTCTAGAAACCTAAATTTAACTAGAAATGATACTTCTAAAACTAAGGCATGAATCTAGTTGTTTCCAACTAGAGTAGACCCAATTATGGAAGAGTCAGTCAACAAGTGGGACAATCCCAATGAATCAATGGGTTTGCTCTACTTGAGATAACCAATAGGAATCAAGCTTTATAAAGGAACTTTTGCTTCCCCTTTCAGTTAAACAACAACTCTAAAATCGCTCAGCTGTACTACAATACGTGACATTTTTGGGTATGGAAATTGACTTGAAAGCTACAAAAACAGGCCTGGGTCTTCAATCAGTCCATAGGCCGCACTTTCCCTAAAATCAATTAATCAGTCACACTTAAGTTGGGGTATTGTGTGATTTCCTGGCTGTATGGCCGTGTTCTAGATCACAACCACTCAACACCCAGTGATTCCGGCCGTGAAAGCTTTCAACAATACACACTTAAGTTGCTTCTCTCCTGAATATAAATGTGTGAAAAAATGTTCCAAGAGAGATTTGGTGCCTTATTAAATGGGAGCAATGATCTCTTGGCAGTTCTTCAGCGATGCCCGTGACTCAGAGTCCTACCTGAAGAGCCTCCAAGACGCCATCAAGAGGAAGTATTCCTGTGACCGGAACACCAGCCTGACGCGCTTGGAAGACCTCCTCCAGGACTCCATGGTAGGCGCTTTCTAGCCAAGCCTTGCGGTCCTGGCACCTTTGGGAGGCGGAGCAAAGAGTGGCCAGTGGGGCTAGTAGGGTGGAGGTCAGGAGGGCAGAAGCTAAGTTCAAGGGGTCAGATGCACTTGGGCCAAATGCAGCCTCTCCTTTTGCAAGGTCTAAATACACCTTGGTCCTACATTGTTGGGGTTTCATTTTGGGTGCCCCAGTCCCAGATCTTTTAGGACTCGCTCTTCACGTTCTCTAAATTGTGCTATTGGACCTCACCTTATTTCTGTTTGGAAAAATCCCTGAGTTTGTTCACAGTTGCCTGCATCAGGGTCTTAACAGCTTTGCAGTTAACCAGAAAACAAGGCCAGTTGGATCTCTGTTGCTTCTCCTGTTTTCATTCTCCTGTGCGTTTCCTTTCCTCCTGACCCTTTTGTGAGATTCCTCCCACTCTGACCTCCCAGCATGCAATTTCTTGCCATTTTGTCCATCTTGGTTGCCGCAAAACCTTACTGACAACCCATAATGATGTCTTCTGCCGCGAATCTCCAGCAAAGAGAGCAGTGTGGCTGGTGGCCATTACCTCAGTGGGGTGAATGAACCCACTCTGGGCCATCGTCTGGGCCAAGCCCTTAAATATGTAGGTCCAGTACTTTGGATATCTCCTTTAAAGTTTGGACTATGGGTTTCTCAACCTCACTGACCTGGGAACTGAACCCACAAAGCATGCCCTGCCCTTTCAGCCCCTTTTTGCCCTACCTCCTGGTCCACCTCACCACCATTATCTCCCCAAACTGGCTTTAGTGTGTAGTGTGCATGTGCTTTGACACTGGACCATTCTGTGTGATGCATACAAGCTGTGGGTACAGTGTGGTACGAAAGACAGGAATAAGAGGGACCCAAGACCTATAGGACTGAAAATATATTGGTCCAATGGAGAAAGTCCCAGTGTGGGAGAAACAACCTTATTCATCTGTTACAGAAAACCCAAACAAGTTCTCTGGTACTTGGAAGGCTAACTAGTACAATTGTGCCTTCTACAGATTTTTCTTATTAACTCTGTGGGTCTACTTTAAGTTGAGCTCCAGCATGGTTTGAGGACCAGGACTAGAGTTTGCATCTCTGCTCAGCCATGGAAATTCACATTGTGTGCAAGCCCTACTATCTCTTATCCCATAATAATAGCAGCAACAACAACAACATCATCATATAATAATAATAATAATAATAATAATAATAATAATAATAATAATAATAATAAATTTTATTCCTAATAATAATATTACAGCAGCAACAGCAACAATATTATTTTTTGAAACACAGCAGCAGCAGCAACAGCAACATTATTATTATTATTATTATTATTATTATTATTATCTTTGTTGTTGTTGCAGCTCGAGGCAGGGTACAACAGCAGAAGGCACAGGTAGGCCTCTGAAAAAAATACTTGCTAAGTAAAGCTTGCGATAGAATCACCCTAAATCAGAAATGCCTTGAAAGCACACAATAATTCTTTAGTTTGGATTAGAAACTGGTTTTAGATCTGAGTTATTTTGATGCTCAGCACATGGCAGTGATTGCGGGGAAGGAGAAAAGCCAGAGCCTTCACAAAGGTGTCTGAACAAAAGGAGCTATTAATGATCGAATAGAAGGCTTTCCATTTGTGGCTGGTCCTGTAGATAAGTTCTTAGTCCAAGGAGAAGGATGGCTTGACCAATGCAAAAGGAGTGACTCTTCTGTGTTTAGAAGACAGGGAGGAAGGACCACTGTGGAACGGAAAGGATGAAATGAAGGAGCAAAATAGGGGTTAAGGTGGAAGAACTTTTGGAGTACTTTTTATTATTGTATTATTTTAAATCAACTTGGGAAGCCTTTCAGAAACATCCACTCTTTTTAGGTTTACCATTTTTATGGCCAAATCTGTGCCTTTTTAAGAGTCGGTGTGATGCAGGGGTTTGAGTGTTAAGCCATGAGTCCAGAGACCAAGGTTTGAATCCCCACTCAACATAAAAGACACTGGAATACATTGGAAAATTATTATTAAAGGTAAAAGTAAAAGTTTCCTCTGACACTAAGTCTAGTTGTGTCTGACTCTGGGGGGTGGTGCTCATCTCCATTTCTAAGCCAAAGAGCCGGCGTTGTCCATAGACACCTCCGAGGTCATGTGGCCAGCATGACTGCATGAAGCGTTGTTACCTTCCTGCAGAAGTGGTACATATTGATCTACTCAAATTTGCATGTTTTTGAATTGCTACGTTGACAGAAGCTGAGCTTAACAATGAGAGCTTACCCCGCTCCCCAGATTCAAACTGCTGACCTTTCGGTCAGCAAGTTCAGCAGCTCAGTGGTTTATTATTCTTATGTTTATTTATATCCCACTTTTTCTCTCCACGAGAGTTGTGCTCTCAAACCTTTGTAGAGTATGAGGCCTTGGAGTGCTTGAGCAACCTGAAGAAGGAGGACTGTCCGGGCCTTTCACTGAACTAATTCCATAAATAAGAGATTTTGCACTCTGGGAGAGACCCAAAAGATCCCTGCAGGGAGGTCATTGGAGGAAACTTAAATTGGCCAAGAGTCATTAGTACCAAAAGGGTTATGAGTCAAGGGCAGGAGGATAAGGAGAAGCTCAAAAAGCCCAGGCCAGAGATAATATCCGAGTCTCTTTCATGCATGAAAAGGAAGCAGTGGTGAGGACTTCTAGGGGAGCCAATGCAAAGTGAACTTCATCTTGTTGTGGCTTCATATGTGTGCCTTTAAGCTAGTGGTTCCAACCTTTTTTTAAAAAAACCAGGGACCACTTGAACAGGAACCACTTCACTAGGGACCACTTTGACCAGGAACCACTCCCCAACATTAGTACGAAAAGGGTTATGAATCGATTTTTGGTCAACTGTATATTTGGATTAGTTATTTGGGGTGCTGATTCAGAAAATTGCATTGGATAGATCATATAAGCTCTAGTTTCTGTTACAGAACATATGCCATCCAGTAGTCATCATATTTAAAAGCCTCAGCACTATAAGAGGGTTTCACGAGACCAGTCGCTCTTGCTGCAGCGGTGTAGTAACCGTGATTCTGCAGACCGTATTTTAGTTCTTTCGGACCACTAGTGGTCCATGGATCACAGATTCGGAACCACTGCTTTAAGCAAAGAAAGATGCCTGAGTTCAAGACGTTGCCAAACTTAAATCAGGAAAGACTTGGAGGCTTTATCATCTGAAGGCCTTGAGCGATGCTTGTTGAGCGGCTTCTGCTTTGCAACCATTCTGCAGATAGAAACAAAAGCTTTGGTGTCTGGATGCGGTTGTAGATGCCTCCTTGATCATACTGAATGAGTTAAAGTTGTATTTCTTCCAATCATGCTCCCCTGGGACAGGCACAGGTAGCTTGATTTTAAGCTTTTCTTTCTCTCTCAATCTCTCTCTCATTCTTTCTCCTCCTACCTTTCTCCTTCTTTATAAGACCGCGCTTGAATGCTGTAGTGTTTCTTTGGTAGGTTCTAAGCTGCTTAAGTCGATGCACCGTCCCTTCCCTTTGTATTTTCACATGCCCCCGATGCTGCTTTTATTGCTTTATTTTGCAAAAGGAGGGAGAGGGGGGAAAACAAGCAGATTTTGAAGGAATTCCACCTAAATGGGTTGAGGGTCATGTTGCACTATTCAGTATTGCACAGATAATCCTGAATCTTGCGCCTGGCAGGAATGCATCATTAGCTGGGCATGCGGCTTTGTTGATGAGACAGAAGGGGGTGTTGGCTGGCATCCTGCCACAGGCTTAGGTCCACCTTGCATATATATCTTTTATTATCATTGTGAAGGTTGGTATTTCCTCCTTTTCTTTGAACCCTTTCCTCCAGCTTCCCATACAATTGCTGCTGCCCGGTCGTTCCACGACTTGCAAAGAGCAATTGGGAGGATTCCCTTGTATGGCATTGTCCTGTATTAAAAAATTGGTTCATTTTGGTTTCTCTTTTTTGCTTTCAGTACCAAATAATGTTGCTCATGGGTATGTTTGTACATATAATACAGTAAGAGCCTCATATCCATTAGGGTTATTTTCCCAGCCAGGCCGTAGTTACCTCACATCTTGGATGTGATCATTGAATTAGCTTACCTCCAGTCCCAGTCTACCATTAGAAGCCCTAACAAAGTCCTAGAGCAGTGGTTCTCAACCTGTGGGTCTCCAGGTGCTTTGGCCTACAACTCCCAGAAATCCCAACCAGTTTGCTAGCTGTTGGGATTTCTGGGAGTTGAAGGCCAAAACATCTGGGGATCCACAGGTTGAGAGTCACTGTCCTAGAGAGAATACAGGCCATTCTAAGGTATGCTTCCTTTTGGGAGTTCTCATTGTGTTACATTGAAAGACCTAGCAAAAGCCTGGAGAAACCTTTTATTCCTGGGGGTGGATAGATGAAACTGTGGATATGGGTTCGGCAGTTACATGGGGTTTTCCTGTTCATACATTCATAGAATCCTAGAGTGCGAGAAGACCCCAAAGGCCATCCAACCCTTTTCTTCCATTCCTTCTCTGCCTCATACCCTTAGAATGATTTTTAATAAATAAGCCCCAGTTTGAGGGGCTTATTATTTTATATTGAATGATAAAATAATAATAATAACACAGTGTAACACAATTTTTGTTCCTGGGTTAACAGTGTTATTTTCTAATTGGTTCTATCATAACAACATGGGATAAATTTATTAAACTGCAAAAATTTTGTTCTTGCGGGAGGGTCACCCTACAGCACATTTTGCTATAGTTTTTCATTAAATATCTGATAGAATCTCAACCAATTAGTTTGTGGCACCCACAACAACAAAGTTTCTGGAGTAGAACAACTACTTTCAAAGGACCACACAATTAAATGGGAAATAACACTTTCAAACCAGGAACAGATTTTTTTTTCCAAATTTTGTTACATGGTGTAATCATCATCAATATAAATCATAACATTATTGACATTACTACTTAAAAGAAATGATAATGTAAATTATAATTAAAATATTTGTAAACACTCAAGCGTGTGCCTTTGGATGAGAGGTTTTTATACATGATTAAAGGAAAATTGTTGTGCATGAAAAACATAAGACAACCCTTGAAAATAAGCCCTATTAACTAATATAAGACTTGGTCTTACTTTAGGGGAAATACGTTACACAAAGGTGCATACACACGCAAACCTGTTCCTTTCTAGACCAACTAAAATAAACATATGTTCTATATAGGGGTCCCCTTAAGTCTGCCCTTCCTCTTTGAATGTGCTTTTCCTGCATGGCAGGGGTTGGACTAGATGGCCCATGCGGTCTCTTCCAACTCTGTGATTCTATTCTATTCTTCCTCTCCCAACCAGCCTTTGTCTTATGATTTTTGGGCAGGATGAAAAAGAGCAGCTGATCCAGGCCAAGAGTTCGGTGGCCAGCCTGGTGGGGCGCTCCAAGAGCATCGTCCAGCTGAAGCCCCGGAACCCAGACCACGTTCTGGAGGGAACCATCTCCGTGAAGGCCGTCTGTGACTACCGTCAGATTGAGGTCTGGGAAGGAAGTCCTGTTTAGATCTATGTTACAATCCAATTCCAGACCATCCCCGAGTTACAAACATTCGACTTATAAACAACTAGTGAAGAATAGGGCTGGGACAACAGGAAATGAGAGAAATCTCTCTTTGGAGGGGAAAATAATTCGTGGAAGAGTTATTATCAGGGGAAAAAGAGGTCTCCACAGAAGATTTATGCCCAATCCTTGTTCCCACAGCAAGCCAAATTCCAATTTTCACAGGGACTTCAGTAAGGTGACATCTTTTAAACAGAAACATAGACAGCACAACGGACCTCACAGAGGTGTTCACCCTTCCCTATGCAATTAAAAAAAGCTTTAAAATATTCCAGATTGAAGTGGGCACCTGGGGCGGTACCTCTGTGACCCCTTCGACTGCATGGACTTTCCAAACAAAATAAATTAAAAATAGAAAAATAGCCATATAGGGATATTTCAAGGGGAACAGTCAATTGAAAAACTGAAATCAACAAGCAGAGAGTGTGAACCTTATAGATTAGTTTTTATTGTTCTATGTGTAGGTTATTATTTATTATTCTTATTATTAATAGTTTTATTTCTTACTTCTCATGGCTTGAGGCGGGTTTCAACATAGTTAAAACACATAGTCATGGTAAACATTCTATAAAATACACATATAAAATGTATTTCTATAAAATACATATTGATATACACAGAACAAAAATTAAAACACAGGGCGTGAGTTTAAAAAGTCTCGATTAAAATTGGCTGGGCTTAGTAGTGGATTGTTTTACGATTTATTTATTTATTTTGTGTCACAAGCAGCTAAATAGTTTTTGACCAAAAACGAGCAACAGCCACTGCATTGTCTGTAGCTTTAAACAGTTCTTCCTCTGTGCATGAGGCAGGACATGGTGGACAAGCACAGTCATGCAAGGTGGAAGATTCTTCTACGTAGTGCCATTTAGCCAGGTTGTCTTTTGATCTGCCAACTCCACTTCTGAGTCTGTTAAAGGACTTCCAAGTTGCCCATTCTTGGTTTGCCCCTGGAGGAAGTCCATCCAGTTGGAATTGCCTGGTTTTGCTGCTGATAGTCTTACTGTTGCTGCAGGAACATTAAGAGGAGTGGTGGTTCTCATGAAACTTTTCCTTTGTTTAAGTCTACTGGAAAGAGGCTGATAGCCATGCAGTGGGTGGCTTTCACAGTTTTCAACCTTATTTCTCTCACAATTGGCAGCAACTTCCTGTCGCACATCAAGGGGGCAATGCCAGCTACTTGTAGAGTTTATCAACAGGTGCTATAGTCACCTGCTTTGCGTGTGCAGATTTATGGCTTCTATCAGCTGGAGTCATTTTAAAGATTGAGAAGAATGCTTCCATGAGGCTTGAGACTATACATTGTATGTCAAGGGCAATGGTGGCCTTCCAGATGTTTGTTGACTCCTAGTTCTTACAATCAGGGTTGATGTGGTATCTGGAGGGCCACCATGATCTGCACTTGTGTTACCGTGAGTCACTTTAGGGGAGAAGGCAGAACCTGAAGCCGTGGAGCCATTCTTGCACCCTTCAAATAGCCATCCCTTTGGCTTTCCCCCCACAGATCACCATCTGCAGGAATGACGAATGTGTGCTGGAGGACAACTCCCAGCGGATCCAGTGGAAGGTCATCAGCCCCACCGGGAACGAGGCCATGGTTCCATCCGTCTGCTTCCTGGTGTCTCCTCCCAACAAGGAGGCCATCGATGTGGCCAGCAGGTAAAGGACTCACACACAACTCCATTGGACCACGAGGAGGCTTCTGCGGGGACTCTCTTATTGTGGTGGTTGTTGTTACTTTGGGGCTGTGGAAGCCCTTGATTTGACAAGACTACCAGTTGGAATGAATCGGCTGCAGAGCATGTATAGGGCTATGGCATTAGTCTTAGAATAGTAGGATCTTAGATTTGGGAAGGGTCCCCAAAGTTCATCTGGTCCAGCCCATTTCTGGCATGCAGAAAGAGCACAATCAAAGCCCTCCTAACAGATGGCCATTCAAGTTCTGCAAATAATGATGATACTTATAATTATTGTTATTAGTATTATAGAATCCTAGAATTTGAAGAGATCTCAAGGGCTATCCAGTTCACACACCCAATCAAAGTAGACACAATCAAAGCACTCCCGACAGTTGACCATTCAAGCGATAATGATGATAACAATTATTATTATTATTATCATCATTATTACTATTACTATAGAATTCTAGAGTTGGAAGAGATCCCCAAAGGCCATCCAGTCCAACCTCCTCCCATGGAAGAAGATACAACCAAAGCATTCCTGACAAATGGCCATCCAAGTTTTGCTAACAACAACAACCTAATTCTAGAGTTGGACGAAACCCCCAAAGGCCATCCAGTCCAGGTTTGGATCAGAACGACTGGTGACCTTGAGCAAGTCACACTTTTATCTCAAAGGAAGGCTGTGCCAAGCCCCCTCTGAAGACATTTTGTTAAGGAGACTCTTGGTTGGGTTTCCAACAGCTGGAATCATCAAAGGTTGAGAAGACACATAATAGCCATGTTTAAATATCTGAAAAGCTATGATATTGAGGAAGGGCAGGCTGCCATTCTGCTGCCTTGGAGACTGGAACTCAATAGAGCCATGGGTTCAAATGACAGAGAAGGAGATTCCACCTGAACATTAGGAGGAACTTCCTGATCATAAGAAGAGCTGTTCAGCAGTTGAACTCTCTTCCTCAGAGACTGGTGGAAGCTCTTTTTTGGAGGCCAGATGGCAATCTGTTGGAAGGGCTTTGATTGTGCTTTTTCTGCATGACAGATGGCAGATTGGACTGGATGGCTCCTGGGATCTCTTCCAACTCTAAAGGTGGATAACCACAGCAGGAAGCTGCAATCTTTGGTGCCGCTCTGCTTGATTCTTCCTCTCTCTTCCTTCCTGTTTGCAGAGTGGAACAGCTCTACCAGAAGACAATGGCCCTCTGGCACAAACTTCACGTCAACATGAAGAGCCTGGTTTCCTGGAATTACTTGAAGAAGGACATCTCCGTGGTTCAGGGCTGGAGCATGGAGAAGGTAAGGCCCACAGAGAGATGGTCCAAGGCAGATGGAGAATGCACCTTCCACTTTCATGGGAGTTAAAGACACCGAATCCCCATGGAACTGGAAACATTGCAAGCAAAAGCCCCGCCCTTACATTTTTGTTGGGTGATTTCAAAAAAAAAGAAAAAGGCATTTTAAAAACGGCAAATCAGCAACAACCGTAAGCAGCAGCAGTTGAGCAAATCAGAAGCTTTTAGAGTTTAGCAGTAGAGCAAATGAGCTTCAACAATTGCACTATGTAACACAATTTGAAAAATGTTATGTTCCTGGTTTGAAAGTGTTATTTCCTGTTGCATTGTGTGTTCATTACTTTGAAAGTAGTTGTTATAGTAGTTGTTATACTTTTGTGTCTGCCACAAACTATGTTGAATAGGTTGAGAATCTATGAGATAGGGGCCATGCTTAGCACAATGGGTTACACTGCTAAGCTGCAGAAAATCCTGCCAATTGAAAGGTTGGCAGTTCAAGCCCAGGTCGGGGTGAGCTCTTGCTGTCAGCCCCAGCTTCTGCTCACCTAGCAGATTGAAAGCAGAAATGCCAGTAGATAATTAAATACCGCTTTAAGTGGGGAGATAATAAAGGCGCCTATAAGGACTTCAGGAGACGTCTATGGATGACAAAGCTCCTCGGCATGGAAGATAGAGCGACAGCATCCCCCCGTGTCTGGAGTCAGGCGCAGCCTTCAAATGCCGGAGATGGAAAAAGATGGGAAAGCCTGTTTATGTATTGTCTGTCCTACAACAGCATTGAATATTTTCCGTATATGTGTACTGTATTCCACCTTGAGTTCCCTCAGGGAGATAGAGTGGAATATAAATAATAATAATTAATAATAATAATAATAATAATTACTATTACTATTATTATTAATGAAGAAACTAAAGCAAAATGTGTTGCAGAATGTACCGCCAAAACTAAATTTTTGCAGTTTAATGAACTGTTCTCATGCTTTTTTAAATGATAGAACCAATTAGAAAGTGACATTTATAACTCAGGAACATAAATTGTGTTACATAGTGCAATGGGGCAGGTCAGTGGACAAAAATCATGTTACACAGTGTTACAGGAGCAGAGTCATGTTTTAAAAGTTAGAAAGAACTTCATTGAAATAACTACATTTCTAGGTAGGAAAGTAAGGGCCTAGCTATCTAATTATCTAGCTCTCTGAAGCAAACGTCCTCTCTCTCTCCATGCTTACAGAAGAAGAACAAAAATGGAGGACTCAGGGACTTGCCATGTGGCTGGATACTTTGAATAAAAAGAGATGTGTCCCTTAGAAGTGGCAGTCAAACCAGCAGGAGAAAAAGAAAAGAAAGAGAGAGAGAGAATAGGCAGACAAGTAGGACAATGGAAGAAAGGATTTCCCTCCTTGATGAGAACTATAGACTTGTGCAGGATGTGGTTGACTTCCAACATTTTTAATTTATTTATGTATTTATTTATTTTCCACATTTGTACCCGCCCTTCTCACTCCTTAGCGGAGACAACAATTCAATGCCAACACGTATCAATCTGAAAATAAACAAATACATTAACTTCCAAACAATTACAAGAGCAATGATTAAAACAACAGTTTTTCCATTTTATCTGAGAGGACACGTCTCTAAGGATCTCCCTAGGCCCTTCAAGGTGTTCAGAAAGGCAGCATATTAATGATCTTTGTGTTTTTGCGCAGCTGAGGGCCTTGCCCTCGGGAGAATGCCACCAGGCCATGAGGAACCTGCAGCTGCACTACGACGACTTCTTGGAGGACAGTCGGGATTCAGAGCTCTTCTCGGCATCCCATCGGCTGAGGCTGAAGGAGGAGGTGGAGGCTTGCAAGGAGAAGTTCCAGCAGCTGATGCAGTCCATGGAAAATGGTAAGGCACCCAAGATGGAGCTCTTGTGAGGGGAGGAAGGGCCATGGAGATGCCCAAAGGGGACGGGAGCTGGCCACTTCCAGAATGAGGATGAGGAGGTATAAGAATAAGAATGCAGGCAGTCCCCAAGTTACAAACAAGATCGGTTCTGTAGGTTTGCTCTTTGTAAGTTGGAACAGGCTCATTTTAAAAATGTAACTCCAGTGAAATAGATATATTTTAGCTCTGGATGGCATAGGGAAGGGCGAACACCCCTGTGGGGTTTCCTTTGCTGCTTGTGCTCCTGTTCAGAAGATTTCACCTCACTTCCTTTCGCTGTGATACTTGGATTTTGAAAAATTTGGCTTGTTGTGGAAACAAGGATTGATGCTAATGCCTCAGAGGAGAGACATTTCCCCCATGAAAATAATTCTTCCATGGGTGAATTTCCTTTCCTAGAAGTAGGTTTCTCTCACCGTCCCCGAGTTCCAAATATCTGACTTACAAACAACTCCTAGTTAAGAACAAGGTGTCTCCATTGAGGCTTTCTCTCTAATCCTTGTTTCCAAAACAAGCCAATTTTCTCAAAATCCAATTCTCACAGGGATAGGAAGTCAGGTGAAATCTTCCAAAGAGTTAGACAGAAAATAGACCTCGACATTTTGTAGTTGTAGTTGCTGGGATGTGTAGTTCACCTACAATCAAAGAGCATTCTGAACCCCACCAACGAGAGAATTGGGCCAAACTTCTCACACAGAACCCCCATGACCAACAGAAAATACTGTGTTTTCTGATAGTCTATGGTGATCCCTCTGACACCCCCTTGTGACCCTCCCAGTGGCCCTGACTCCCCGGTTGAGAAATGCTACTCTATAAGGTGGAAACAACCTGCTCGTCTGCCGCTCATTTTCCCCAAACTCCATTAGTGTTCACATTTGGGCAAACTCTGGTTATGGGATCAACTGTTCACAGGATAGATGGTTGTAACTGACTGTTTTTAGTTGACGACAATGGATTGAAGATGGTTTTAATGGACTGTTTGAACTGATGACTATGGATTGTTTTGGAGGATGACATTAAATGGCGTATTGTTTTAATGTATTATAACTGTTTTTAATGTAGGTTAAATGTATTTTATGTTTATTGTTTGGCACCGAATGGTGCCTGCTGGTAGCTGTCCTGAGTCCCTCTTCAGAGGTGAGAAGAACGGGATAGAAATTGTAATAATAATAATAATAATAATAATAATAATAATAATAATAGTGTATTCGTGCCAAGTTTGGTCCAGATCTATCATTTTTTGAGTCCACAGGGCTCTCTGGATGGAGGTGAACTACAACTCCAAAACTCAAGGTCAATGCCCACCAAACCCTTCCAGTATTTTCTGTTGGTCATGGGACTTCTGTGTGCCAAGTTTGGTTCACTCCATCGTTGATGGAGTTCTGAATGCTCTTTGTTTGTAGGTGAACTATAAATCCCAGAAACTGCAACTCCAAATGACAAAATCAATCCTCCCCCAACCCCACCACTATTCAGATTGGGGCGTATTAGGTATTTGTGCCAAATTTGGTCCAGTGAATGAAAATACATCCTGCATATCAGATATTTACATTACAATTCATAACAGTAGCAAAATTACAACATGAGTAATTGTATTAAAAAGTCACACATTAGGAAGGTTGAGAACCACTGTTATAAAGGGTTTCATTGTTTTGGCTTTTTTTAATGCTTGCTTCAAACAGAGGACAAAGATGAAACAGCTTCCCGAACGTACCTTTCTGAGCTGAAAAACATCCGCCTTCACCTGGATGAATGTGAGCAGCGGCTGGTGGGCACCATCCGCACGCCAAGCAGCACAAGGACGGATGGCGATGCCTTGCAGGAAAATACCTTCCGCATCGCTGAGCAGGAGGTTGGTGCTTCCAGAGAGGGAGGGTGGTAATATGTCCCAAAGTGCCTGTTGTTTTCAGAAGCTTAGCTCTAGGTAGGACTCAGGACCAGCAGTTGTCAATCCTATTTAGTGAGAGGAACTGGAGGGAAGGATTCTGTTGGGATAGGATTGTCCTCGCCTTGATTTTAAACAGACAGTGATGGGGCAGGCTTTACCTCTCATGAGAATCTCGACCCTTCCTTCCCATCCATTGTATATTTTGCAATAGTATAGGTATAGGTTTTCCCCTGACATTAAGTCCAGCCGTGTCCAACTCTGGGGTGTGGTGCTCATCTCCATTTCTAAGCTGAAGAGCCAGCATTGTCCGTAGACACATCCAAGGTCATGTGGCCAGCATGACTGCATGGAGTGCCGTTACTTTGCAATAGGAAGCAATATAAAGATGTATGAATTAGTGGTGTTCCCAGCAGTGCATGAACCTGAAGGAGGTTGTTAGGGTCTATGATAGATGGGCAGGAAAAGGATGGTTGGGAAGGAAGGAAGGAGGAGATCTATGAAGGATGTGAGGTGAGGCGAAAGGGAAGGGAAGGGAAAGGATTGTTATGAGTAACTTTTCAATAACTTTAAAATATAATAATAATAATAATAATAATAATAATAATAATAATAATAAACCTTTATTTATACCCCACTAACATCTCCCGAAGGACTCGGTGCGGCTTACAAGAGGCCGAGGCCAAATACAACAGTAAAACAATAGCATAACAAATACAACAATAAATAAACTCATAAAACAAAGCAATAAACATTAAACAATAGCAATAAAGTATAGGTTCTTTTTATTGCAATTTTCCAGTAAGAGAAAGGGTATCAGAACTTTTACAGGACTTTTAATTTTGTGTTAATTTTGCTTTATTTATTTTATGTTGCTACTGTATGTATTTTATTCTGATGTAATTTTTTGTTGTCTGCATTCTGTATTTTATTTTGCTGTATTATATTTTGGGCTTGGCTTCATGTTAGTTGCCCCGAGTCCCCTTTACGGAGATGGTGACGGGGTATAAATAAAGTTTATGATTATTTATTATTTTACACAAAGAACGACATTGGACATGCAGACATACATATTTTATGGTAACTGCATTGAATTCCCAAACAGCCTACAGATACACTGGCTAACAAACAAACAAAGGAAGGAAAATTACAGTTTTACTCAGCATTCACACACATACACTCAGCATCATACGTACATCACCATTTCTCCTTCTGTCATCTCATGGAGAAGAACACATGCACTTAGGCCAGACTCTGCTTTCCCTGCAACCTGCCAACACCCAGATCTAAAACTTCCAAAACTTCTTTCCCTAAGAACATGATTCCAAACCACACTTCTTCCTCTTCCTTTGAGAGAAGGAGCCCAAAGTATACAAAATCTTGCTTTCCCATAGCAGATCTAACACTCTCCGTACACCATCTCTGCCCTTCCCATGGAGCAGAGAGGCGGGTGAACAGCTCCGCTGTCTGTCACACTTTGAGAATTATTAGATTGAGTCTGCTGATGTCGTAAACAATTGAGCTGTTTGAAATTATCTTTAGTCTTCACCTCTTGACATAGATGTTCCTGAAAGAGAATTGTCTTTGACTAATGTAAACAGAGATCATTTCCTTTAGAGTTAATTCGGTTTCTGGTCACCAAATGTTGACAGATGCAAACAGATGTAAACATTTCTCTTATCACTGTCATAGTTCTTATCAATGTTAGCAGTTCAGCAACTTTTAATTACAGTCCAACAAGAAGGTAGTAAATGATTTAGTCATTGCATGCCTTAATATTTTAGAATGGTGTCTTCAAAATTATTAGCTCTCATTCATACACCTTTCATGCAATTCCATTCAAACCATATATCATATTTTATCATGACAGGATCTATAATGGATGGGAAGGAAAGAAGGAAGGAAAGCAGGGAAGAAAGGAGAGGGAAGGAGGAAGAAAAGAAGGAAGGAAGGGATCTATGATGTATAGGAAGGAAGGAGGAGATCTATACAGGATGGGAAGGAAGGAAGAGATCTATGATGGATGGTCATGAAGGGATGGAAGGAGGGAAGGAAAGATGGGATCTATGATGGATGGGGAGGGAGGAAGATTATGATGATGATACATTTATTGCCCTCCTCTGCCTGCAGCTCGAATTTGACTCCTTCCTTCCTATCTGTCATATAGTTTGCAAGAGTTGGCAATATAAAATCGTAACAAATGTGTCTATGAATTAATGATATTCCTGGCAATGGATAAACCCGAAGGAGGTTGTTAGGATCCCAGCTCTGTTCCATTCCCTGCTGATCATGACCTGGAAGGTCTCCATCTCTGACACCACTGTTTTCTGCAGCGGCTGAAGGAAGATCTGCAGAACCTGAAGGCAGACTTGGATCAGTTTTCGGAGCGGTGCAGCATTTTCCTGCTCAAGTCCCCTACAGGGTCCAGCACTCCGCACCTCCGTTCGGAGCTGAACCTCCTAGTAGAGAAGATGGGCCATGTACACGGGCTTTCCTCCATCTACCTGGACAAGTGAGTGCCCATGGTCCTAAGCTGCATGCAACATATTGGGCAGCTGACCAATACAACCACTGGGTTGGGTTTGGGTTATGCTTGAATCTGTCCTGAATAACAAACCCTGCAACCCAAAAGCATTGGTCAAAATGTCAGGAAATGACATCCCTTCCTGTTGCCTTTTCTTTTGGTTCTGATAGGTTAAAAACGGTAGACATCATCATCCGGAATACCCAGGGGGCTGAGTCCTTGGTCAAGGGCTACGAGGTGAAGCTCAGCCAAGAGGAAGCAGTGCCCACTGACCTAGCGGCCATTTGCTCCCACCAGACCACCTTACAGGTCAGTAGCCATTGCTGTTGTGACAGGAGCTTATACCCTGCCTTTCCTGCAGTAATAGGACTCCAGGTTGTTAAAAAAAATGTTCTTGGGCTTACCATGGAAACACCACACCACGAATAACACGACCAAAATGTTGAGACCCACCACTGTGTGCCTTCTAAAAAGGCCACCCCAAAACCCCTAGGGTCTCGATCCAGTTAGACACTATGAGGCTGTGGCTGAATGCTATGGGATTTTTGGGATTTGTAGTTTGGTGAGGCATCAGCCCTCTTTGACAGAGAAGGCTCAAGACTTTGTCAAACTACAACCTTCATGATTCCATAGCATTGAGCCAAGGCACTTTAAAGTGCATTCATTCTGCAACATAGATGCACCCCAAGGTTTTCTTTTCCTTTGCTGGAAGCTTTGGCTCTCTAATATTTTTGTTTTCAAGGAAGGAATTCTAAGCAGGCAACAACTGTAATGGCCAAACAAAAAAAAAGTGCACTTTGTGCTGCTTTTTGCACATTAAATTCATCAGCAAATACTTTTTTGGGTTTTAGAGTTTTGAAAACGGAGGTGCACATTAGATGCAATGGTGCATGATATTCAATTCAATCCACTAGTCAATTTTTCGATTCAGTAGTTTCTCTGTGTGTGTGTATCTTGTCCTGTTGCAGCAATGGACCAGCGAAGTGAGGGACAAGAAGGCCGTCTTTGCAGCGCTTGAAGAGGACTTGTCCAGAGCCAAAGAGGTAGCAGAGCAACTCTTCCGCCTGAAACAGGAGCGCAGTGTGGACCTGGAGCGCTACCAGGAGAAAGGGGCACAGCTCTGGGAGCGATGGCAACGGGTCGGCCTCCAGGTGGAGACCCGGTCAGTGGCAGTTTATTATATATATATAAATACCTTCTTGTCTGCAAGAAATGCGGCCATCCTTGCTGGTTTGGTTTCCAATTGCATTAGTTTAAATATATATCTTAAATATATATCTAATAATGTATATATCTTGTTTTAAAAACACTTTTTTTTGTAAAAAAAGAAAAAAAAAGATCTCTCCTGGAAATTTTCCACAAAACAGTATATTTTGCACAAAAGCAGTGCAATTAATGGTTTGAGTGAGCAGGTTTTGGACAAATGCAAAAAACAAAGTATTGAGGGGATTGGACTTCTAATCTTGGAAGTTAAGTATGGTCAGACCTGGTTAGTCTTTGGAAGGGAGGCTGCTGATTAATACTAGATGCTGAGAAAGGAACTGGCAAAGCCACCTCTCGGTGTCATTTGTCTACTTATGCCTCATGAAAAATGCCAGGGGTCATCATAAATTGACAGGCAACTTGAAGACACATAGACTTGCAGCTCTTGGCCATTCAGATTAAGAACATTTTATTGAGGCAGAGTACAACAGTGTTAAACCACCGAGATAAAATAAAAGACAATTTAAATACATATAACAAATATACACAGATCAATTTATTTATTTATTTGCGGCATTTATATGCTGCCCTTCTCACCCCAAAGGGGACTCAGAGCGGCTTACAAGATATATTTTCATACAATATATTATATTATTAGGATACTACAATATCAGTATTATATATTACTATATTGCACTATACCATTATATTGTAATATTATTAGTAATATTACATGTAATGTAAATATACAATTATAATTATAATATTGTATTATTATTGTTATAAAATACAGCTTTTGGTTCCCCACTAAATTTTTAGCAGGGAAATACACTGTTTACCTTTTCTATAGTCAATATCTTACTGCAGGAAAGGCCTTGTCCCATATGCTTTCCAGCCATGGTTCTTATTGGGCATCAGGGTGGTATTCCTTCCCCCTTGGTGTCCACTGTGTCTCATCCCTGCATCTCCTTAAATCTCTTGACAGACAATCGGACCTGGAGAGTATCCAAGACGTTCTGGGTGACTACCGGAGTTGCCACGGGGCCCTGATCCGATGGATCGAGGAGACCACTGCCCAGCAGGAAGCCATGAAGCCAGGGCAGGCCGAAGACAGCCGGGTCCTTTCTGAGCAGCTCAGCCAACAGATGGTAAGACCTCCAGGGCCGCAAAGGAGCCAGAAGGCATGGCGGATATGTATACATATATTGGCCGTCAGCTTGGATATCTCCTTTACAAAAGGGGCACTTAGACACATCGGTGGTGAGGAGGACACCTTCATTGCATGGGGCATTAGTGGGCCAATTATACGCAGCTTGTGGGAACAGATTGACAAGTAGACATTCAAATCGGTCTTGGTGCAGTTCCTTCTGTTGAACTAATTGGGATGGAGAATTCAGCTCCATGTTTAGCTCCTACAAAGTTTGGAGCCAAACCTGGAACAGATCCAAGGGGAGCCAGCGGTCACAAAATCCAAATTGGTTTTCAACATAATACATGGCAAAATTCAATGCCTCACATATGTATAGAAATATATCACATATCTAAACCAATAACCTAGGTGACCATTCAGCAGACTCACAGTTATATGTGAGAAACCTGTTCTTGTTGTCTGTTTCCATGATTTTGACAAATGATTTCCTTTCCCATTCCAAGGCCCTTTTCGCTGAAATCGAGGCCAATCAAGCCAAGCTGGACCAATGCCAGAAACTCTCTCAACAATATTCAGCGGCCGTCAAGGTAACACTATAATGGACAATGCAGAAATATTGACACTACTTGTTTCACACCAGGGGGTTTTCAAGTGGAAAGAAAATGAGGGACAGGTGTTTTCAGAAGGAAGCCTGCTCACTGTATCAGGCTTGGTTTTGTCACATTCCAGGTCATTGTGCATTTTAAGTGGAGCAAAAATGAAGTCTCTAGAATTGAACCCACAAATATACAAAGGCAGGTGGTAGGGCTGGCTTGACAGGTTATGGTTTCTTGAAGTCATGAAGTATGGAAACTGCTGGCAAGAAGATTGAAATAGGTAGATAGATAGTGACAGATGTAGATTGGTAAAGTGTGGGGGAGAGATAGGTAGAGAGTTGGTGGAAACTTGGCTTTCCCCCTGTCCTTAAAGAAGGCCTAACTCCACTGTTCCTCCCTTATGGGCTCCTCCCTCACAGATACATTTTTTCCACTACTATCTCATCCAGCGTTTTATCACTTTTATCTTGAGAATTTGGCCTGTCCATTGTGTTATATTTCTTTAATATATTATTTTGCAATTTTAATATTTTAAATTATTTTACAATAATATTTTTAATGTTGTTACTTTATTTTGTTATTTTATTTTGTTACTTTATGTATTTTATTGTGTTGCAATTTTTTGTTGCCTGGTATTTTATTTTGTCATGTTGTATTACTGGGCTTGGCCTAATGTTAGCTGCCCCGAGACCCCTTTGGGGAGATGGTGGCAGGGTATAAATAAAGATTATTATTATTATTATTGAGAGAGAGAGAGAAATAGATAAAGAGAGAGAGAGAGTAGATAGATAGATAGGTAGATGAAGAGATAGGTAGGTAGATAGATGGGTAAGTAAATAAGAAAGGGAGAATGGATAGATAGGTAGTTCGAGAGATAGGTAAATTAAGAGATAGGTAGGAGTAGATGGGTAAGTAAGTAAGAGGGGGAATGAATAGATAGAGAGAGAGATAGGTAGAGAAGGGGGATAGATAGGTAGGTAGATCAAGAGATAAATAGATAGATAGATAGATAGATAGATAGACAGACAGACAGACAGACAGATGAAGGGATAGATGGAGGGATAGATCGGTAGGTAGGGAGAGAGAGAGAGAAAAGAGTAATGCAAGACCTCAAAGCAACATCCTCCTTTGAGGATGTTAAATGCAAAGCAGCGCATAATGAATTTAAAGGTCCTGTTGGAAGTTTCAGAGGCATAGAGCTGTTTAACAAACCCCTGAGACTTCATTCTGTCTCCTCAAAATTTGTGGAGTAAATTGGAATGGTCTCATTCCACAGATTTAATCATCGAAAACGTTTCACGCAATATGAGCGATTAAACCAAGCTGTAATATTGCCAGTGATACGCTCTTTTTGGTGGTGATAGCCAAGAAACCTTGACAGCTTAAAGTAATTTAGGCTTAAATTAAATTAAAGATTTTGATGGAAGCAATTGCTGAAGAGTAAATGAGCACCCAGCTAAACACCATTGATTCTGAATATCTATGTGAGCTGAGATTTAGATTTAATGATTAGATTTAGATCGTTGCCTCTGGAAAATGGTCATAAACACAGATGGCCGAACCATAGAAAAGAGAGGAATTATTTGCAATAAAGGCCTGCTATTCTCTGAGAAAGTGTATTCAGTCAGAACTGAAAGTCATCCTTCTGAATCTACAATCTCATCCAGTTAGTTAGGCAGGTATGGAGATGATATTGCATTATGTTTATATATGCTATTATATATGTACTAGCTATACCTGCCATGCGTTGCTGTGGCCAGCCTTCCCTCTTTCTCTTTTTCTTTCTCTCCTTCCTCTTTTCCTTTTCCTTCTTCTTTCCCTTCTTTTTTCTTTCTTCTCTACCTGTTTCTCTCTTTCAGTGCTTCCCTCCCTCTTTTTCCTTCCTTCTTTCACTTTTTTATTTCTTTCTCTCCTTTCTTCCTTCTCTACCTTTCTTTCTTTCCTTCCTTCTCTCCTTCCTTCCCCCTTTCTGTGTATATGTATTTTGTGTGTGTATATATGCATATATGTGTGTGTATATTTGTGTATATGTGTGTTTACATATATATGTGGTTTTGTGCATGCGTTGTAATGTAATTTTGGGGGATGTTTTGGCTTTTAAGTCTTTTTTTGCTGTGTTTTCCAGTGTTTTTATGAGTGATGGTCACTCGTTGGCCTGATCGATGTCTTGTGTCCAAATTTGGCGGCAATTCGTCCAGTGGTTTTTGAGTTATGTTAATCCCACAAACGAACATTACATTTTTATTTATATAGATTTATGTGTATGTGTGTCTATATAAAATTATATGTGTGTGTGTGTGTGTGTGTGTGTGTGTGTGTATATATATATATATATATATATATATATATTATTGTTGTAGTTATTGTTATTGTTATTAATATTTCTTACCTGTCTCTTCTTGTGGCTCAAGGTGGTGCACAACATAGTTAAAACACTTCATCATAAAACTTTACATAAAATACATATATTAAATCATTTTTCTATGGAATACATATATTAAAATGCACAGAATAAAGATTAAAATACTGTAAACACAGGACATGAGTTTAATAAATAACCTTTGTCTGTCTTTGCATTTCTCAGGATTATGAGCTGCAGCTGATGGCATACCGGGCCTTTGTGGAGTCGCAGCAGAAGTCCCCTGTGAAGCGCCGGCGCATGCTTTCCTCCTCGGACACCATCACCCAAGAGGTGAGGCTCCATGCGCAACCCTTTTAATGGGGCGAGGGGTTGCAGCACTATTTTTGGGGGAAAACGGTGTGCTGCTTCTCCTGGCAAAATGGCATTCTCCTGAAAATATATAACACCATGTAACGTTATAAATGTCATTTCCTAATTGGTTCTGTCACAAAAACATGGAAAAGGTTTATCAAACTTTTTTTTTTTTTGCGGGACATCCTGCAGGACCTTTTGCTACTGTTTTTCAATGAATATTTAATTGAGTCTCAACCAATTCAACCTAGTTTTTGGCAGCCACAAAAACAAGGTTTCTGGAGGTCAACTACTTTCAATATAAGGACCGCACAATTAAACAGGAAATAACACTTTCAAACCAGGAACAGAATATTTTTCAAATTGTGTTGCCTAGTGGTATTGATGAAACTCATTCTCTATACTGCTAAACTACGAAGAACATTCACACCTAGCTCCAACAGAAAAGAGTTCTTTGTCCCACCCTGGTCATGCCATAGATATATAAACCCATTTTCCTAGTTCCACTACCTCTGAGGATGCTTGCCATAGATGCAGGTGAAATGTCAGGAGAAAATGTCTCTATAACATGGCCATATAGCGCGAAAAAACCTACAACAACTCTACGGAGACCTGTTTCTTCTTTTGTCTATATGTATTTGCCAACCCTGGTCTGTATCCTCATGCTCTTTCCCAGACTTTGCGTGGACACACGAGACTGTGGATAAGAGTGAACCCTATTTAAATGCAGAACTTTTGGGCCCAAGAATATCATAGAGTCATGTTGGAGGATGTACAAAATTGTTAAAGAGGATGTCTTTGTGGGACGGAGGCAGCCAGCCAGATACAGCTACGTCGTGTGTTTACATCTAATTTATCTTTATGGAGATTGTAAGCCTGAGGGTAAATTAACATTTTGTAAGCTGCTCAAAATATCTTTGGGGCTGAAAAGGAGAGCAAAATGATGTAAATAAAATAAATATTGTGTTGCATGTAGATAAATGAAACCAAGGATAGCAGTCCCATGAATGCAGGGGTTGAACTGTACTGTACAATTCCATAAATTATCCTTAAAAAGGCATAGCTACTGCAAGTAGCAAATAAATGGAACAGCACATAGACATTCCAATAACATTCAGCTGGGCATAGTCCCTTTGAGCTGCCGGTCTCCAGAGTCCAGCCAGCCTACGAACAAGAAGGTTACAGCCACCTTCCTTACGCTTCTTTGTCTCTCCTTCCTCCTCCTCCTCCTCCTCCTCCTCCTCTTCCTCCTCTTCCTCCTCTTTCCTATCTTAGTTCATGGACCTGCGGACACGCTACACGGCCCTGGTGACGCTGACCACGCAACACGTGAAGTACATCAGTGATGCCCTTCGGCGTTTGGAGGAGGAAGAGGTCAGTCGGGGGCTCACAGAGGGTCCCCCTGTGGAGTCTGCCTTGGATAATTCTTTGGCTTCCAATGGGGTGGGGTCCCAGATCTTCTTGGGATCATAGAATTATTATTATTATTATTATTATTATTATTATTATTATTTACGTAACTTTATCCCGCCCTTTTCAGCCCGAAGGTGACTCAGGGCGGCATACAGACTGGCAACAATTAGATACCGCACATACATACATATATGAATTAAAAAACAATTAAGTCACATCATAAAATCCATATAAAAACCATAGAAGCTATAAAAACTATTTTTAAAAAACAATGTCTTCCAGTCCAATTCCTCATCCATTTACATCATCTTAGCCGTTTCGTGTTTGTATTCACAATCTTGTGTTTATCTGGTCACATTGAGGTTCCAAATGCTTGCTCGAAGAGCCAGGTTTTCACTCTTTTCCGATAGGTCAGGAGAGAGGAGGCTGATCCTAATAATCCTGGGAAGGGAGTTGGAAGAGGCCACATGGGTCATTCCACTGCCATGCAGGGAAAGCACAATCAAAGCACCCATGACAGATGGCCATCCAGCCAAAGAAGGAGAATCCACTAGACTCCGAGGGAGAGAGTTCCACTGTTGAACATTTCTCCTTATGGTCAGGAACTACTTCCTAATGTTCTTTTCTGTCATTTGAACCCATGGCTCCTTTTAGTCCTAGTCTCCAGAGCTGCAGAACACCAGCCTGTTCCCTCTTCCTTATGACATCCTTTCAAATATTTAAATATGGCAATCGTGTCTCCTCTCATCCTTCTCTTCTGAGAAGGCCCTGACTCTCGTCCACACCAGTCGGACCTATGAAGGAGATGGGATCAGGAGCAGGGCCTCCCCAGACGATCTTAACCTCCTAGCTGGCTCATAGAGGGAGATACGTTCAGACAGAAACAATGTCCAGAAACAATGACATCCTACCTAGAAGTAGTGTTTTGGTGGTCACTATAAGTTCCATACAACCCTCTAGGGCCACTCTTTACTTTTGCTATCTGCTTCTTACTAGAAATGGACCACTTTTGCCTCAAGACCCATCTGTACTGTCAGCATCCTTTAGAGTCTCCTCTTGTCCTTGGATTCTGGGCAAATTCAAGGCAGATTAAACACTGTGTCCTTCACACAATCTTCATTGCTCTCATTCAGTTTGAATGTCAATGAATGTTGAATGCTATCATTAACAACTTGACCAAACTCTGGCACCATCTTGGAGATTGGCAGTTTTAAAAGAAATCCTTCTGCATGTGGTGGAAGGACATCCCCCTGCACCACTGTAACCCGTGTTTCATATCATCTCATTGTTCTTCTTTTTACAGAAAGTGGTTGAGGAAGAAAAGGTAGAGCACGTGGACAAAGTGAAAGCGCTCCTGGGCTGGGTCTTGAATTTTAAACAGAGCTCACAATTCAAAAACATCCCATCGGAGAGTAAAGACCTTGGCAACATCGAGAAATCCATTTTGGAGCAGCAGGTACATATCAGGATGGTGGTCCCTCGCTTCTTCTATTTTGGGGAAGGTTTATTTCTTGTTATATATCGGCAGTCTAGATATATCCTTCCAATTACCGACTAATTGGCCTTCTATTGGTAATTGGAAAACTTTATGCAAAATACATTTTTAATTAAGTTGCAAACCTGGCTGGACCATAATAAAATCATCGACCCTGAAAAAAGCTAGATTCTGTAAGGAGAAATCAACTTTGAATCACTGCTTAGTACTTTCGTATTTTGCAAACAAATACTCCACTCATAAAGCCTCCAATCCATTTGTTGCTTTCATCGATCTAAAATGAGTCTTTTAACTCCATAACAAGAAACCTGTTGTGGGACAAGTTGAGGCCTTTGAATGTAAATCCCAGACTTTCGTTTCTAATTAGACAATTGTACACCACTCCTGTTTGGCAAATTACCGTATATATTCAAGTATAAGCTGAGTTTTTCAGCCCTTTTTTAGGCTGAAAAAGCCCTCTTGGCTTATACTTGAGTCAAAGTTATTTATTATTTTGCTCTGTTATTCTTATTATTATTATTATTATTACATCTATTATTTTACTCTATTATTATTATTATTATTACATTTACATTATTTTACTCTATTATTTTATTACACGTATTATTTTACTCTATTTTTATTATTACATTTGTTATTTTACTCTATTACTACATTTATTGTTTTACTTTATTATTGTTGTTATTACATTTATTATTTTACTCTATTATTACTGTTATTATGTTTCCATTATTTTACTCTATTATTATTTTTATTTCTTTTATTATTATACTCTATTTTTATTATTTCATTTGTTATTTTACTCTATTATTACATTTACTATTTTACTTTATTATTGTTATTACATTTATTACTTTACTATTTTATTACTGTTATTATGTTACATTATTTTACTCTATTATTATTTTTATTACATTTATTATTTTACTCTATTATTATTGGAAAGATATGTAAGTACATTTACATTGAAGAAGGTTAGAATAATGGTTTAATTAGAGTTGGACAGTCTTATCTTAAATTACAGTTTTATGTAAATATTAAAAACATTTAACCTACCGATGCCTCAATTAATGTAATTTTATTAGTATCTATTTTTATTTTGAAATTTACCAGTAGTTGCTGCATTTCCCACTCATGGCTTATATTCAAGTCAATACGTTTTCCCAGATTTATTTGTGGTAAAATTAGGTGCCTCTGCTTATATTCTGGTCAGCTTATACTTGAGTATATATTTTTTATTATTATTATTATTATTATTATTATTATTATTATTATTATTATTATTATTTCTGGCATTTCTATCCCGTCCTTCTCAACCCCGAAGAGGGACTCAGGACGGCTTACATTCAGCAACAATTCGATGCCATAAATACAAAGAAAATAACAATATAGCAATAGTTTAAAACAATAGATAAATCATTAGGTTAAAAGCAGTTAAAACATTTATCAACACCATGAAGCCAGTCCAGTTCAGTTCCATAACCAAGTGCTGCTATGTCTGTTGTCCAATAGATACAATATACAATAGATGCTCTGAGAAAGGCCACCTAACTTCCAGAATTAGTGCTACAATTGTGATCAAGCAGGGCTGCATATTAGCCTCTATGTTGTTTAACACATTCCTCAGGCTTTATGGTGATAGCCCCAAACTTCATGCTACCCATGTTTCCTTATTCTTATATGCAGATGATGTTATTGCCCATATCTAGTATTGGCCTTAAACACTTAATACATTGCTTTGCCAATTACTTGAAATAAATAGACTGGAAATTAGCAATGTTAAATCCAAAATTATATTTTTTTTCAAAAAGTGGAGACCCATGTCTTGGTAGATCAGTGTTGTTATTTTGTTGGTATATGCCAATAAAAGCTGTCATTAAGAATATCTCAGCAATCCAAGGCCAAGCCTGGAATACCTGAAACACATCCTTCTTGCTCTTCTAAACATGACTTTTGCTTCCTCCTTTTCAGGTCCTTAATGAGGAACTGGCCACAAAGAAGGAGCAGGTCTCAGAAGCCATCAAAACAGCCCAGATGTTCGTTGCGAGGCACAATAACAAGTGAGTTGGGAAGTGGATCAGGAGGAATGCAAATGTTGGTCTCCCGATAAGGTTTTGGTTGTAGCCAGAGCAATTGGGGGAGTTGAGAACACTCATCCTTTGCTCCTATTCTCAGACTCGAGGCAACATTAAAAAATTCGAACAAAAATGGATTAAAACACATACAGAAACAGATAGCAGTCATTGTTAAAATACAGATAAGCATCTATAGAATTTATTTATTTATTTATTTGTGACATTTATATCCCACCCTACTCAACCCGAAGAGAACTCAGAGTGGCTTACAAGTTATATGTACATGCAATATATTATATTATTAGCATAGCACAATATTAGTATTATATAGTACTATATTTTACTATACCACTATACTGCAATATTATTAGTAATATTACATGTAATATATAATATATAATTGTTATATGATTAATATATTTTGTATTATTAGGATTATATTGTATTACAATATTATGATCAATATTATATGTACATACAATATATTATTAACACAGCACAATATTAGTATTATATATTACTATATTTTACTATACCACTATACTGCAATATTATTAGTAATATTACGTGTAACATATAATATATAATTGTTATACTATTACTGTATATTGTATTATTAGTATTATATTGAATTACAATGTTATGATCAATATTATATGTACATACAATATATTATATTATTAACACAGTACAATATTAGTATTATATATTTCTTTATTTTACTATACCACTATATTGCATTATTATTAGAATTGATCATAATATTGTATTAGAATTACGATACTATGATCAATATTATATAGAATCATGGAATCATAGAATTATAGAGTTGGGAGAGACCTTGTGGGCCATCCAGTCCAACCTCCTGCCAAGAAGCAGGAAAATCGCATTCAAAGCACCCCCGACAGATGGCCATCCATGTGTATGTACATACAAGATATTAGATTATTATTGTATGTACATACAATATATTATATTATTAGCATAGCACAATATGAGTATTATATATTACTATATTTTACTATGCCACTATACGGCAATATTATTTGTAATATTACTTGTAATATAAAATGCATAATTGTTATATTATTACTGTACATGGTATTATTGGTATTATATTGAATTACAATATTATGATCAATATTATATGTACATACAATATATTATATTATTAGCATAGCACAATGTTAGTATTATATAGTTAAAGTGCTTAAAACATCCATTAAAAGCCCATTGCAATTAATTTCTAGACACCTATTGGAACAGGAAAGTTTTGTCTTAACAGTTGTAGGGCATCAATTTTCAATTTCTCTATCCCTCTTAACATATTTTGAGTTGTGGGGTGCATAGCTGGTAGTCCAAGAAAGTAAAGCTGTACATCTAAAGAATAGGTGGTCTTTTAGTACAAAAATTGTATAAAAGGTAACCGTAAAGGTTTTCCCCTGACATTGTCCATTCGTGTCCGACTTTGGGGGTTGGTGCTCATCTCCATTTCTAAGCCGAAGAGCTGGCGTTGTCCATAGACTCCTCCAAGGTCATGTGGCCAGCATGACTGCATGGCACGTCGTTACCTTCCCACCGGAGTGGTACCTATTGATCCACTCATATTTTAATGTTTTCGAACTGTTAGGTTGGCAGAAGCGGGGGCTGACAGCGGGAGGTGACGCCGCTCCCCAGATTCGAAACTGGGACCTTTCGGTCAACAGGTTTAGCAGATGAGCGATTTAACCCACTGCACCACCGGAGGCTCCAAAAACATTGTATACTTTTGTTGAACTATCTCAAGTACTTGTGCTGGGCCACAGAAGGCCCGTTGCTCAATGTCTGGGAAAGTCCCTGCGAGTGCAAACAGTGGGTTTCTTAATCAATGCAATACACCCCTAAACCCAGTGGAGGCTTGACTGTATTGTGCTGCATTGGTCCCTTGATGGCGGTGGTGTTTGCAACCCAGAATTATGACCAATGACTGACCCTCCCTTGTGACCCACAGGCTTTCTGGCCAGGAGAAGGAAGTCATTCTGGCCCAGGTAGATGTCCTGCGGGAGACCTATGACCAGCTTTGCTCTGAGTCCAGCGATCAGCTCCAGCAGCTGCAGAGCCACATGGCCCAGGAAACCGCACACAAGGTAGCCCCCTCCCCTCCCTCTTTCTCCATTTCAGGACCACCCCCCATCTGTCATATTCATTTTCCCTTTGATTGGTTCTGGGAGAGAGAACCAGCTCAGTCATCTGTGCCTTCCTCTGAAAGAGAACCAGCGCGATCATCTGAAAGCCTGAGGGCTTTCAGAGATGTACACAAGCTACTTGACTCCAAACCGGACCTCTCTTCCATCCATTTCCCCTGCTTCATGCCATCTCCCCTTGTGCAGCTTGCCCAAAATGTCTCTGATCATCACCTGTTCTCTGTTTTATTGTTGTTCTGCCGTCCTACCTAAACATATAGCTGTATCATATGTGTGTTTCCGCAAGTTGTTCATGTATCCCATGCAATGTCTCTGTGGAGTTGTGCCTTTTCCTAAATGCTTGCCAGCACTCTGCATTTCAAAGCACTGGACTCAGAGACTGGCTCAACTGGGTTACTGCTGCTATTGCCAGATGTTCCTCTGGATGTAACCATACACCAAAGACCGTGGGGCTCTTTTTAAACGACCAAAGGGTTTGCTGCTTCGGCTGTGTAACCTTTACAATGCTGGGTTGCTGTGAGTTTTCCAGGCTTTATGGCCATGTTCCAGAAGCATTCTCTCCTGACATTTCACCCACATCTGTGGCAGGCATCCTAAGAGGTTGTGAGGTCTGTTGGAAACTAGGACAAGTAAAGTTTATATATCTGTGAGATGTCTCGGGTGGAAGAAAGAACTCTGTCTATGTGAGGCAGGTGTGAATGTTGCAATTGGCCACCTTGATTAGCATTGGTTCAGTTCCATCATTGGTGGAGTTCAGAATGCTCTTTGATTGTAGGTGAACTATAAATTCCACCAACTACAACTCCCAAATGACAAACTCAATCCCCCCCAAACCCTAGCAATGTTTAGATTTGAGTGTATGGGGTATTTATGCCAAATTTGGTCCAGTGAATGAAAATACATCCTGCATGTCAGATATTTACATGAGGATTCATAACAGTAGCAAAATTACAATTATGAAGTAGCAACAAAAATTATTCTATGTTTGGGGGTCACCACAACATGAGGAACTGTGTTAAGGAGTCATGGCATTAGGAAGGTTGCGAACCACTGCAATACTTGAATGTGAACTGCTCTCAACTGGGAATCGCCAATCATGGCCATGCAGCTTCAAGGCTGGCTGCTTCCTGCCTGGGGGAATCCTTTGTTGGGAGGTGTTAACTGCCCTTGATTGTTTCATGTCTGGAATTCCCCATTTTTCTGAGTGTTGTACTTTATTTACTGTCCAGATTTTGGAGTTTTTTTTAATACTGGTAGCTAGATTTTGTTCATTTTCATGGTTTCCTCCTTTCTGTTGAATTGTCCACATGCTTGTGGATTTCAATGGCTTCTCTGTGTAGTCTGACATGGTGGTTGTTAGAGTGATCCAGCAGTTCTGTGTTCTCAAATAATATACTGTGTCCAGTTTGGTTCATCACATGCTCTGCTGTAGCTGACTTCTCTGGTTGACTTAGTCATGTTCCTTGATTCGTGTTTGGGCAACGCTGCTGCGTTTGGTGGTCCCAGTGTAGACTTGTCCACAGCTGCATGGTATATGGTAGACTCCTGCAGAGGTGGGAGGATCCTTCTTTTCCTTTGCTGAGCATTTGTTGGATTTTCTTGGTGGGTCTGTAGATAGTTTGTAGGTTGTGTTTCTTCATCAGCTTCCCTAGGCGGTCAGTGGTTCCCTTGATGTATGGTAAGAACCCTTTTCCTCTGAAAGCCATTGAAATCCACAAGCAGGTGGACAATTTCAACAGAAAGGAGGAAACCATCAAAATGAACAAAATTTGGTTAAAATACTCTAAAAATGAGGGAAGGAAGATAGATGCTTTTGAACTGTGGTGCTGGAGGTGCCTTGGACAGCGAGAAGATCCAACCAGTCCATACTTCAGGAAATAAAGCCCGATTGCTCATTGGAGAGAAGGATATTAGAGACAAAGTTGAAGTACTTTGGCCACATAATGAGAAGAAAGGAAAGCTTAGAGAAGACAATGATGCTTGGGAAAATGGAAGGAAAAAGGAAGAGGGGCTGACCACGGGCAAGATGGATGGATGGCATCCTTGAAGTGACTGGATTGACCTTGAAGGAGCTGGGGGAGGTGATGGCCAACAGGGAGCTCTGGCATGGGCTGGTCCATGAGGTCATGAAGAGTCGGAAACGACTGAACAAATGAACAAAAACTCTAAAATCAGGACAGTAAATAAAGAACAACACTAAAAAAGGGGGAATTCCAGGCAAGAAACAATAAAGCCTAGCTAACACCTAACAAACGAATCCTCCAGGCAGGAAGCAGCCACGCTTTGAAGCTGGAAGGCCATTCAATGCTAATCAAGGTGGCCAATTGTAACATTCACCCCAGCCTCACACAGACCGAGTTCTTTCTCCAGGCAGGAATCAGCCAGGCCTTGAAACGGCAAGGCTTTGCAATGCTAATCAAGGTGATTAATTGCAACATTCACACTTGCGTCCAACAGAGAAGAGTTCTTTCTCTCACCATGAACCATCCACAGATATATAAACCTCCCTTGTCTAGTTTCCAATATGCCTCACAACCTCTGAGGATGCCTGCCATAGATGTGGGCGAAATGTCAGGAGAGAATGTTGCTGGAACTTGGCCAGAAACTCACAGCAACCTAGTGATTCCGGCCATGAAAGTCTTCGACAACATATCTTTACAATGCTATTTTATTCTGCCTTCCCAAAGAAACCACTTTGGGACGAGGGTCCACTGTGTTCAGCTTTGCAAAGATACAGTCAGCTAATGGAAAGAAACAGCTTCTGATGCACCCACAATGATCCATCTTGCATCTTATTTAGAGACAATAGGCCACAATGATGGCATCCCAGCATTGGAGAGGCATTGCAACCGAAGCAGCAATGATTCCTATGCCAAGAATACAGAGTTGAAAATGTATTGGGTTGCCAAGAGAGCGGGGGGGGGGGGGGGGGGGGTTCTCCATGGATTATAATTTAGGCTTGCAACGAAGTTTTCTTTTTTGTTTGGGTGCATCCTTTACGGAGAGAATCTTGATGGAGAGGAAGTATTTCTATTTACACCTGTAATTCTATAGCGAAAGCCTCCAACTCTGGGCTGAGGGTGGTGGCCCATTCAAGGACAATATATGCCCTATAAAAACACAAAGCACAAATGTCAGCGCTGTCCGCCGCATTGAGCATGATGTGTCCCTGTTTGGTTTTTATGTGTCACGTTGAGTTACTGTGTTCAGATTAACTTGCCATCCTTTGCTTACCTTTTCCACCCCTTCCCTTGTCGTCACCTTTGATCACTAACAGCGTGGAGGTTGCACCAAAGAGAATCTCAGGAGATAATGGGGGAAAGCGGGGAGGGATTAGAAGAGTGTATGTTTGTGTGGCGTGTTCTTTCTACTTTTTGTGCAAAACAAACAGTCGCATGCCGGATGCTAACCCCCAGCTTTTACACTGTGCGCGCCTTCTACTACGGCTGAGCTGCGCCATAAAGGCTCTGTCTTTAACTGCTCACGGCAAAAAAAAATCCACCATGCTGGTAAGTAGACAAAACAAAACAAAAGCCTTTTTATGACTCCTGTCCTTGTCTTTTTATATACTCCCTTCCCTTCCTCTTTCTCGCTTGTTTTAACACTTGAATGTTGCATGTTTGGAGTCCTTCACTGTGATACTAGAAGGTTTTGAAGGCTATTCCAATGGAGGCCTTAACCCAGCTTGCTGAGATAAGACTCCTCATTCTGGTTCCATCCACATATAGTTATCTAAAAAAAGCATAAGGTTTTTTTTTTGGGGGGGGGGGGGCTTCTCAAAACTTCATTGTTTCTCAACCTAGGGGTTGGGGGGGGAGTCGCAAGGAGGGGATCAGAGGGGTTGCCAAAGACCATCAGAAAACATACATTTCTGAAGGTCTTAGGAACCCCTTTGGCAGAGAAGGCTGAAAATCTCTCCACCCATCCTTCTCTTCCTTTTTGATGTTGGTGAACTATATCTCCCAGAATTCAAAAACACCAACCCCGCCAGTGTTCAGTGTTGGCCATGTAGGTATTGTGCCAAGTTTGGTGCAGATCCATTGTGGGCTGGGTTCAGAGTGCTCTTTGATTGTAAGTAAATCCCAGCAACTACAAATCCCAAATGTCAAGGTCTATTTTCCCCAAACTCCACTAGTGTTCAAATTTGAGCCTATTGAGTATTCGTGCCAAGTGTGGTCCAGATTCATAATTGTTCTGAGTCCACAATGCTCTCTGGATGTAGATGAACTACAACTTCAAAACTCAAGGTCAATGCCCACCAAACTTTTTCAGTATTTTCTGTTGGTCATGGGAGTTCTGTGTGCCAAGTTTGGTTCAATTCCATCATTGGTGGAGTTCAGAATGCTCTTTGATTGTAGGTGAACTATAAATCCCACCAACTACAACTCCCAAATGACAAACTCAATCCCCCCAACCCTAGCAATATTTAGATTTGGATGTATGGGGTATTTATGCCAAATTTGGTCCAGTGAATGAAAATACATCCTGCATATCAGATATTTACATTACGATTCACAACAGTAGCAAAATTACAGTTATGAAGTAGCAACAAAAATTATTCTATGGTTAGGGGTCACCACAACACGAGGAACTGTGTTAAGGAGTCATGGCTTTAGGAAGGTTGAGAAACACTGCAATACTTGAATGTGAACTGCTCTCAATTGGGAATCGCCAATCATTTCTATTCCCAGAACTGTAATATTAAAAAGTTGGGATCTGTCACCTTTTGTGGTTCAATGGAGAGCACATCTTAATCATCATTCTTCTCTAGCTGTGGATGCAGGTGAAGATTGCCAATGGCTACTAGTATCTCCTTTGAGCCCCCTGTTATATATCTTTTTTATGAAGAACAAGAGGTCACAGAGGTGCCTTAGATCAATTATTGTTATAGACCAGGCCTTGGGCAATGCCTACAAATATTTTAATTAATTAATAATATGTGATCACAGAACACAAACTTTGCAAACATTCAATGCTGTTAAACAGACAGGACAAACAGCAGATATAGGTATTATATTGGCATTTTTCCCAGCTTCGCCATCCTGGAGGTTGTGCTTGATTCCGGCCACAGGGAGTGCTGTTGCTCCATCCTCTATGACGAAGACCCTTTGATCGCCGGCATTTTCTGGTATTTCCTTTATGGAGCCGTGAAATACCTCCTTAATTAAGTGATGCCTATTTTCTCTAGTCACAGCTCACAGCTGTTTTCGAACTGCTTAGGTCAGTGGTTCTCAACCTGTGGGTCTCCAGATGTTTTGGCCTTCAACTCCCAGAAATCCAAACAGCTGGTAAACTGGTTGGGATTTCTGGGAGTTGTAGGCCAAAACACCTGGGGACCCACAGGTTGAGAACTGCTGGCTTAGGTGGACAGTAAGCTGGGCTGAAGATGGGTGCTCACCCTGACCCGGATTTCGAACTGCAAACCTTTGATTGGTAAGTTCTATTGCTGCTGGCGATTAACCAGCCTTGCTAAAGCCCGACCTCTTGTTCTCCTGCTCCCATCAGTCTTAACCAAACCCCCCCCCCCCAAAAAAAACCCAAAAAAACAGTAAGAACAGAGAGCTGTTGTAGTCCAGCAATGTCCTAAGAGCTTCACTTTGAATAACCGTAACATAGATGAATCTGTAGGAAATGTCAGAGGTCCCCGTTGGCTCCAAAGTCTGATGATTTGGCTCTCAAAGACCTTCTATGGAGGACCCAGTCCACTCTGTCTGCATTTAAATGAAACATTTGCTAAGTTCTCCCTTATTCTCGCCTAGTTTTCTGTATGTGTAAATGAACCTGGGCCTCAAAGCCTTCTAGAATGACAACTTCTGGGGTGGAGGGGAAACCGGAAACCCACGTCTAGCATGCTCAGAAACTGCTTGACCGCATGACTGCATCTTCAGCTGTAGACTTGCCATTTTCCCAGCTAGCTTGCCACATCTCTCGCAAGACCTCCAGCAATATTCATCTTAGGGGAAGCTTGTGGTCGAAATGTGTATCTCCTTCCCTCTCGTTCCCTGTGCTTCATGTGGGTGAACCGTGTTGTGGATGTTTTGTGCCCTATGTCTCCTCTCCTTTTGGATATAAATTCGCCAAAGGTGCTCTGGGGAATGCATGGCTGTCGCTCTCCCTGGATGTCTCTCTCTCTGTGTCTGTCTCTCCTTTCTCCCAATCGTTTTTGTGGGGAACTCTGGGGCTAATTGACCACTTTTACTGCTCTCAAGGGGTGTCCAAAATGTCTCAGCAAGGCCACACCTGGCTGCCTGGATTTAGCCCCAGAAGCCCACTAGAAAACAACTCTCAAAATCTTCCTCCATCCAAAATCTGGATGTGTTATTTCACGAGTTATGTGCATTTCCTGCCCATGTGGTATGGGCTTACGGTTGGGAATCTGTCTCAAACCCAACCTTCACCAACCCTTAAAAGCCTGAGACATCCTTGGACCTGGGTATCTCAAAATCATACTTCCCTGCTACTTTCTCTCTTACTGAGTTCTTGTTTCCTTTCTCCTCTATCTTTCTAGGGAACCGAGACTGTGGCTGGAGTGCTGGACCTTGGCACAATGGAAGTCTTTCCCATTTGGGGGGCCATGCAGAAGGGCCTCCTGGACCAAGAAACTGGCCTCCTGCTGCTGGAGGCCCAAGTTGCTTCTGGTGGCCTTGTAGCTCCCGATACCACCGAAAAGATCTCGCTATCTGAAGGCTTGGCGAAAGACATCATTGATGCTAAGACCTATGCAATGCTTCAGGAGCTACAGAGTGGGGTCCAGTTGGTCAACAGCCATGACCTTCAAGGGAAGCCGCTTCTTCCCCTTGCGGCTGCCATGGAGGATGGGACGATCAGCGAAAGGGTTGGTTTGACAATCGCAGAGATGCAACTCCTTGCCGGAGGGCTTCGAGATCCCTCCAGCGATGGGAGGATTGGCCTAGAAGAGGCTCTCCAAGGAGGCATGATTCCCCCTCATCTCCATGAGAAGATAGCCTCTTGCTTGGGTTCTTGCAAGACTTTGATTGACCCCAATTCGGCCACGAAAACGGGCCTGAGTGACCTGCTGCAGCAGTGCATCCCGGACCCAGAGACAGGGCTGAGTTTGCTTCCAGTGCATCAACTGGCAGGAGGGATGGTGAGCCTCACCTCTGGCCAGAAGGTGAACATCTTCCGTGCAGTGCAGGAAGGTCTCATCGAGACACAGGTTGCTGTGCGGCTTCTGGAAGCCCAGCTTTTTGCTGGTGGCATAGTGGACCCTAAAAGCGGCCACCGGCTGACTGTAGAGGAGGCTGCGAGACATAACCTGATTGACCAAGATCTGGCCTGCGCCCTTCTAGTCCGGCAGATGCAAACAGGCGGCATTGTGGATACGGTTACAGGAGAGAGGCTGTCACTGGACGAAGCCATCAGGAAAGGCTTGGTGGAGCCTAGAATGGCTGTGGCCACCTTGGAATCCCTGTGGTCATTTATGGGCCTCCTGCAGCCTGAATCGGGTGAGATCCTCCCAGTTGCAACTGCATTGGATCGAGGAATCTTGTCTCCCGAACTGGCTGATGAGATCTTAAGCAAGAGGCAACACATTGAGGCTGTTTTTATACCAGAAACCCGAGAGATCGTGCCATGGGAGAAGACCATGGATGCTGGGATCTTGAGCCAAGATGCCATCAAGACATTAAAGTCAACGCTCCTTCCTGATGTCATGCCAAATATGCCCTTAGCTGACTCCCCGCCAGGCAGAGTCCAAAAGATCAGCCCAACAGATGACAAAGACCAAAGCAAGGGATGTAAAGAACGAATGTTGTTCTATTTGATGACCCACAGCTATGTTGATACTTGCAGCGGCCAGAAACTGCTTCTCCTGGCAGAGGAGGACTTGAGCACCCTTGCTGACATTGTGGAGCCCACCATAGAGAAAGACCCTCACTCACAGCCCATGGAGGAAAGGCAGCACCAACCCAAAGGCTGGGAGGTTGTGGAGGACAGGATGGTGGCAGCTGTGGAATCTGAGCCCTGCAGTGAATTGGTCTGGAAAGAGCTTGAACTGAACTTATCAGTACCACAGAAAGAGCTGGAGAGGAATCTGATGGTAGGCGTTTGTCCTCCGACCTATAAGAATGGAAGGGAAGCTGGAGATCTTCCAGGGAAAGAGGTGGAAAGAGATGTGAATGTGAAGGAGGAGAAGGAGGTGGATTCTTTAGGAGGTTTTGGAAGTGAAACAGATGGCTCTAAAGGAGAACCAGAACAGATGTCAATTCAGAACATGAGTGAAACAGATCTATTAATATGTGAATCTATAGAAGAATCCAGCGCTGGGAAAGAATCGATAGACATACAGATAACATTGGACAATGTTAAGTTTGACAGACAACTGGAAGAACAGGAGATTATGTATTCTGAAGAGCAGAAGAGATTTTCTGAAGTTGAAAGAAGCTGCACTGAAAAAGAATCCAGAATGGTTACTGGCAAATGGGAAAAGAAAGACTCGCAAAGCTTGAAGGAGAATGTATTGGGAAAGGCGATACTTGCAGCAACAAGTGATGGTTCTGAAGCTAATTTGTTAAATGTGGGGAAAGTGGAAAACGGGTCAATGGAAAGCCTTCTTTGTCAAGATGAAGGAAAGATTAGTGATGAGCCTATTAAGGAAGAAGGAAAGCTGGCTGGAGAAGGGAGAGTGGGTCATTCTGACCAGACAGAAAGTGTTGCATTTCCAAAACTGTCCACAGAAGAAGATGGCGACACACTGCATACACTGATAACACAACTCTGTGGTGGTGGCATAATTAATGAACAGACAGGGGAAAGGATGCTCTTGGATGAGTCGGTGTCCTGTGGCATTCTCCCTGGTCACACAGCCATCAAACTGATGGGCGAGTTGAAACTGTTTGGTGGATTCTTTGATGCTGAGTCCCGTGAAGCGTTAACCACTGAAGAAGTTATCCATGAAGGACTGATGGATGAGACCCTTCTCCATAAGGTGCTGGACTCTGATAAAGCCATCAGTGGAGTGGTGGACCCAAGGAGCAAAGCCATTTACTCTGTCATGGACGCAGCAGAGGTCGGCCTCTTGGACAAAGAGACGGCTGCGAGAATCCTGGAAGGGCAAGTGATTACTGGAGGAATTGCGGATGTCAAGCGTGGCAAGAAGGTGTCGGTCACGTTGGCCTCTAAGCTCGGCTTGGTAGAGCGGCCCACTCAAGAGGAGCTGAAGAAACTTGAAAAGGCATCTAAGGGGAAAGGCATTGATAGCACAACCAAAGAGAAACTTATTTCTTTGCAAGCAGAAATAGGTGGCATCGTAGACCCTAAAACCAAAGAACCTTTAACCATCCCCCAAGCTGTAGAAAAAGGACTGCTGTCTAAGGAGAAAGCCTCTGAGGTCTTGATGAAGCAGATAGTTGATGGAGGGATCCTTCACCACAAAACAGGCATGAGACTTTCTGTTGAAGATGCTTTGGTGCATAAATTGGTTGACCAAGGGTCATATGATGTTCTCAGAAAGGCAGAAAATGTGTGTTTACATCAGTACATTCATCCAGAAACAAAAGAGCTCATCTCCTTACCCCAAGCTGTGGCCCTTGGACTGATCAGCTCAGACTTTCAAAGCAAGGTTCAAGGACTGCAAGCCTCGACTGGAAGCATGTTTGATCCTGTTTCTCACCAGAAAATCCCACTGACCAAAGCAGTGAAGGAAGGACTTTTGCCCAAGGCACTTATGGAAAAAGCCGTAACCTCCTCTGACTTGAAGCAAGCCATCCTTTGTCCCGAGAGCTGCAGGCTGGTTCCCTACTCCGAATTGATCAGGAAGAGTAAAATTGACATTGAGTCAGGGCAGAGGTATTTGGAGGTGGTCCCCTTCCAAGGCCTCAAGGATGAAAGGACTGGGAATGTGCTTCTGTATCCCCAGGCAGTGACACTTGGGAAAGTGGAGCCTGCACTTGTGTTGAGGTTGTTGAAGGCGCAAGCGGAGTCCGGCGGCATTGTTGAACCTGCTACGGGCCAAAGACTGTCCCTGGCAGATGCTTTGGAACAAGGAACAGTGGATGAAGACATGGCCAAAGCTATTGCAGTCAGTCAACTCTCGACTGGAGGCATTGTTGGAACTGAGAGAGGACAAAGGCTAACATTAATGGAAGCAGTTGAGATGGGGCTTGTCAGCAAGAAATTAGCCAGTGTGATCCAGGAAAGTGCTCTAGTGATCAGTGATGATGTGGAAGGACATGAAGATAGTCAGCCACAACTGTTGCTTCAAAATGGTACCTCTAAAACTGATGTGCCGTCCATTGGTGAATATTCCACTGAGAGTAATGAGGAGAAGCAGTCAGTTCTCTTTGAAGGAACAGACTCCAAGATGTCTGAAGAGGCCCCTGTTGGTTCTCTTAAAGGCATTCAGGAGATGGTAGAAGAGATGGGTGACTCCGTGCCACCTTCCCTTCCACTTCCTTCTGGTCCACTTTTAGGAGAAGGCAAGATGGAGTCAGAGCTGGCCTTGATGTTAGATCCAGTTGGAGCCCTGCAACTGAAGGCCCAGAAGAAAGACATGAAGAGGAAGAGCCGGTTGCGGAGAGAAGAGCTCCGGAAAGGAGAGGTAGAAAAGCCAGGAGCAAGTGACCAAGTAATAGAGAAGGAATGGCAAAATATAGTGAGGAATGAGAGAATTAATGGGGAGCAGGAGCAAAACCAGAGAGTGTTTGCTCAAGAAGAGAGTGACAGGACAGATCTTGCTTCCGAAGCAGCCCAAAGGACTATCTGTTTACATTCTCTGGAAACCTCAAATGATCTGAGAGAGAATGAAAAAGCTGGCCTTGGTTCTGAAGAACCTACAGCAATTGAGTCTCAGATGCTAACCTCGGAAAAAGCTTTGTTTGGAGACACCAAGATTGAACAGTCAGGAATGACGCCTGAATTAAAAAGCCAGGATCCCAAAGCTTCAGAAAGTACTGGCATAGAGGCCCCCAAAAAGATGAAGAAGAAGACCAAAAGGAATAGAAAGCAGGCTGCTGCCACAATAGACCCAGCTCAGTTGCCTGAGTCTTCCCAGCTGAGGCCATCTGAGATTCCTGTCCTGGTTTCCAAAGAAGTTTTGATGCAAAGGACTTCTTCTGTTCAAGAATCCTCTCTTGATAATATCTCTGGCAAGAAGGTGAGGAGTCTTCTCAAACCAGAAAAGGCTGAAGGTAAGAGAGAGGATCGGGCAGCATCTGGAAATGAGAAGAAAGGAGTTAAAGAGAACATCACAGATGACCAGAAAGTAAGCACTGTACCAACAACAGATGCTTTTGGAGACAGAACTGACCAAGATATTAGAACTAACCAAGATTTTCCATTACGGCTGGATGCAGTAGAAATAAAGATGGTGGATGTGCTGGAAGAAAAAGTATTTCAAGAAAAAGCCCAAGAGCCATGTCTTTCAAATGATAAAGTCCCCAATCTAGTTGCCATAGATGACACCCAAACCTTTGTGTCTTTTGAGACAGAGGCTGTGCAAACTAGGACAATACTAGAAGGAGAAACAGGCCGTTCTGTTTCCACTCCTTCGCTCTCTCAAGACAAAACCATCCAGGAAGTGACCAGAGAAGATGGCAGCATCGTTGCTAAAGGGCTGACAATGGATGAGGAACCAAAAGAGACCATTGACTCTTTGAGTAGCAAAATACATTCCCCAGAGGAGTGCACACTGCAAAGGAGTGGGTTTCCAGAATGCGAGAGCGACCCTTCTGCTGGAACGTCTCCCAAGACTCAAGACTCAGGCCTAAAATTGGCCAGAGAAAAGGAGAAGGCGGATGAACTCTCCAGCACAGTCGAAGGCAGGGAAGAGAGACAGCCAGATGCCCCTACACTAACCAAGGTAGGTATGGCCTTATTCAGGTACAGGCAGTCCCCAAGTTACGAACAAGGTAGGGTCTGTAGGTTTGTTCTTAAGTTGAATTTGTTTGTGAGTTGGGACAGGTACTTTTTGAAGTGTAATTTCATATATATATATATATATGAAATTACACTTTAAATAGTACCTGTCCCAACTCACAAACAAATTCAACTTAAGAACAAACCTATTCTTCAATGCATATGATATCTATATACAGGCAGTCCCTGAGTTACAAACATATATATATATATATATATATATATATATATATATATATATATATGAGAGAGAGAGAGACCCTTGGTGGCACAGCAGGTTAAACCACTGAGCTGCTGAACTACTTGTGGACCAAAAGGTTCAAATCTGGGCAGCGGGGTGAGTCGCTGTTGGCCCAGCTTCTGCCAGCCTAGCAGTTCGAAAACATGCCATAGTGAGTAAATCAATAGGTGCCGCCTTGGTGGGAAGGTAAAGGCGCTCCATGCAGTCATGCTAGCCACATGACCTTGGAGGTGCCTACGGACAAGCTCTTCAGCTTAGTAATGGAGATGAGCACCACCCCCCAAAGTCAGACATGACTAGACTTATGATTAGATTTAATGTCAAGGGGAAACCTTTACCTATACATACACACACATGCTTTGGATCGCATAGGAAAGGGTGAGCACCTCTCTGGTGTTTCCTTTGCTGTCTGTGCCCCTGTTCAGAAGATTTCCCACACTTTTGTCCCTGTGATCATTGGATTTTGGAAAACGTAGCTTGCTGTGGAAACAAGATTGGGGAGAAAGCTTCCATTGAGATGCCTTTGCCTGAGGATAATAACTCTTTCAGTAGTGGATTTCCTTTATGAGGGGTAGATTTTTCTCACTTCCTGTGGTCTCAGCCCGTTCTTAATTAGGGTACTTTGTAATGTGGATGTTTGTAACTCGGGGACTGCCTGTATATAGATATCATATGCATTGAGGAATAGGATAGGAGATAGTTGGGTAGCCAGAGTGAGAGGGTTTACCCTTCTGAAGTCAAGGTAAAAGCCACAAAAATGGTATGCCGTTTGCCATGTTTGAAAATGGCCATTAACGTATTACCGCTTTCATGTTCCTTCACTTATTGAGAGGTTGAGGAAGGTGGAAGGTCAACTCCATAAAATATCCTCCCCGCCTGAGGAGGAAGTTACGGGCCCAGCATGTGGTCCAATGGATGTGCAACCTTTGCTAATTTATCAATAAATATGTGGCTTAAAGGGATAATGCCTGAAGGCCTAGGATGGTCTCATCGTAGGAAGTCTGTTGTAATGTTGTTGTTATATTTTCCTTAGTTACCTTCCTTTCCTGCCTCTTGGTCTAAATGACAAGGCAGAAGGTAGTACACAAAATGTAAAGGTATCACAATGAAGTTGTAATAAAGTCAGCACCGACCCACATGATAAATTTGGGAAAGACTAGCAAATGCCAGTCAAATGGCTTCCCTAAAATATTTTAACTGGGTATTGGAGAGGGAACGATGTAAAGAGATCTGGGGAAAAGTAAATATACAGGATCCCCGATGGAGAGGTTTAGGAAATCTATACATGTATAAAAATTATGTCTGGAGAGAAAGACTCTTAGAAGCGGTGAGCATTGGTTGAAGAAATCAAAAGTGTAGCCAAGCAAAGAGAAAGACGTAGAAAATGGTTCTGCTTGACTTATCTCCCCATATATCTGAGCTGCATATTTTATGTTTCTCCTCTCTCTGACTGCCATAGACGCCTCTCAGCAAGCAGCTCTGCCTTGAGCATGATGAGAAGCTGGTTGCGCTACTGTCCAGGGTGCGCGATGTGGAAATGCGCATTCAGCGAGTTCCGCTTCTGGAGCAGGACTCAGCCGCACTGCAGGACTTGCTCCACCAAGCAGAAGTAAGTGGATCAAATGAACGAACTAAATAATTTTATTACAGTTGTAGATTGGAAGTTTGAAGTGTTGAAATATAGAAACAGAGGTTTTAGAAACATTAAAACCAGAAATTTGAACACATAGACTGATAGGTCTATAACGCTATGTAGCACGATTTTTCTTCCTGGGTTATAAATGTCATTATTTCTTAATTGGTTCTATCATAAAAACATTGGACAAGTTTATTAAACTGCAAACACTTTTTTGTTTTTGTGGGAGGGACATCCTGAAGCATATTTTGTTCTAGATTTTTAATTAATATCTCTTCAAGCCTCCACCAATTCAACATAGTTTGTGGCAGTCACAATAACAAAGTTTCTGGAATAGAGCAACTACTTTCAAAGTAAGAACCACATAATTAAACAGGAAATAACACTTTCCAACCAGGAACAGATTTTTTTTTTCAAATTCTGTTAAATGGCGTTGTTGATGCCCACTCCAATGCTTATTGCAAGGTTAATGCTAGATATATCTAAAAAGAAATAATAATAATAATAATTATTATTATTATTAAAGGGTAAAGGTTTCCCCTGACATTCAGTCTAGTTTTGACCGACTCTGGGGTTTGGTGCTCATCTCCATTTCTAAGCCGAAGAGCCGGCATTGTCTGTAGACGCCTCCAAGATCATGTGGCTGGCATGACTGCATGGAGTGCCATTACCTTCCTGCAGACCTATTGATCTACTCACATTTGCATGTTTTTGAACTGCTAAGTCAGCAGAAACTGGGCCTAACAGCAGGAGCTTACCCTGCTCCCCGGATTAAACTGCCAACCTTTCAGTCAGCAAGTTCAGCAGCTCAGTGGTTTAATCTGCTGCACCACCAGGGGGCCTATTATTATTATTATTATTATTATTATTATTATTGTATTTTTAGTAATAAAGTTCTGTTTTGCGGATAGCATTAGCGCAGTGTTTCTCAACCTGGGGGTCGGGACCCCTGAGGGGGTCATGAGGGGGTGTCAAAGGGGTCGCCAAAGACTATCAGAAAGCATAGTATTTTCTGTTGGTCATTGGAATTCTGTGTGGGAAGTTTGACCCGATTCTATTGTTGGTCGAGTTCAGAATGCTCTTTGATTGTAGGTGAACTATAAATCCCAGCAACTACAACTCTCAAATGTCAAGGTCTATTTTCCCCAGACTCCACCAGTGTTCACATTTGGGCATATTGAGTATTCGTGCCAAGTTTGGTCTAGATCCAACATTGCATGAATCCACAGCACTCCTCTGGATATAGGTGAACTACAACTCCCAATCTCAAGGTCAATACCCACAAAACCCTTCCAGTGTTTCTAATAATCATGGGAGTTCTGTGTTCCAAGTTCGGTTTAAATCCATTGCTGGTGGAGTTCAGAATGCTCTTTGATTATAGGTGAACTATAAATCCCAGCAACTACAACTCCCAAATTACAAAATCAATCCTCCCCAACCCCACTACCATTCACATTTGGGCATATTTGGTATTTGTGCTCAATTTAGTCCAGTGAATGAAAATACATCCTGCATATCGGATATTTACATTACACTTTATAAAGTAGTAAAATGACAGGTATCAAGTAGCAACGAAAACAATATTATGGTTGGTGGTCACCACAACATATGGAACTGCATTAAGGGGTCACGGCATTAGCAAGGTTGAGAACCACTGCATTAGTGGGAGGAATAAAGAGCAGACGGAGGAAGGGAGGGAGGGTGAGACAGGCATCTGTTGCTGATGTTTTGGCTTATAGCCACTACTTTTTCCTTGATCCACAGGCCTTGGATGCAGAGCTACAGGGCCTCTCCTCCCCAGTGAGTCAGGGGCTGGAAGTCGCCCAAAGGCTCCTGGCCAGCCCTCCCCTTCGGGTCCCTGAGCAGCTGCTGAAGGCTTTGGAGAAGGACGCCAAGAACCTCCAGAAGTCCTTTGGCTCTGTGAGCGAAGCCTTAGCTTCATGGCTGACGAACCTTCAAGCTGCTGCCAAGGAAGAAGAAAAGGTACTACTTCCCCTGCAGCCAAGAAGCTTCTGGGATCCTCCCTCATTTAAGTAGACAACAGTGTTGACTCAAATAGGCTTCCGTTTACAGAATGAGAACAATGTGTATCACCTCTGACTATTTTCTAATGTAGCTCCAGAGTATTAGTATTAATAATAATAATAATAATAATAATAATAATTTACCTGCTTCTTCTCATGGTTCGAGGCAACTTAAAACATAGTTAAAACACATACCGTATATACTCGAGTATAAGCCGACCCGAATATAAGCTGAGGCACCTAATTTTATCACAAAAAACTGGGAAAACGTATTGACTCGAGTATAAGTCGAGGGTGGGAAATGCATCCACTATGGGTCAATTTCAAAATAAATATCGATACCAATAACATTACATTAATTGAGGCATCAATAGGCTAAATGTTTCTGAATATTTACATAAAACTGTAATTTAAGATAAAACTGTCCAACTCTTACTAAACCATTACTCTAACCTCCTTCAATGTAAACGTACTTATTATTAAAATAATAAATATAATAAACATAATAGAGTAAAATAATGAAAATGCAATAAAAACAGTAATAATAGAGTAAAATAATAAAAAATAATAAATTTAGTAATAATAGGGTAAAATACTGTAAATGTAATAATAATAATAATAATAATAATAATAATAATAATAATAATAATAATAATAGTAACTAGCCATCTCTTGCCACGCATTGCTATGGCCCACATGGGGGTTCCGTGTGGGAGGTTTGGCCCGATTCTGTTGTTGGTATGCTCTGTGATTGTAGGTGAACTATAAATCCCAGCAACTACAACTCCCAAATGTCAAGATTCTATTTTCCCCAAACTCCACCAGTGTTCACATTTGGGCATATTGAGTATTCCTGTAGAGTTTGGTCCAGATCTATCCTTGTTTGAGTCCAGAGTGCTCTCTGGATGTAAGCGAACTACAACTCCGAAACCAAAGGGCACTGCTCATCAAACCCTTTCAGTATTTTCTGTTGGTCATGGGAGAACTGTGTGCCAAGTTTGGTTCAATTCCATCGTTGGTGGGGTTCAGAATGCTCTTTGATTGTAGGTGAACTATAAATCCCAGCAACTACAACTCCCAAATGACAAATTCAGTTTTTTTGAGTGAAGGACATACATTGAGTTGTTAGGTGTCTTGTGTCCAAATTTGGTGTCGATTCGTCCAGTGGTTTTTGCGTTCCGTTAATCCCACAAATGAACATTACATTTTTATTTATATAGATAATAAATAGATTAAAATAATAAACGTAATAATAATAATAGGGTAAAATAATAAATGGGAGGAGAGCAATGTCCAATCTCGATAAAATAGTAAAGAGTAGAGACATCACACTGGCAACGAATATCCACGTAGTCAAAGCCATGGTATTCCCTGTAGTAACCTACGGATGTGAGAGCTGGAACTTAGGGAAGGCGGAGCGAAGGAAGATAGATGCTTTTTAACTGTGGTGTTGGAGAAAAGTTCTGAGAGTGCCTTGGACTGCAAGAAGATCCAACCAGTCCGTCCTCCAGGAAATAAAGCCCGACTGCTCATTGGAGGGAAGGATACTAGAGACAAAGTTGGAAGTACTTTGGCCACATCATGAGGAGACAGGAAAGCCTAGAGAAGACAATTATGCTGGGGAAAGTGGAAGGCAAAAGGAAGAGGGGCCGACCAAGGGCAAGATGGATGGATAGCATCCTTGAAGTGACTGGACTGACCTTGAAGGAGCTGGGGGTGGTGACGGCCGACAGGGAGCTCTGGCGTGGGCTGGTCCATGAGGTCACGAAGAGTCGGAGACGACTGAACGAATGAACAAAAAAATAATAAATAGAATAATAATAGAGCAAAATAATGTAAATATAATAATAATAGAGCAAAATAATAAATGTAATAAAATAATACTAATAACAGAGTAAAAGAATTAATAACCTTGACTCGAGCATAAGCCGAGGGGAGCTTTTTCAGCCTAAAAAAGGAGCTGAAAAACTAGGCTTATACTCGAGTATATACAGTAATCATTGTAAACATTCTATAAAATACACATATTAAAATGCATTTCTACAAAATACATATTAAAATACAAAGAACAAAGAATGCAAATTAACTTCATTGAAGAAGATTATATGGCAGTGTAGACTTATATAATCCAGTACAGTGCAATTCAGTCTACATTACATGAGTCTGCACTGACCATATACGTAGTCCAGTTTGAATTGTATTACGTGGCGGTGTAGATAGGTCCATAGCCATCCCGCCACATTGACAGTTTTGACTTTGTGAGTTTGATGATTATGCACAGATTTGATTAACAATTTTTCCCTAGAGGAATCTTTTGGTTCTTCAGTGCATCCCTATGGCTATACTGGAAGTTGACCATCAATTCATGCTGGAGGGCCTAGAGATCATCTCACTATATTTATCCCAAACATTTAAAAAAATAGCAGTGTATTTCTTTTCATTTTCCCTCTTTCATGGGGTCCCGTGCCCCTTGACCTCAGCGAATGTCATCTTACTTCCCTCTCCTTTTTTCCTTTGCAGACTAAAGTCCGAACCCGGCATGAGGAACTGCAGACAAAGCTGCAAGGGCTGCTGACCTGGGTCTCGGACATGACACAGTCTCTCAATGGCCTCGATTCCATCGGGGCCAAAACAGCAGAGGACCCTGGCACCTTGCATTCCTGCCTACAGAGCTACAAGGTAGTCAGGGCCACGTTCCTGCTGAGCCTGGCTCTTCCGTACTGCACAGTTATAGCAGTTTTACCCCACTTTAACTGCCAAGGCCGCATCCTGTGCAACTCTTGGTTTTGCCATTTCAGGAGGGAGGAGTGTTTGGGATGCTCTTCCAAAGAGGTCTAATGCCTTGCCAAACTAAAAAGCCAAGAAAAGAAGCTTAGTCCCTCACCAAACTACAAATCCCAGGAAATGAGCTTAATCCCTCACTAAACTATAAATTCCAGGAAAGAAACTTAGTCCCTCACCAAACTAAAAAATCCCAAGAAATAAACAGTCCTTCACCAAACTACAAATCCCAGGAAAGAAGCTTGGTCCCTTGCCAAACTACAAATCCCAAGAAAGAAGCTTAATACCTTGCCAAACTACAAATCCCAAGAAAGAAGATTAGTCCTTCGCCAAACTACAAATCCCTGGAAAGAAGCTTAGTCCCTCTCCAAACTACACATCCCAAGAAAGAAGATTAGTCCTTCACCAAACTATAAATCCTTGGAAAGAAGCTTAGTCCCTCACCAAACCACAAATACTAGGAAATAAGCTTAGTCCCTCATCAAACCACAAATCCTAAGAAATAAGCTTAGTCCCTTGCTAAACTACAAATCCCAAGAAATAGGCTTGGTCCCTCACCAAACCACAAATCCCAAGAAATAAACTTAGTCCCTTGCCAAACTACAAATCCCAGGAAAGAAGCTTAGTACCTTTCCAAACTACAAATCCCAGAATTCCAAAGAATGCAGCCCTGGCAGTTCAAGTGGAACCGTAGTGCTATAGTCACTTAAGGTTTCTTTTATATTGCATATTTTACAATGCACAGTCATATAACATCATAGATTGTCTTGTGTCTTTTATGATGTACAGTTTTAGCACTTTGATACCTCTTTGTCTGCCCAACTGCCTCTCTTTGTATTAAACAGAAAAGACACAAATAAGGAAAACAACCACGCCTATAAATATGTCAGCATAGACATACTTGAGCAACAGTTCCTAACATTTACACAACTAACTACATAGTTACTTTTAGCACTGTTGTTTCTCTGCCCTAACTAAACATAACATAAATCTGAAATATATATACATTAGTTTGAGAAGAGGATTTTAGAGACACACTGAGGTTCTCTGGCAGAGAATTCTATATGCCACACGAAACTACAGATCCCATGATTCCATCAGGTGCAGCCATGTTAAAATGAGGTCAAATGTGCTGTAACTGTGTAATAGAAGGAAAACTGAGTTCCCCTAATTGCCTGTTTTCTCACTTCTCTCAAATTACTGCATTACACAAAGTTGTGTTCTTATATATATGTATATCGATACATGTATTGTTTTGTTGTTTTATTGTTTTGCTTTAATGCTTTTGATCTTGCTTTTGGTTGTATTTGCTATGCTATTGTTTGTTGAGGTCTTGGCCTTTGTAAGCTGCATCGAGTCCTTTGGGAGATGCTAGCGGGGTACAAATAAAGTTAATAATAATAAATAATAATAATATGTATATCAGTACGTATATTTTAGAGCCCCTGGTGGCACAGTGGGTTAAAGCGCTGAGCTGCTGAACTTGCTTACTGAAAGGTCGGCGATTTGAATCTGGGGAGCAGCATGAGCTCCCACTTAGCCCCAGCTTCTGCCACCTAGCAGTTTGAAAACATGCAAATGTGAGTAGATCAATAGATACCGCTACGGCGGGAAGGCAGTGGTGCTCCTTGCAGTCATGCAGGCCACATGATCTTGGAGGTATCTACTGACAACGCCAGCTGTTTGGCTTAGAAATGGAGATGAGCACCAACCCCCAGAGTTGGGCACGACTGGACTTAATGTCAGGGGAAAACCTTTACCTTTACCTCAGGCATGTAGCCGGGGAGGGGGGGCTCTTGAGTGGCTTCAGCCTCCCTCCCCCCCAAAAAATCTCAGGGTGGTCTGCAAGAAGGCCTTACTGGTACATTATTTAAACTGTTATGTTTATCCATATCATATGCATGGGGGTATTGGGATGATGACACAAAAGGTTTGCTAAGGTAGATTCTCAGTCCCCGTCCCCCCCGTCCCCCCGAATCAAAATCCTGGCTACGGGCCTGCTTTACTTATATATTAGAGCCAGTGTGGTGTAATAGTTTGAGCATTGCATTATGATTCTGGAAATCAGAGCTCAAATCCTGACTCAGTCATGACCGTGGGCAAGCCACACTCTCTCAGCCTCATCAGGGTGGCACTGAACAAGGAAAAGAGACCTATTGCCGCCTCATTCTCTTTCTTTCCTTCCCTTCCTTTCCCCTTCCCTCCATCTTCCCATCTTTCCATGTTGATTCCTTGCCCCAAGTGGACTCCTTTTCTCCTTTTCTTCCCTGCTGCTTCTGTGTAAGTCCAAGTAGGGCTAAAAAATTGATTTATCATGGCTAGTCGCCATTGGCAGGCCGATTGGCTGTATATTTGAACTCCGAAATGGTCTTTTGTGCCAGCAGACATCATAAGAGTCTTAGGCAGGCGAGTCATAACCATACATGGGCATGAAGTCTTTAGAGACATTGCTTGAAAAAGTATTTCCTCCTGTTTTCCTTTGGAATTTGGAGTGATATGATTGAGTGTGTTATTAGTTCCTCCTAACATATGTAGGAAGCCTTCAAGAGTGGGGGCCATTGTTTCGGAGAGATGATAAACCCTTGAATGAAATACTATTAGGTATTAAGTAATGAAAGGCCCATGGGAGAACAGACATTGCAGGACTTTGTTTCCTTGGAATAAGAGAAAGCCCTGCAGAAAGGGTTTGTTTTATTTCCAAAGGAATAAGGGGAGCGTTTAGGAAGAGAACTGAAGAGGAGGCCTTTGAAATCCTCAGGCTTCAAAGCCCTTGGCAGCTACTTCAAGGGAGCCAAAGTGGCAACTGCTGAAAATGCTAATGTAGAAGGAATTAGAAGGGAAAAAATCCCTGGGTAAACATTGACATCTGGCGCCCCTTGGACGAAGGTTTGTAATACTAGAGACCTCTCTGAGTTGATGTCTGTCCCCATCTTTGTCGTAGGAAAATGATAAATATGTCCCACTCTTTCCTTAAACAAATAAAGGATTTCTTCTTGATGAGTGTGATCAGTTTCTCCATCTCAGGCTGGGTCTACACTGCCATATAATCCAGTTCAAAGAAGTTAAACTGCATTATAAAACTGTATTATATTGTAGACTAGATCTAACCTCAGCTAATCCACACATCTTCATCAGATTTTCCTCTTCCTCCTTCCTTGCTTTTTATCTCCTCCTTCTTCCTTGTTGTTGTTGTTCTTAATCTCCTTCTCATTCCTCCTCCTCCTTTTTCTTTTCCTTCCTCCTTCCTCCTTTCTCCTTCTTGTTGTTGTTGCTTTTCATCTCCTTCCCCTTGTTGTTGTTCTTCTTCATCTCCTTCTTCTCCCTTCTTTTTATTCTCCTTACTCCTTCTTGTTGTTCCTCTTCATCTCCTCCTCCTTCTTCCTCCTTCTTTTCTTCTCCTTCCTCCTCCTTATTGTTGTTGTTCTTAATCTTATCCCCTTTGTTGTTTTTCCTCTCCTTCTCCTCCTCCTCCTTCTTTCTCCTTCCTCTTTCTTCTTTTTCTTCTTCCTCCTTCTTTTCATCTCCTCCTTGTTGTTGTTCTTCCTCTATCTGTTCTTCATTTCCTCCTCCTCCTTTTCTTCATCCTCCTCCTCCTCCTCTTCTTCTTTATATCACACTTTTCTCTCTCTCAAAGGAAACATCACATTCTTGTACCAGGATAGCTCATTCTTTCTATTACTGGGCATAGATTATCCTCGCTGTAGTAATCATATATAGTAATATATAGCAATTACCTCTCATGTTCCTTCCTTGGCTTTTGCATTGATTCCGTTGTTCTCTCCTTCCTCCCTCTTGATGGCCAGGATCTGAAGGAGCCCCTCGCCGGCACCAAAGCACAGCTGGATGCGGCTGCCCTGGACATCCAGTTCTTCATTTCGGAGAATGCGCAAGACCTGAGCCCAGAGCAAAGCCGGCATCTCTTTCAGCTACTGAACGAACTGCAGGGCTCCTTCCAGGAGCTTTCAGGGAGAGTGTCAGCCCGGACGGAGGTCCTGCGGGTCTGCCTCCTGCGAGTGGAGCAGACCAACCAGGTGACGGACGTGGGCCAGGGACTCCTGCTTTGCATCCTATTTAACTGGCAGCAGAACCTGGGCACCCCATCGTCTTTAACAACACCCAGGGCCTGCTGTAGTTTGTGCCATTCTCAGCATGCACTCCCTATATGATACATTACTCAGATGCACATGAGAGGAAGTGTATTAATGTCATCATAGGAGGTGAAGGAGCATTTTTTAAGGAGAGATCTCCCCTTGCCATAAAGCTAGTGCAGGAAGAGTTCAATCTCTCCTTTCCATGTGTTATGAACTTGGCTCCTCTCCATCACCTCCTTTCAGGTAGTAATAATTTTTAAAAGGCTGGATGTGTTTCTGAGTTCAGCATCATGGCTTGGAAAACACCATTCGGGGGTTGTTCTAATTTGGGAGTTGAGAACCTGGGCTGAAAGATGGGTATTTTATTGCCAAGGCATTGGAACTCCTAGTCAGGTAATTTTAGGATGCCCAAAGAAGAAGGACCCATTAATTGATATACATGCATACAGTTCCCAAGTTATAAACAAGATCATATAATCATAGAGTTGGAAGAGACCTCGTGGGCCATCTAGTCCAGCCCCCTGCCAAGAAGCAGGAAAATTGCATTCAAAGCACCCCCAACAGATGGCCATCCAGCCTCTGTTTAAAATAATAATAATAATAATAATAATAATAATAATAATAATAACAACACTTTATTTTTATCCCACTACCATCTCCCCAAGGGACTCAGTGCGGCTTACATGAGACCGAGGCCGAATACAACAATACAAACAGTAATAACAACAATACAAGCAATTAAAAATAAACATGGACAATACAATAATGCAACATTAACAATAAGACAACACGCAATTAAAAACAGTGGGAAGGCCAAATGTAAAGTTAAAATGGAAATAATGCTGGGACATGGACGAAAGGTGATAGTGGCGTTTGTGGAAGGGCATACGAGCAGATCTAAAAAGTGTAAAGTGCTTTGGAGGACAAAGTGCTATGGGATAATTATTCCGGGAAAGCACACTGGAACAACCACGTCTTCAAGCTCCTCCTAAAGGTTGGGGCCTGTCTGATGTCTTTAGAGAGTGAGTTCTAGAGTTGAGGGGCCACCACCGAAAAGGCCCTCTCTCTCGTCCCCACCAACCGCACCTGCGATGCTGGTGGGATCGAGAGCAGGGCCTCCCCGGATGATCGAAGGGATCGTGTGGGTTCATATACAGAGATGCGGTCACGCAGGTAGGCGGGTCCCAAACCGTTCAGGGCTTTGTAGGTAAGAACCTGCACCTTGAATTGGGTCCGGTAAATGAATGGCAGCCAGTGGAGCTCCTTGAACAGGAGGGCTGACCGCTCCCTGTAAGGCGCCCCAGTTAGCAACCTGGCCGCCGCCCGTTGGATCATCTGAAAAAGCCTCCAAAGAAGGATAAAATTTATAAGTTTGTTCATAAGTGGATTTTGTTTGTAAAATGCATCAGAACAGATGCATTTTAAAGGGTAACTCCAGACATACATACATACATATAGGCTTTAGATACTATAGGGAAGAGTTAACACCCCTGCGGTCTTTGTTTGGCTGTAAGTACCCCTGTTCAGATGTCACCTCAGGGTCAGAAGCATTCTCTCCTGACATGCTGAATGCGTCTCGCCTCAGAAGCATTCTCTCTTGACATTTCGCCCACATCTATGCCAGGCATCCTCAGAAGTTGAGGGGTCTGTTGGAAACTAGGCAAGTGAGGTTTATATATCTGTGAAGGTCCAGGGTGGGAGAAAGAACTCTTGTCTGCTTGAGGCAAGTGTGAATGTTGCAATTGGTCACCTTGATTATCATTGAATGGCCTTGCAACTTCAAAGTCTGACTGGTTGCTGCTGGGGGGAATCTTTTGTTGGGAGGTGTTAGGTGACCTTGATTTATTCTTGTCTGGAATTCCCTTGCTTTTTGAGTGTTGCTCTTTATTTACTGTCCTGATTTTAGAGGTTTTTTTAAAAGTACTGATTTATTTATTTGTCGTGTCAGGGCAACCAGTCAATTATATTACATTTCTAATAGAACAAAGCAAACAAACAAACAAAATACAAAATTTGTGAGTTTGGTAGTTGATTAAATGTCCTTTGACCAGTATCTGGCCACTTGGAGTGCTTCTGGTGTGGCAAGAAGGCCCTCCATTGTGCATGTGGCAGGGCTCAGGTTGCTTTGCAGCAGGTGGTCAGTGGTTTGCTCCTCTCCACACTCGTACGTCGAGGATTCCACTTGGTAGCCCCAATTCTGAAGGTTGGCTCTGCATCTTGTGGTGCCAGAGCGCAGTCTGTTCAGCGCCTTCCAAGTCGCCCAGTCCTCTGTGTGCTCAGGGGGGAGTCTCTCATTTGGTATCAGCCATTGGTTGAGATTCTGGGTTTGAGCCTGCCACTTTTGGACTCTCGCTGAGGTGTTCCAGCGAGTGTCTCTGTAGATCTTAGAAAACTATTTCTAGATTTAAGTCGTTGTCGTGCTGGCTGATACCCAAACAGGGGATGAGCTGGGGAAGTCTCTGCCTGATTCCAGATTTTGTTTATTTTTATGATTTCTTCTTCTCTGTTGAAATTGTCCACATGCTTGTGGATTTAAATGGCTTCTCTGTGTAGTCTGACATGGTGGTTGTTAGAGTGGTCTAGCATTTCTGTGTTCTCAAATAATATGCTGTGTCCAGATCGGTTCATCACATGCTCTGCTGTGGCTGACTTCTCTGGTTGATTAGTCTGCAGTGCCTTTCATGTTCCTTGATTCGTGTCTAGGCAATTCTGCTGCATTTGGGGGTCCTTATGTCGACTTATCCACAGCTGCATGGTATGTGATAGACTCCTGCAGAGGTGGGAGGATCCCTCTCATCCTTTGCTGAACATAGTATTTGTTGGATTTTCTTAGTGGGTCTGTAGTGGGCCAGCTAATCACCTCCCAACAAATGATTCTCCCAGGCAGGAAGCAGCCAAGCCTTGAATATTTATTTATAGTATTTATATTCCACCCTTCCCATCCTGCAGGAGACTCAGGGCAGATTGCAGTGCATATATGCATGGCAAACATTCAATGCCATTTGGACACACAACATATATAGACAGCCACAGAGGCAATTTAACATCCCAGCTTTCATGAGGGTATTCTCGATTCCGGCCACAGGGGGAGCTGCCACTTTACCATCCACTTGTGACACCGAATCCTTTAATGGAGTACTTCCTCATTCTTCTGCACGCTGCTGGAAGGTATTATGACATCATAAATTAGTTAAATTAGCCTCCCTGAATAAAACGGTACAAGATCCAACTGTCTTTCAGTCTGCATAGGTCAACAGCAAGCTAGACTATTAATGGTCGGGACTTACTCTGACCTGGGCTAGTTTCGAACTCATGACCTCTCGGTCAGTAGTGATTTAATACAGCTGGCTACTAACTAGCTGCGCCACAGTCTGGTCTATTCAATGCTAATCAAGGTGATCAGTTGCAACATTCATATTTGCCTAAAACAGACAAGAGTTCTTTCTCCCACCTTGGACATTCCACAGATGTATAAACCTCACTTGCCTAGTTCCCAACAGACCTCACAACCTCTGAGGATGCCTGGCATAAATGTGGGTGAAATGTCAGGAGAGAATGCTTCTGGAACATAGCCATACAGCCTGGAAAACTCATAGCAACCCAGTGATTCCGGCCATGAAAGCCTTCAACAACACAGTGTCACCTCACTTTCTATCACCTCCTTTCAGATGGTAATAATTTCTAAAAAGCTGGACATATTTCTGAGTCTAGCATCACACCTTGAAAAGGACCCATTGGGGGTCCTTTGTGCACCATTGCTCTCTTTGCGCCCACCACTGCATGCCCTCCTATTTCTCCCACGCTCAGGCGCTATTAATCCATGTTTTGTTTCACTGTTGTCCTTCTGCAATGTATGCCTGGTCTGCCTCTTTTTCTCTCTGTGTGTGTATATTAACCAGTTTGCTTTGCCTTTTCAGATTCAGTGTGTGCACTCCCATCCTTAAGGCCAGAGGATCTCATTCTGCTGCCGAAGAGGGCTTTAGTTAAAAGAGTGTGTGCTCTCTTCATCTCTCTCTTTTCCGCCAGCTCTTATGGGTTATTTTTGGCTGAAACGACTCAGAGAAAAGCCCTGCTTCCCGTTTGGCTTGAGTTTGTGTGTTTTGATCATTGGGACACCAAAAGGAAAGGGAAATGGTCCAGGGCGACACATCATGCTCAATGACTCCAGGGATGACGCGCTAGGACTTTGGTGCAGCCTCCAAAAGCATCCTTCTCTCCCTCTTTCCAGAAAGTCCTTTTCTGAGGTTGCAACACTCTGCAAGGTCTTTCTGTTATTCCTGCAAAGTATTTTTTTCAGACTGGAAATTTGTCCTCAATCGAAAACTGTGTTAATTGCTTTCCAGTCCCAAAAAGCATACATTGCAGTGTGCAAATCATTTATGTCTGGAGCAGAAGAAAGGAAAATAAAACTGTTATTTTGGAAGGCAAAACCAATTTGGAGTTTGCAGGAAAAAGGCTGGATTCTGGATGCATGGATGAAAGAGAGAAAGTTAAATTCAATGGAGGAATGGCCCATTTCTAAATGATTTGCATGCTTCTGTTCCAGCCAATGGAACAAAATACTTGCCTTGAGCAGAATTCAAGGTGAGAGGGACAGAGGGAGAGAAAATGCAAGTTGTGGCCCACTGACACACTCTGTTTCCTGTTTTGTGACTTGCTTGCCTGCATATGCGCTTGCAGTGCTTTCCTTGATAGGTAATGACCAAGGTCCCGGCCTTGTTTTTCAACCCCCTTTCACTTGAACAGACCCTCCAAGAGCAGCAAGTCATCCGCAACCGGAATCTGGAGGAATTGTGTGCCTGGATGAACCAAGCCGAGGCCCGACTGCAGGACCCCCAGGGAGCCATACACAAAGGGGAGCTGTCTCTGCTGGAGCAGAAGCAGAGTGACATCAAGGTATGTGCAGCATTTGTTAGGGGTCATGTTGGGGATTAGATGGATGCCAAGGACAGGTCTCTGTGTTGAGCATTGCTTGAGATGGAAAGGTGGGACCTCAGTCTTGCAAATGAGTCTCTTCTGTCCATGTTCCAGTGGTTGTACTTCTATCTGTTGGAATTCAACGTTAACCTGCCCAAGTCTCAAGTCTTCAATGAGGAGCAGTTAGCTATAAGCCAGTGATTCCCAACATTTTTTTGACCAGGGCCCACTTTGACGAGGCCTAATTGGTTTTGTTCTTTAAACAGGAGATGATTGGAAAGCTCATTTTTTGAGTGGAAAGTTAAGAAATCAAGATGGGGGTGGCTGAAGTTCATGGTGTTTCCTCTCTACCCTCAGGATCTGCAGCGGAACATGCACAGCCGCTCCGCTTCGTTTGCCGGCATCTTGAAGGCAACAGAGGAGTTTATGGAGGACAACCAGGCGAAGCTGGACCCCCAGGAGCTGGCCTCTCTCCGAGCCAAACATGGCCAGGCCAAGGAGCAGCTCCAGTCCCTGCAGGAGAGAGTGGAGGCTGCCCACAAGGAACTGGAGAGCGCAGTCAGCACTGTGGTCCAGCAGCAGACCCAGAAGGTCAGGGGCTGCCCAGCCAGCCGGCCAGTCATCCAGCCCACCCACCTTCCTGTGTTCCTTACATAGCTTCCTTCCTTCCTTCCTTCCCTCCCTCCCTCCCTCTCCTTCCTTCCTTCCTTCCTTCCTTCCTTCCTTCCTTCCTTCCTTCCTTCCTTCCTTCCTTCCTTCCTTCCTTCCTTCCTTCCTTCCATGATATTTCTGTAGAAGCCATTAAGCTGTATTTCACCTGTCAAATCTCTTTGCTTCCTTAAAATCCTCTACCTTTCTTTTGTTTTCAGGTCAAAGCTGTCAAAGACTTTGAGGAAAACCACAGCAAGATTGAATCCCTCCTGCACTGGATGTCTTCACTGGAGAAGTCCAGGGAGACACCCAAAAGTAGATCCCTCTTATTGAGCCAAGAAGCAGGAGATCAGGGAGACAGTCCTGATGGCCAACTGACAGAGGCCGATGGAGTCGAGGAAGGCCTCGATTTGCACTTCCAGAGCTTGAAGGTGAGTGGGATCTGGTGGGCAGAAGGTACGGTGAAAAACCAAAGTTCAAATCCCACCCATAAACCTTTTTTATTTGCCTGCTTTGAGAGATGGCATAAAGGTAAAGCCATTCAGCCAATGGGAAGGAGCAAACACAGCTGGGAAAAAGGCAGAGTTATGGGAAGTGACTTTTGCTGAAAGTAGGGGAGGCTTTCCATCCTGGAAAGAAGGGCCTGGAGTCTAGATTGAATCATAGAATCATAAAATTACAGACCTCAAGGGCCATCTAGTCCAGCCCATTCTGCCGGGCAGAAATGCCAAATCAAAGCCCTCTCGACAGATGGTCATCCAGCCTCTGTTGGGTCATAGAATACTTGACTTGGACAAGACGCTAAGGGCCATCCAGTCAAGCCCCCTTCTGTCAAGCAGGAACACCTCCCTACAGATGGCCATCCAGCCTTTGCTTTGAATCCTCCAAAGGAGTCAGGAAGTTCTTTCAAATGTTTTGATGGAATCTCTTTTCCTGCCATTTGAATCTATTCCTCCATGTCTTTGTGTCTAACTAAAACCAAGCTTCCCCCCCTCCTTAAAGGGACATTCTTTCAGATATTTAAACGTGGCTTGCAGAAGAGAAGGTTGAGAGGAGACATGATAGCCATGTATAAATATGTGAAAGGATGTCATAAGGAAGAGGAGCAGGCTTGCTTTTTACCGCTCTGGAGACTAGAATTCAATGGAGGAATGGGTTCAAATGATGGAGTTGCCACCTGAACGTCAGGAAAAACTTCCTGGCCATAAGAAAAACTGTTCAGCAGTGGAACTCTCTGCCTCAGAGTCCGGTGGAGGCTCCTTCTTTGGAAGCTTGTAAACAGAAGCTGGGTGGTCATCTGTTGGAGGTAATTTGAATGTGCTTTTCCTGTCTGGCAGAGGAGTTGGACTAAATGGCCCGTGCGGTTTCTTCCAACTCTATGATTCTATGTCTCCTTCTCTCAGTCTACTTTTCTCCAAGCTAAACATATGTTGCTCCTCATTGCTCCGGGTGGGATTTGTCATCCCTTCCAGGCCCACCACCAGGAGCTGCTTTCCCAGCAGCAGGAGGTCCTCCTGTCGACGCAGTCAGCCCAAGCCTTCCTAGAGAAGAGAGGGCACAATCTCTCGTCCGCAGAGACACAGCAGCTGCAAGGGAAGCTGGAGGAGCTGAAGGGCCAGTACGCTTCCAAGTTGTCACAGTCGGAGGCACAGCTCAAGCAGGTCCAATCCTTAAGGGATGAGCTGCAGAAGTTCCTGAGGGACCACCTAGAGTTTGAGGCCTGGCTGCTGCAAGCCGAGCAGGAGCTGGAGCGGATGCATCATGGGGACCGCAGCCTCGAAGCCCTGCGGCCGATGCTCCGCCGACAGAGCAGCTTCTCAGAGGACGTCATCTCCCACAAAGGGGATCTTCGCTTCGTGACCATGTCAGGACAGAAGGTGCTGGATGCGGAGAAGGCCACGGCCGGGCCAGAGGTTTCAGCCACCGGTGCCTTGGTGAAGAGCAAGTTGGAGGACGCCACCAAGAGATACGGCACTCTACACTCCAAGGTACCAGGGATCTGTATTCGGAGAGGGAAAAGTGACCTCTTGCAGAATTGTCTTAATCTGGTTTCGTGTTATTATTACACTATGTAACATGATTTTTGTTCCTGGGTTAGAAATGTCATTTCCTAATTGGCTCTATCATAAAAACATGGAAAAAGTTTATTACAGTGTTCCCTCATTTATCGCGGGGGTTCCGTTCCAGGACCACCCGTGATAAGTGAAAATCCGCAAAGTAGGGATGCCATATTAATTTTAATATTTATACATTATTTTATATATATTATATGTTATTTTCTTACCTGCACTTCCTTATCCGCCTCCCGACCCATTGCAAGGGCACCTGCCGACCTCTGCAGAGCCTCCGGAGCCACACAGGCATCAGCAGGCCAGGGAGGCAGGCCTTCCCCGCCGTGCCTCAGGCCACCACACTTCTGGGGTCCCTGGCCTCCACTGGACATAAATATTTAATATTTTATCATTTTTATTAATATTTTCAAAAACCCACAAAACTGAGTCCGCTAAAAGCAAACCGCGAAGAAGCGAGGGAACACTGTAAATGGCAAAAACTTTGGGGTGCTGTGTGGTTTCTGGGCTAAATAATAATAACAATAATAATAATAATAATAATAGCAACAACAGCAACGATAACAACAGCAACAACTTTATTCTTGTACCCTGCTTCCATCTCCCTGAAGGGACTCAGAACAGCTTACAATTGGCACAAAGTGCCTAAAACAAAACATAAATTATTGCATTGTTATTGTTGTTGTTTGTAATGGGAGGAAGGCAATGAGACTCTACAGCAGGTGTAGGCAAACTTTGGCCCCCCAGGTGTTTTGGACTTCAACTCCCACAATTCCTAACAGCCATGCCTGCTCTACAGTTTGTCCATGCCTGCTCTACAGTGACCAAGGTATCCAATGCCAAGGATTGATGACTTCTTAATTTCATGTTGTTCCCTTGCTTTTGTGACCTTTGGGCACCAAAGTGTGTGTCGGCCAGAGTTTTGAGCCCAGTCATCAAAAGCTGTCCACCTTCTTGTATCATAAAGGCTTTCGGGGTTTCTTTGTTGTTCTCATGTACGAATGAGGCTGGCATGTACAACCTCCTCTCCAAACCCATTTCTTCTGATCTGGCCATTTTGCAGAAGTAATTGGCCAGTGCCAAGGTAGGAAAGTCATGCTCTCGGTGTGTCCCTCTTGTTGCTATCATGCACGGTTTGGATGGACCCAGGAAGCATCTGCTTCACACTTAACCTCTCCTTCCCATTGCAGTGTGCGGCCCTTGGATCCCACCTGAACCTGCTTCTGGACCGCTCTCAGCAATTCCAAGACATTGCGAACTCCCTCCAAAAGTGGCTCCAGGAGAGCGAGGCCGCTGTGTCCAACCTTCTCTCCGAACCTATTTCTTCCGATCCGGCCATTTTGCAGAAGCAGTTGGCCAGCGCCAAGGTAGGCAAGCCATGCTCTCGGTGTGTCCTCTTTGGGCCTAATCTGGATCTCATTGTCTCCTAGTAATTCTGGAGTCTCCCAAATGAAAGACTAGCTGATACAATGAAGTATTTGTACTTTGGTGTGGTAATTTTCTTATCTATAGTACTGTATTTACTCACCTTTTTTGGCTAAGTTACCTTCCCAAAATTAGGGTGCGCATTAGATTCACGTCTCACAGTCATCTTAGTGTTGAGTCAAAGCAAAAGGGGAACCTGCTTCAGGAGAAGCTCCTATCATAGTAGATGGTGCGAATAGAGACACTGCCCCTTTAAGGCTAGGGAATTGTGGGAGTTGTAGTTTGGTGGCTTTGAAGGCTTTGTCAAACTACAACGCCCAAGCATCTATAGCAGGCATGGGCAAACTTCGGCCCTTCAGGTGTTTTGGACTTCAACTCCCACAATTCTTGGCCTCAGATCTGTTCCTTTTTCCCCTCAGCCACTTAGCTGGGTGTTGTAGTTATAATAATAATCATAGAGTCTGTCTCTGCTCCGACATCTCTGATGGTTCTTCTCACTTGCTTGCTGCAGCGTCTGCAGGAGGACCTTGCGGAGCATCAGGTGCCGGTGGAGAAGCTGGAGAAGGCGTCCCGCTCCCTTCTAGAGATACACCAAGCCCCCGTTCCTGACCACAAGAGCATTCAGGAAACCACAGGTACTCATGAAACCTTGTTGCAGAGTGATAGAGTTGAAAGGAAACCCCAAAGGTACTGCAGTCCAACCCCCTGCCATGCGGGAAGACACCATCAAAGCCCTCCCAACAGATGGCCATCCAGCTCCTGATTAGAAACCTACTACAGACTCCCAAGACAGTTTATAGTGGGATTAGTCCAACCCAGTTATGCAGGAAGACACAATCAGAGCCCTCTTGACAGATGGGCATCCAACCTCTGTCTATAAACCTCCAGAGAAGGAGACTCCAGCAGACTCCCAAATCTATATTCCATTATAGTTGGAAGGGAACCCCAAAGGTCATCTAGTCCGACCTAGTTATGACGGAAAACACCATCAATCCCTCCCAACTGATGGCCATCCAGCGTCTGCTCAGAAACCTTCAACAGATTCCCAAGACAGTCTGTATTCTGCTATAGTTGGAATACTCTAACCCGGTTAGGTTGGAAGTCACAATCAAAGCGCTCCTGACAGATGAGTATCCAACCTCTGCTTAGAAATCTCCAGAGAAAGAGACTCCAATAAACTCCCAAATCTATATTCCATTATAGTTGGAAGGGAACCCCAACGGTTATCTAGTCCAACCCAGTTATGACAGAAGACACCATCAAAGCCCTCCCAACAGATGACCATCAGCCTCTGCTTAGAAACTCCCAGAGAAGAAGAATGCACTGGACTCCTAGGCAGCATATTCCACTTCCGAACAGCTCAGGAAGTTCCTCCTAATGTTTAGGTGGAATGTATTTTCCTGCATTTTGGATCCATTCTGTTGAGCAGCGAAAAACAAGCTTTGTTCCCCCTCCTTCTTCTCAATGCGACTTCCTTTCAGATATTTGAACACGGCTCTCATGAGTCTCCCCTTCTCTCAGCCTTCTTTTTTCCAAGCTAAACACTCCCAGCATTTCAGGTGTAAACCGACAAGTAAGAACAAAGTTATGTTACTGAACTAATGAACTGTTTCTATATGTTATTTAAATAAAGTATCCTTAACCTAAGAGTAACATCAGCTGCGAGAAAATAGCCACTTTGGAACCTGTATGGAGGCTATAAATATAATTCAGTAAATAAATCTGTAAGGCATTTTGAGAGAGATTTAAATGGTATTTTCCACATTTTATGTCAGTCTTCCCTGCTTAAGTTCTTCTGCGAAACAGTAGTGTAAAGTACAGGCAGTCGACAAGTTATGAACAAGAGAGGTTCTGTAAGTTTGTTAAGTTGAATTTGTAAGTCAGAACAGGAGCTTTTAAAAGTGTAACTCCAGCCACACACACACACACACACACACACACACTGTTTCCCTGAAAATAAGACAGGATCTTGTATTAACTTTTGTTCTGAAAGATCCATTATGGCCTACGTATAGCTGCCTGTACACTATTTATGTAACTAGGGCTTATTTTTTGAAGTAGGGCTTATATTTTGCGCATCCTCAAAAATCCTGAAAAAATATGCTAGGGCTTATTTTCAGGGTAGGTCTTATTTTCAGGGAAACAGGATGTGTGTGTGTGTCTATAAACACACACACACACACACACACACATATGCAAGTTTTGAATAGCATTTCCCCCTGATATTTAGTCCAGTTGTGTCCGACTCTGGGGGTTGGTGCTCATCTCCATTTCTAAACCGAAGAGCCGGCGTTCTCCATAGAAGCCTCCAAGGTCATGTGGCCGGCATGACTGCATGGAGCACAATTTAGCCCCTGTGACATTTGTTTTGCTGTTTATAACCCTGTTTCTGTTTCATTGGATTTTGAAAAAATTGGCTTGTTATGGAAACAAGGATTGATGATAAAGCTTAATTGGATACCCCTTTCCCCCATGAAACAACTCTTCCAGGAGTTAATTTCCCTTCCGAGGGGAAGACTCCTCTTACTTCCTATTGTCTCAGCTCTGTTCTTAACTAGGAGTCGTTTGTAAGTCGGATGGTTGTAATTTGGGGACTGCCTGTAATAGAAAAGTAGCTTCTGGTGCAGGAAGAACAGGAAATTAGATACCATATTCTAATTAATGAGTAAGGGCAGTTGGTTCCTTTCCCAACACTGTTTAGTAGAAACACATCAACTTTTCAAAGTAATTTGCATGCCGTATCTTCCACAGCTTGAGAGCTCACGGAGTCTGCCTGTATTGATGAGTGGCATCTTGCGTTGACCAGCGTTTCTTCCTTTTTCTGCCATTCCTTTCGCTCTCCCACAGAGTCCGTTGTGAGCCGCTTCCAGGACCTCTGGGGCCGCATGGCGGAGCGCTCCGACCTCTTGCAGAAGGCGATTGCCCAGTCGCAGAGTGTCCAGGAGGGGCTGGAGGGCCTGGCCCGGTCCATGGCCCACATCGAGGAGAGCCTCCAGCACAAGGAAGGGACCCCCTTCTCCGCTGTTGCCGTCCAGGAGGCCCTCGCCAACAACACCGTGAGCCACTCCTTACTCTCAGGGGGCCATTGCTATGATGGTTGCTAATAATAATAATAATAATAATATAAACTTTATTTATACTCCGCCACCATCTCCCCCAACGGGGACTCAGGATGGCTTACATGAGGCCAAATACCACTAATACTGTCCTAATACCACTAATACTGCTAGGCATTTTATAATAACACTATGTAACAAAATTTCTAAGCCGAAGAGTCGGCGTTGTCCGTAGACACCTCAAAGGTCATGTGGCCTGCATGACTGCATGGAGCGCCATTACCTTCCCGCCAAGGCGCTACCTATTGATCTCACATTTGCATGTTTTTGAAATGCTAGGTTGGCAGAAGCTGGGCTTAACAGCGGGAGCTCATCCCGCTCCCCGGATTCGAACCGCTGACCTTTCAGTCAGCAGGTCCAGCAGCTTGGCACTTTAACCCACTGCGCCATGTATAAATACGTGAATCCGGAGGTTCGAATCCAGGGATGAGTTCCATCTGTCAGCTCCAGCTTCCCATGCGGGGACATGAGAAAAGCCTCCCACAAGGATGGTAAAACATCAAAACATCTTTTGGGCAACATCCTTGGACTACGTCCTTGCAGACGGCAAGTTCTCTCAAACCAGTTTCTCAAGTAGCTCCTGACATGAAAAAAAAGTGAAACAATGTCATAAGGAAGAAGCAGAGGGCTGGCAGAAGCGGGGGCTAACAGCGGGAGCTCACCCTGCTCTCCAGATTTGAACGTCTGACCTTTTGGTCAGAAAGTTCAGCGGCTCAGCACTTTAACCCACTGCGCCATGTATAAATATGTGCATCCAGAGGTTTGAATCTGGGGAGAGTGCGGATGAGCTTCCTCCATTAGCTCCAGCTCCTCGTGCAGGGACTTGAGAAAAGCTTCCCACAAGGATGGTAAAACATCAAAACATCTGGGTGTCTCCTGGGCAACGTCCTTGCAGACAGCCAGTTCTCTCACACCAGTTTCTCAAGTCATTCCTGACATGAAAAAAGTGAAACAATGTCATAAGGAAGAGAGAGTGGGTTGGCAGAAGCTGGGGCTAACAGCGGGAGCTCACCTTGCTCTCCAGGTTCGAACTGCTGACCTTTTGCTCAGCAAATTCAGCAGCCCAGCAGTTTAACTCACTGTGCCACCAGGGTCAGTTAGGACCTAGCTATCTATCTCTCTCGAAACACCATGTCTATTTCCATGCCCAGTTAGAGAAGAACAAAATGGAGAACTCTGGGGCTTGCTATATGGCTACATATTTTTGAATGAAAAGAGATGTGTCTCTAAGAAGTATCAGTCAACAGAGAAAGGCAGGCAAAGAGAGCAATGGGGAAAGCTTACTCTGCAAGCTAAGCCATCTTCCTATGCGTTTTCCTTGAAGAGGACTACGAACTTGTGCAGGCTGTGGTCGAGTTTTGGGCGCATGACTTCAGCGTAGTGGGGTTTTGGGTGTGTAAGGGACACAGCGGATGTCCTCCTTGGTCCTGACCCCCTTTCCTCGCCTTCCTTCTTCTCTGCAGAAGTTGAAGCAGGACTTGGATCGGCAGAGGAGCCTCCTGGAGGCCACCCAGGGCATGGTGGCACGCTTTGCGGAGGCAGCCGAGAGTGGGGCGGCAGCAGCAGCCCTGCGGAGCCAGCTGGACGGCCTGACGGAGCGCTTTGGGAGCCTGTGCCAGCGGCGGCAGGAGGAGGAGGAGGCCCTCAAGGAGCTCCTGCCCAAAGTGGAGCAGCACGAGCAGCTCTCCCAGGCCCTGGAGCAGTTCACCGAGAGCCGGGGCCGGATGCTGGCCGCGGGGAACCAGCCCCATCATGACATTGGCCATTTCTCCCAACAGATCCAGGTAAGGCTTCGGGGGCTACATCTGCACTGCAGGCTCAAGCGAGGGAATCCTGGGAGTAATAGTTTCATTAAGGATGCATCTACACAGGGCTCAAGGCAAGGGAATCCTGGGAGTTGTAGTTTCACTAAGAGTGCAGCTTCACAGGGCTCAAGATGAAGTAATCCTGGGAGTTGCAGTTTCACTAAGAGTGCGGCTACACAGGACTCAAGGCAAGGGAATCCTGGGAGTTGTAGTTTCACTAAGAGAGCAGCTACACAGACCTCAAAGCAAGGGAATCCTGGGAGTTGTAGTTTCACTAAGAGTGCAGCTACACAGGGCTCAAGGCGAAGTAATCCTGGGAGTTGCAGTTTCACTAAGAGTACAGCTACACAGGGATCAAGGCAAGGGAATCCTGGAAGTTGTAGTTTCACTAAGAGTACAGCTACACAGGGCTCAAGGCAAGAGAATCCTGGGAGTTGTAGTTTCATTGAGAGTGCAGCTACACAGGGCTACACCTTCAGTCTCAGCCAAAGTGGCATTTTTACACCTCCAAGGTTGCATCTACACTGTAGACTTAATTTAGTTTGACACCTCTTTAAGTGCTATGGCTCAAGGCTATCGAATCCTGAGAGTTATAGTTTTAGAGGTCTGTGCCAAGGTGACAACTCTCAGGATTCCATAGCATTGAGCCATGGCACTTAAAGGGGTGTCAAACTGAATTAACCCTACAGTGTGGATCCAGCCTTGGAGGTGTTTAAATGCCACTTTTCCTGAGGCTGAAGGTGTCGCAGGGAGCCAGCTTTGAGGCATGGCTGTCATTCACACCCATATTCTCCCCTACCGTGTCCCTCCAGGAGCTCAATTCGGAGATGAAGCAGCGGCACGAAGACTTGGAAATGTTGGAAAGCCTGACCGCAGAGCTCAGCGCCTGTGGATTTGCACCAGCGGGGTCCTCCTCGCACCAGGAGAAAGTGCGCAGTTTGAGGAAGGACTTTGCACAGCTGCAGAAGACAGCGAGGGAGAGGTAAGACAACGACTGGGGACAGTGGTGACTGACGCTAGCTTTGGTGGCCACTGGAGGACAGGGCCAGATGGAATACCCACGGCCAAGCTGGCCAGAATACTACCATTTGCATCCCCGAAACATTGGGCATTTTATTCTGCCCAGATTACTGGAGAGAATGGAAATTTACTGAGAAAGCCCATGAAAGGTTAAGCCAAATGGAAGGGGGGACTGGAGGGACTTGAAAGAAGGATGAAACCCACCCCTTGTTTGTCAACACAACAGAACAGCAGGGTTTTTTTGAAAAGAAATGGGAGACGCAGAGAAGAGTGAATGAGATGAAAAAGCTTGCACACGCATGTTTAGAAACTTTAGATGGAGTATCTGTAGAAACTTTAGATGCAGTAACTATAAAATGGCTGAGTTACATCTCAGTCGTATGGCACTATTTTGCTGTTGCACACTCAATAGCTGTGTCTGGCCAGAATAAATCTGTTGCATTTGATCTCCTCACCTCTGGTGTCTAATTTAGAAAAAGAGATATTAGGGGTTTGGGGCAGCACCAAGCTTCAACAGTAGGAAGCTGGGATGTTGTGTGGTTTCCAGGCTGTATGGCCATGTTCTAGCAGCATTTTCTCCTGACATTTTGCCTGCATCTGTGGCTGACATCTTCAGAGGATCTGATTGTAGTTAAGCAAGTGGAGTATATATACCTGTGGAATGCCCAGGGTGGGAGAAAGAACCATTATCTGTTAAACTAGTGTAAAGGGTACAGTTAGCAAGCTAGATTTGTATGTGTTGAGTGGGAACCACCTATTTGCATGTTAGTAGTACATCTGCATGGAAGTAGCCTGGTCTTTGTTCCCTTTGAATTGTTTACTGCTTAGAACAGACATGGGCAAACTTCGGCCCTCCAGGCCTAAAAAGGAAGACACTAAAAAATTTTTTTGGTTGGGCTGTGTTATTATCCATGGATTTTGTTAACGCTTGTGTAAGAAAAAGAAGGGGAGGGGGCTGAAGTTGAAAAAAAAACAGAGCACAAGACTCAAGAAACTGTCCCTAATAGCTTTATTTATTATTATTATTATTATTATTATTATTATTATTATTAATAATAATAATAATAATAATAATAATAATAATAATACTCTTGGGGACTAAACAGGGTCTTACAAAGGGCTGCTTTCCCATTACAACTGATGTGTGGCAATGGGAGCTAAATAATAATAATAATAATAATAATAATAATAATAATAATAATTATTATTATTATTATTATTATTATTATTATTATTATTATTATCTGTTGCAAGATAATTGCACAGACAGACTACAAACAGAGACACAACTCTGTGGCCCAAATGATTCACTGGAGCTTATGTCCCAAGTACCACCTCCCAGTAGTAAATAACTGGTGGGATCATAAACCTGCAAAGGTAGTGGAAAATGAACACGCAAAAATACTGTGGGACTTTCGAATCCAGACTGGCAAAGTTTTGGAACACAATACACCACACATCATGATTGTGGAAAAGAAAAAAGTTTGGATTATTGATGTTGCCATTCTGGGTGACAGTCGCATTGAGAAAAAACAACAGGAAAAACTCAGCTGTTATCAGGACCTCAAAATCAAACTGCAGTGGCTCTGGCATAAACCAGTACAGGTGGTCCCAGTGGTCATCGGCACACTGGGTGCCGTGCCAAAAGCTCTCAGCCAGCATTTGGAAACAATAAACATCGACAAATTCACGATCTGTCAATTGCAAAAGGCCACCTTACTTGGATCTGCGCGCATCATTCAGGAATACATCACACAGTCCTAGACATTTTGGAAGTGTTCGACTTGTGATTTTGTGATACGAAATCCAGCATATAGATCTCATTTGCTATGACATACTGTGTTTTTGTGTCAGTAAAATAATAATAATAACTACAGCTACTACTACTATTACTACTTTGGGGGACTCTCCTTCTCTCTCTCTCTCTCATTTCCTCGCCCATGCTGCCGCATGAATCTTCTCTGCCGTGGCCTGGGAAGCCTCCCAAGGCTGAAAAAGTGCTGACAAGTGCAACTGCCTTCTTTCCTTCCTTCTCTCCCTCTTCTTCTCTCTCTCACCCCCTCATGCATGCCGCCGGGTGAGTCTTCTCCACCGGCTGAGAAAATGCTGACGAGGGTGAGGGCAACACACTGGTGTCTCCTTCCTTCCTTCTCTCCCTCTCATGGACCTTATTTTAAGTTTCACGGCCTACCTATGGGCTGAGGCCCACGGGTTGAAAACCACTGCTCTATATGAACATCTTTCTAAATGGAGGGGTGTGTCTTAGAATCAAAGGTGTATCTTCGGTATTTTTGTTTGTGGCGATGGTACTGATGTTTGGGAGCACCTTACAATCTGTGGCATCTTACAAACTGAAGAAATATGGAAACCAACAAAAAATGAGACATGGTCACAGTTCTACGTATTTTAAAAATGGTGTCATTCCTCCCCAGGGAGAAAGGCGCCTCATCCTGCCAGGAGCAGCTGGATGAATTCCGGAAACTGGTGGGCTCCATGCGGCACTGGATGCAGGAGACAGAGGCCCACATCCCACCCACGGAGACCTCTCTGGGGACCCACGAGTTGGAGAAGCGGATGCAGCAGATTGAGGTGGGCACCTGGCCGCAGCCTCAGAGTCGCTGAGCAAATGGGCTTTGGAGTCCTGGGATGTTTACCCTTTCTGATTCCCACCTATGTCTTTCCTCAGGTTTTGTTGGAGGAATGGGCCGGAAAAGGTGTCCTTGTGGAGGAGATCGGCCGGAGAGGGACGACCTTGGAAAGTCTCATTGTTGAGATCACTGCTCCTGATGCCCAATCCAAGACAGGTAATAATAATAATAATAATAATAATAATAATAATAATCCTTTATTTGTACCCCTCTACCATCTCCCGAAGGACTTGGTGCGGCTTATAAGAGGCTGAAACCAAATACAACAATAAAAACAGCAGCAACAACAACACAATAACTCAAAAAACAAAGCAATAATATTAACAACACCCAATGACGCAATTAAAAACAATGGCCGGGCCAAATGTATTAATTAAAATTAAAAGTGCTGGGCATGACAAGGTGGGGTGTTTGGAGGGGGATGGGCATGCAGATATCCTGGATCTCTGATAAAGTGCGTTGGGACATAATGCTAGGAGTTTCCTTAGTCTGGAAAGGCACACTGGAACAACCACGTTTTCAAACTCATCCTAAAGATTGCTAGGTAGGAAGAAGCCATGGGCATCTTTTCCACATGCACTGTATTTCTTCGAGTTTTATGGGCCATCGAATGTAATGCACACCTCAGTTTTCGAAACTGCTGAATGTAATGTGCAGTGGCAAAAGGTGCATGCTTCATATTTTGCCCAAAAAATTACTCATTAAAATTGCTGGATGCTTAAGATTCCTTCTTTCAAAACAAAAGTGTTAGAACGCCAAAGATTTCAGCAATGGAAAAGAAAACCTTGGGGTGCATCTGTAGAACAAATCCATTTTAATTGCATTGATTCAATGTTATGGCATCATAGAGCTGTAGTTTTACAAGGTCTTGAGCCTTCGCTGCCAAAGAAGGCTGATGCCTCATCAAGCCACAAATCCCAGGATTGCCTAGCATTGAGCCGTAGCCATTAAATTTGAGATAATATCCCCCAAATAGGAGCCCCAGGTGCTTCTGAAACAGCTTCCCCTTTTGCTTTGGCTCAGCACTAAGATTACCATATTATGTGAATCTGATGCACCCTTATTTAGGAAAAAAGGAGCATTAGATTTGATAAATAGGATATATCTCTGTCCTGCTTGAGGGTGACAGGTGAAACTTTGAGAAGGAAATATTTCTGGGGGATATTTTTTTTCACAATCCCCTTCCCCTAAGGAAATACAACAAAACATTGAGGAAATGCAGAAGGGCTTTCTGGGAGACTAGAGTTCAAACCATTATCTGACACACCAAGTTCCCACTTACTCCTTTCCTTCCTTCCTTGAATCATAAAGTTGGAAGAGACCTGGTGGGCCATCCAGTCCAACCTCCTGCCAAGAAGCAGGAAAATCGCATTCAAAGCACCCCCCGACAGATGGCCATCCAGCCTCTGCTTAAAAACCTCCAAAGAAGGAGTCTCCACCACACTCCAGGGCAGAGAATTCAATGTCAGTGTCAACCCCCGTCATTCACACCTAATCTGCTCCGAGTCGCCTCTGGGCTGAGAGGGGCGGTATATAAATGTGGCAAATAAATAAATAAATAAACAAACAAATAATCAATCCTTTGGATGCCCTAAAAGGCTTGGGAATCATAGAATTAGAAGGGATTACAATGACCATCCAGTTCAGCCCCCTGCCATGCAGGGAAAGAACAATCAAAGCACCCCTGACAGATGGCCATCCAGCCTCTGTTTTAAAGCCTCCAAGAAATGAGCTTCCTCTAGACTCTGAGGCAGAGAGTTCCACTGCTGAACGGCCCTTCTCATGGTCAGGAAGTTCTTCCTAATGTTCAAGTGGCGTCTCCTTCCCTGTCATTTGTCTCCATTGAGTCCATTGAGTCTCCAGGGCAACAGAAAACATGACTTTTATTTACTTCTTTTATATACTGGTTTTGTCACTCGGGGGGGGGGGGGGAATCAAAGTGGTTTCCAACATGTTCACGGCAAAATTCAATGCGTAACATACATACGAGAAACCTAACATGAAACAACAATAACATATAACTATCAATTACATTATAAAGCATAAAGGTTAAAACATGAGGTTAAAAACATATTAATATAAACATTAAAAATCACATAATCCAAAAATCACAGTCCAAGGCCATTCCAGTATCAAATATCAATTGCACATTTCATGTATTGAAACATGATGATTATTTCCTCTCAACCTTCTCTTCTGGAGGCTAAACAGACCCAGCTCTTTGAGGAATTATTCATGGTCTCCAGACCTTTGACCCTTTTATTGGCCCTCTTCCTCTGGACCCCTTCCAGCTTAGAGTCAGTGCCCCTCTTGAATTGCTTTGCCCAGGAAAGGGAACTTGGCACAGATTTTGTGTTCAATGGACCACTAACCCATTCTGTTGCTGTCGTTCTGTCCATCTCAGGGTCTGTGCTGCCATCCGGGGGAAGTGTGGCAGGCAGCAGCGTGAATGGATACCACACCTGCAAAGGTGAGCAACCCAGAATCAAGGCAAAGGTGGAAAATGCATGCAAAGATGTTTGGTGCATCAAAAGAACCGCTTGTAATTCTCGCTCACTCCAGAAGAGATCCTTCTCCATCTATATGTGCAATTAATGCTGTTAAGTCTGGCCATGGGGAGGTTGCGATAAAAAGTGGTCATCTTGACCCTTTGTGGCTACAAACATAGCCTGTGGCTTCTTTTTCCATCCCCTGCTTTATGCCACTCTCTTCCAAATCCCAAATAGTCATTATAAAACAAGCAGTAGTAAGAGTTACTTTTTAAACATTCCAATGAGAAATAATGAACTGAACAAAACAAGGATCAGATGGAGTTACTTTTTCAATGTTCAAATAAGAAACAAAACAGAACTGAACAAAACTAGGAATCACTTTAATGAGAAACAAAATAGAGGGTGCACCTGAGCTGTAGAGTAGATGCCGTTTGACCCGACTCGACCTGCCATGGCTGAAGACTATTAAGTCAAGGGAGTTGTAGTTTTACAAGGTCTTGAACCTTTGCTGCCAAAGAGGGCTGGTGTCCCACCAAACTTCAAATCACTCCATAGTCTTGAGCCATGGCAGTTTAAAATGGTGTCAAATTGTATTAGTTCTACAGCATAGGTGCTTCTCTAAGTGTGTTGGACGTACTGTACTACTATTACTACTACCACTACTACTATTATTATTAGATACATAACAAGATTAGTACATAGCAAACAAGATCACTGTGCTGGCTTTTGTATTAGATCACACATCGGACACTTCCCAAGTGTCCAGACTGTGTGATGTATTGGTGAATAATTCATGCATATCCAAGTAGGGTGGCCTTTTGCAGTTGACAGATGGTAATTTTGTCAGCACCCATTGTTTTTAAGTGCAGGCCAAGGTCTTTAGGCACTGAACTCAGTATGCCAATCAACCATTATTATTATTATTATTATTATTATTATTATTATTATTATTATTACACTATGACATTAATAACCCAGGAACAAAATTCATGTTACATAGTCTTATCATCATCATTATCATCAGATTGCCTTTTCACCCATTCTGATATTTTTAATACAGCTGTTGATGTAATTGTTTTTATCAAACCACAGTTTAGATCTTATTTGAATTGTGTTTTGATTGTACTTGCAATGACAGATGTCTTAGGTCCCTTGATCGTAGGACAGGCATGGGCAAACATCGTCCCTCCAGGTGTTTTGGACTTCAACTCCCACAATTCCTAACAGCCGGTAGGCTGTTAGGAATTGTGGGCGTTGAAATCCAAAACACCTGGAGGGATGAAGTTTGCCCATGTCTGTCCTACGATCATGGGACTTAAGAGTGTCAATGCAAGTGGGCAAACTTTGACCCTCAAGATATTTTGGACTTCAAATCCCACAATTCCTACTGGCTGTTAGGAATCGTGGGAGTTGAAGTCCAAAGCACCTGGAGGGCTGAAGTTTGCCCATGCCTGTCTTAGGAAGATGAGACATTCAGTAATGCATTTGGCCATGTTCTCCCTTAAGAGAATGCAGAAAACATATGCTTATATGTAAAGTGTGTGTATGTGTGTGTAGATTGCACTGACATAAAAATACTTCGTAGTGAACAATATGCCAATATGCTTAGTGTGTTATGGCAACACCCACCTTAACCTCTCCATTTTGAATATGGAAACCGATTTCTTTCCCCTTTCCTTGCTGCAGACTTGACGGAGATCCAGTGTGATGTCTCGGATGTGAACCTAGGATACGAGGGCCTCGGGGGAAACTTGCGCGGGCGCAAAGAGCAATTTGCGGCCATTTTGGCCAAGATGCAGGAGGCCAAGGAGGAGGTGGGCTCGGCCCTGGCCTGGCTGGAATCCCAGGAGCGGGCCCTGGACGCCCTCGAAGCCTCCGCCTCGCCCTCCAAGCCGGAGAGCGTCCGAGCCCAGGCCGAGCACAACAAGGTCTGCACAAATGTACACACAAGTTTAATATAGATAGATAGAATTACAGAGTTGGAATAGACCCCAAGTTCCATCCAGTCCAACCCCCTTTTGCCAGGAAGGCACGATCCGATCTCTCCTGACAGATGGCCATCCAGCCTGTCATACAATAATAGAATTTTAGTATCCTAAAGCTTGAAGACACCCAGGGGCCATCCAGTCCAACCCCCTTCTGCCAGGAAGGTACTATCCAATCTTTCCCAACAGATGGCCATCCAGCCTGTCATACAATAATAGAATGTTAGTATCCTAGAGCTTGAAGATACACCAAGTACCATCCAGTCCAACCCCCTTCTGCCAGGAAGGCACTATCTGATCCCTTCCGACAGATGGCCATCCAGCCTGTCATACAATAATAGAATTTTAGTATGCTAAAGCTTGAAGATACACCAAGTACCATCCAGTCCAACCCCCTTCTGCCAGGAAGGCACTATCCGATCTCTCCCGACAGATGGCCATCTAGCCTGTCATAGAATAATAGAATCTCAGTATCCTAGAGCTTGAAGAGACCCCAAGTACCAACCAGTCCAACCCCCTTCTGCCAGGAAGGCACTATCTGATCCCTCCCGACAGATGGCCATCCAGCCTGTCATACAATAATAGAATTTTAGTATGCTAGAGCTTGAAAATACACCAGGTACCATCCAGTCTAACCCCCTTCTGCCAGGAAGGCACTATTTGATCCTTCCCGACAGGTGGCCATCCAGCCTGTCATACAATAATAGAATTTTAGTATCCTAGAGCTGGAAGATACACCAAGTACCATCCAGTCCAACCCCCTTCTGCCAGGAAGGCACTATCTGATCCCTCCCGACAAATGGCCATCCAGCCTGTCATGCAATAATAGAATTTTAGTATCCTAGAGCTTGAAGAGACCCCAAGTACCATCCAGTCCAACCCCCTTCTGCCAGGAAGGCACTATCCGATCTCTCCCGACAGATGGCCATCTAGCCTGTCATAGAATAATAGAATCTCAGTATCCTAGAGCATGAAGACACCCCAAGTGCCATCCAGTACGAACCCATTTTACCATGCAGGAAAAGTACAATCCATCCCTCCTGACAGTTGGCCATCCAGTCTCTGCTTGAATGACTCCAAAGAAGGAGCCTCTACCAGACTCTGAAGCAGAAAGTTCCACCGTTGAACAGTTCAGGATGTTCTTCTTTCCTGCAGTTTGAACCCATGGTTCCATTGGGAACCCGCCTGTAGAACAGCTCCCTTTTCCTTAGGACATCCTTTCAGATACTGAAACATGGCTCTCATGGTATTCAAAGCTGTCCAACATCACATAGGAGGAGGAGGAGGAGGAAAGGGGCTTATATAACGTATCCTTCAAATTCGTTCTCCTTGGAATTGACAGTTCTTTCTCGATTTGGCTCCCTGTGGGGTTGATGCAGCTCTCCATATGTGCTTCGTCTGAATATCTTACATTTTATAAAGTTTTAAAATCCTCTTTTTGGGGTATTATGCAAATTAGGATGAATATGTTCCATCTGACTTACTCATTTTTTAGGAATTTTTAAATCTGGGTGAATAGGATTGATCATGTTATCATCCCGGGGGATTTTGAGTGCGTTCTCCTTTTGAAAGACAGTACAATTGTTATTATTATTGTATTGTCAAAGGATTTCATGGCCGGAATCACTAGAGCGTTGTGTGGTTTCCAGGCTGCATGGCCATGTTCTAGCAGCACTTTCTCCTGACGTTTCGCCTTCATCTGTGGCTGTCATCTTCAGAGGATCAGGCAGTAAACAATTCAAAGGGAACAAAGGCCAGGCTATTTTCATGCAGATGTATTACTCACATGCTAATAGGTGGATCCCACTCAACAAATCTAGCGTGCTAATTGCGCTCTTTACACTTGTTTAACAGACAATGGTTCTTTCTCCCACCCTGGATATTCCACAGGTATATATACTCCACTTGCTTGACTACCATCAGATCCTCTGAAGATGCTAGCCACAGAGGCAGGTGAAACATCAGGAGAAAATGCTGCTAGAACACGGCCATAAAGCCTGGAAACCACACAACACCCCAGTTATTAATAAATTATTATTATTATTATTATTATTATTATTATTATTATTATTATTATTTTATTGACACAAAAACACAGTATGTCACAGCAAACAAGATACATATGCTGGATTTCGTATCACAAAATCACAAGTCGAACATTTCTCAAGTGTCTAGGACTGTGTGATGTATTATTATTATTATTATTATTATTATTATTATTATTATTATTTGAAACACAACAAGATGAGTCCACAGCAGGCACTCTGCTGGCTATTGAATTGGATCACACGTCGGACACTTCCCAAGTGTCTAGGACTGTGTGATGTATCGGCAAATAATGCATGCAGATCCCAGTAAGGTGGCCTTCTGCAGGTGGCAGATGGTGTATTATGATTATGATTATGATTATTATTATTATTATTATTATTTGTATTTATATCCCACTTCCTCTCTCCCTAAGGAGATTGAAAGAGGTTAACACTAAAAATATCATACAATATGTAAATTAAAACCCAAAGTGTGCAAACATTACAATAGAACCCAGGACTTCTTAAAAATGCATAGGTAAAACCAATAAAAACATTTTAAAATGGTTAAAACTGCATAAAACACAACAATCCTGGCTCAATCTTTAAAATTGTACTAACTCTATAGTACTTTATACATCCTGTCCTTGCTTGGGACATGTAGTGCTCATTATCTTGAGGAGCCCCTGGTGGCGCAATGGGTTACAACACTGTTACGACAGGACTGCTGACCGAAAAATCAGCGATTCAAATACGGAGAGCGGGTGAGCTCCCATCTGTCAGCTCCAGCTTCTGATGCAGGGACATAAGAGAAGCCTCTCACAGGATAGTAATACATCTGGGCATCCGCTGGGCAACACCCTTGCATATGGCTAATTTTCTCACACCAGAAGCAACTTGCAGTTTCTCAAGTCGCTCCTGACACACACAAAAATATTACTGAGGATGACGCTGGAGAATAGTTTTCCCCATTCCCATAGGATATAATTTGTAGTGAAGGAAAATAAACTAAAGGAGAATGGCATCTTTGGAGATGGAAGAAAGCGGCAAATTAAAATCAAAAATCATCAGTTGCCGTTATTGTTCCTCCCTTTTGTTTCCCCATAATTTCCTTGTGTGGATGAGGGCTGCAAATGCATCATTCAACATGCCCAATGTCACGTTCTCTCTTTCTTATTTGACTTTTGTCTTCCCCCCTTCCTTTTCTGCAGGTCTTTCTGGCTGAATTGGAGCAGAATTCCGTGAAGGTCCAGAAAGCAAAAGAATCGCTTTCTGGACTCTTGCAGAAATACCCTGAATCGCCCGAAGCAGGGAATTGGAAGAGGACCTTGGAGGACTTAGGTATGTGGCCTTTGGGGCCCCTCAGAAACTGTGCAAGATATGAAAACAAAGGGAAATGGAGAGCCGCTTTGTTTATATAGGGCAAGATTGAAGGGGAAAGAGTGGGAGGCATGAAATAAGAGACAGAATCCACCAGGAAGTTTTCTGTCACAAGCCAGGGGGTCCTTTAAGGTGTCTACTTTGCTTGGGAATGGGCATATTGAAGTCCACCCTCCATATTCAATGTGGTTTGGGGCACAGGACCCCCCCACAAAAGTAAAATAATCTCCCTAGAAATCTCTAGGTTGCTATGAGTTTTCTGGGCTGTATGACCACATTCCAGAAGCACTTTCTCCTGACATTTCACCCACATCTATGGCAGGCATCTTCAAAGGTTGCCTTACAACCCCGGAGGATGCCTGTCATAGATGTGGGTGAAACGTCAGGAGAGAATGCTTCTGGAAAACGGCCATACAGCTGGAAAACTCACAGCAACCCAGTGATTCTGGCCATGAAAGCCTTCGACAACACAATCTCTAGGTCTTTTAATATCACCCTGTGGTCAACCTTTACTGATAGTTGGCCACAGAATCATATTGAAGGACATACCGTATTGACTCACCAAACTACAAATCCCAGTATCTCATAGCATTGAGCCATGGCCATTAAGTTAGAGATGAGGTTCTTCAGAGAGGAGATCCTGGAACAGCTTCCCCTTTTGCTTTGACTCAGCATTAAGAGGACCGTATGACGCAAATCTAATGCGCACCCAATTTTTGGCAAGATAATTTATTCCAAAAGGGTGAGCATTAGATGTGTGTAAATATTGTAATAGAGAGTTAGGTTCACAGGACTCCTGCAAAAGTGGGGAAACTGTGAATTTAAAGGGGCACTTCTTCTGAACCTGTGAAAACACCCCTCTTGGGATCTCTAGTCCTCCAGTGGGATTCAGTGGTCCACTTCTGCCAGCAGCAACCGCACTGGAGGATTTCCAGATTTATATTAAAGAAGCTCTCTAAGTCCTGCAGCATGACTCCACTTTTACTAGAAGTTGAGCACACAGTGCATTCATTGGAGGGCAAAGAGAGACGAGGTTTCAATCCACATTCATTAACCTGCCAACATGGAAGGGTGACGATATTCACAATTAATTCATCAATCCACTTGACATGATTTCTGCTTCCTGGGGACACTCTTATCTTGCACCTGTTGCAGATAGGGATACAATTTCAACACAGTTATATAGGTTTCCTGAACCCAACATATGCAAGGTCTGAACTAGGCCCTCTAGCTTTTGCGCCTCCAACTCCCAGAAGCCATTATTACCATCTTGTCCAGTGATCAGGAATTCTGGGAGCTGTAGTCCAAAGCACCTGGAGGGCCACAGTTCCCTAAGGTCAGTGAGGAGCATGGGAAGCAGCCCTGGGAGACATGATGAGTATAGCGATTAGATGTTGCCTCCAATGCTTGTGTCCCTGCCTCACAGATTCCCGTTGGGAGCGTGCCAACCAGGTGACGGCGGAGCGGCAGCAGAAGCTGGAGAAATCAGCCCGCGAGCTGGCAAGCTTCCAGGTGGCAGAGGGGCAGTTGAGGCCCTGGCTGATGGAGAAGGAGCTCATGATGAGTGTCCTGGGGCCTCTCTCCATCGACCCCAACATGCTGAGCGCCCAGAAGCAGCAGGTTCAGGTGAGAAGGCCGCTCAGGCGGAGGCTCTTTGGCTTGGGAGGCCCATAACCAGTGGAGGAGCTGGTGGAGTGTTTGCTCAAGGAGGCTTGCCTTCCCTCCATCTTGGATTTGCATTAATTGGATTCATTCCCATTTTCCATGATGGGTGAATACTCCAGCGATGAAGATATTACGCTGCAGAAAAGGTTAAACCACTGAGCTGTTGAACTTGCTGACCAAACTATGTGTTGCAGCAAAGTCATGTCGACTGCCATGTGTCAGTGTGTTACGCAAACATAATAAATGATGCAAACTAAGCACTAAATCATATATTTTGCAAATATAAATGAAAGGTTTCCATGAAATATGTTGTGTCTCTATACATCTCATTCCTACAGTGTCTATATCTCTTCTTATAAGGCAGGGGTCCTCAAGCTAAGGCCCGCGGGCCGAATATGGCCCTCCAAGGTCCTTTACCTGGCATTCGTTCAGGGTCAACCTAAGTCTGAATTGACTTGAAAGCACACAACAATAACAATCCTATCTCATCAGCCAAAAGAGGCCCACAGTTTTCATTGAAATACTAATATAATGGTATAGTGCAATATAGTAATATATAATACTGATATTGTACTATGCTAATAATATAATATATTGTATGAAAATATATCTTGTAAGCCGCTCTGAGTCCCCTTCGGGGTGAGAAGGGCGGCATATAAATGCCATAAATAAATAAATAATACATTTATATTTCTTAAAATTGTTCTTCATTTTAATTATTGTATTGTTTTAAAGTGGTTTTTTTGCATTACAAATAAGATATGTGCAGGGTGCATAGGAATTCATTCATTTTTTTCCAATTATAATCTGACGCTCCAACAGTTTGAAGGGACTGTGACCTGGCCTCTGTTATAAGGGGTTGGTTTAACCTCCAGTTTGCTAGTATGGAGCCCCCAGTGCCATAGCTATGAAAGCCTTCAACAATACATCCTGCAGCATGTATTGTGATAGTTTTTCGATAACTATCTCATCGAATCTCAACCAATTCAACCTAGTTTGTGGCAGCCACAAAAATGAAGTTTCTGGAGTATAACAACTCCTTTCAAAGTAAAGACCACACAATTTCAAACCAGGAACAGAAATGTTTTAAAATGTTGTTACATTGTTATATTCCCCCACCCCATCTTTTTGAGGATTATGACTGTGGTCATTGGGGGGGGGGGGGAGATCTCCCAGCCAATGCGGCTGACTCTCCTCCAGCCGTTGGTTTATGCCTTTAGAAGCAGCCACAGGACAAATCAGACAGAGGCCTGGGATGCCTTTCCTGTGTCGTCATGGGCTCCTGCATTTTTTGAAATCCTGTTTAGAATGCTGTCTTTGCAGTTCGTTTGCAGGCCTTCCAGAAACTCTCCTCGCTGCCAAATGTCCCTCGAGCGATATGGTCAGCCAACTTAATACTTCTTTTTTTTCTCTCAGCCTTGTGACTGAGCTGTTTGGCTTTGAACTGATTCGTCGGTTTGTATTACGCAGGCTTTGGACTCATTAAAAGTCCCTTTTTGAATGGAGGTCTTGAAATGTTTGCCGTGCCTTTCAAAGGCCGGACGTTTTCCTAAGGATCAAGGCGGTCCCTTGGGATCTTACTGAGTTTTTTCCCAGCGAGAAGAGAGACTGGCTACGCTTCTGACCTTCTTTCTTGAGTGCCAGCTCTCAGTGCAACATTGGGTTTATGCAAGGAGTAGGAGCATCAATAACACTATGTAACACTTTTTTTTGTTCCTCGGTTGTAAATGTCATTTCCTAATTGGTTCTATCATAGAAACATGGGAAACGTTCACTAAACTGCAAAAACTTTCTTTGTGCGGGAGGGACATCCTGCAGCACATTTCATCTATTTTTTTCAGTTACTATCTCATCATAGAGTCTCAACCCATTCAACTTAATAATAATAATTTTATTGATTAGCCCTTGGGCCAGTGGTTTTCATCCTGTGGGTCCCCAGATATTTTGGCCTTCAACTCCCAGAAATCCTAACAGCTGGTAAACTGGCTGGGATTTCTGGGAGTTGTAGGCCAAAACACCTGGGAACCCACAGGTTGAGAATGACTGCCTTAAGCCATATCACAATACCAGACCAAACAACAAGGCTTATAGCCATATAGCCCAAAAAAACTACAACAACGCAGTGATTCTGGCCATGAAAGCCTTCGACAATACAATGAACAAGGCTTAACTTACTACTACTCTATGTAGCAAGTTAAAATAAGACATTTATAACAATACAATAAATAAATCCACCTTGAGTCTCTTTGGGGAGATAGAGCGGAATATAAATAAAGTATTATTATTATATTATTATTAAATATGGAACCACCGGTGGTGCAGTGGGTTAAACCCCTATGCTGGCAAGACTGAAGACCGACAGATCACAGGTTCAAATCCGGGGAGAGTGCGGATGAGCTCTCTCTATCAGCTCCAGCTCCTCATGTGGGGACATAAGAGAAGCCTCCCACAAGGATGGTAAAACATCAAAAGAACATCCGGGCGTCCCCTGGGCAAGATGCGCACAGACGGCCAGTTCTCTCACACCATAAGCAACTTGAAGTTTCTCAAGTCACTCCTGACATTACAAAAAAATTATTAAATATGATAAAACTGAGTATATACATCATATTTCCTTATCACCCCTACAATTTGCCCTGATCAGCTCCACATATGTGGTTCTCAAATGTCTTGTTTTGCTTAAACACAGAGCTGTTTTATGTTATTTTTGTTTTGTTTTGTTTTTTTGTCATGTCAGGAGTGACTTGAGAAACTGCAAGTCACTTCTGGTGTGAGAGAATTGCAAGGACATTGCCCAGGGGACGCCTGGATGATTTGATGTTTTTTATCATCCTTGTGGGAGGCTTCTCTCATGTCCCCGCATGAGGAGCTGGAATTGATAGAGGGAGCTCATCCGCCTCTCCCCGGATTCGAACCTGCGACCTGTTGCTCTTCAGTCCTGCTGGCATAGGGGTTTAACCCACTGCGCCACCAGGGGCTCCATTTTTGGGTCTTAGCTACACATAAAATATGTTGTTCTGTTGTTTGCCTGTATGTATATTTTGGGGCCCTTGGTAGCACAGCAAATGAAACCGCTGAGTTGCTGAACTTGCTGACTGAAAGGTTGGCGGTTCGAATCCAGGGAGCAGGATGAGCTCCCTCTGTTAGCCCCAGCTTCTGCCAACCTAGCAGTTTGAAAACATGCAAATTTGAGTAGATAGATAGGTACTGATTCTGCAGAAAGGTAATGCTGCTTCATGCAGTCATGCTGGCCACATGACCTTGGAGGCATCTACGGACCACGCCGGCTCTTCAGCTTAGAAATGGAGATGAGCACCACCACCCAGAGTCAGACACGACTAGACTTACTGTCAGGGGAAACCTTTACCTTTACCTTATGTATTTTTTAGCGTGTTGTAATCCACCCTGAGTCCCCTTGGGGAGATAGGGTGGAATATAAATAAAATTATTATTATTATCATTATCATTATTATTATTATTACTCAAGGCAGCTAACCATCCCACACTTAGTCAGGTTTAAAAAGCACATTATGTGGACACTATTTTCATGTTTCAATGATGACCTTGGTGGTTTTATTTTAACTAACATTCATTGATGCGCACACTGATTCGGGGCGCATGCCTGATATAAATAAGCTTGGCTTCACCACCGTGTCTCTCTGTTGCAGTTCATGCTCAAGGAGTTCGAGGCCCGGAAGCCACAGTTCGACCAGCTGAACGCAGCGGCACAAGGGATGCTGACCGGCCCCGAGGCCTCTCCATCTGCCGGCCGCATGCAGGATGATCTCCAGGCCATTAACCAGAAATGGACAGCACTGATGGATCGGCTCGACTCCCGCTCAGGACAGATTGACCAGGCCATGGTCAAGAGCACCCAGTTCCAGGCACTGCTCCAGAGCCTGTCGGAGAAGGTCAAGGCGGCTGGCCAGCGGCTGAGCCCCCAGCTGGCGGCCAGCACTCAGCCCGAGGCCGTCAAGCGGCAGCTGGAGGAGGCCAGCGAAGTCCGATCGGACCTGGAGCAGCTGGAGAGCAACATGGCCGAGGCCCAGGCCCTTTGTGAGGAGCTCTCCATTCTCATCGGCGAGCAGTATCTCAAGGACGAGCTCAAGAAGCGCATGGAGGCCGTCGCCCTGCCCCTTAGGGGCCTGCAGGATCTGGCAGGTAGGAGAAGCGCAACTGCAAACAGATTAATAAACTGATAAAACTAATTAAATGTAGGACTATGTGCAATTCAAGAAGCATAAACAGGGGTTTATGCAAATAGATACAAGTCAAGTTTCAGCCTGAGTCTAATACAGAAAATTGTGTACCTTTTACCACTGAGCCTGTTGGGTCTTGGGTTGTAATAAAGTTTGATTGATTGATGAATTGAGGTAGGAGAAGTGGGCCCCCTTCACTCCAAAACTGGGGAGGGGGTGCCTGTAGAAATGCTGCAAAGAAGGGGAGCCCATCACTTTCCAAGGCCTCAAACATCTCCTGGGTGTTCCTCATGTTTAGCTAGAACCTCTCTTCTTGCAACCTGAATGCATGAGATTTTCACCAGGTCTCTGGAGCAGACCATCCTTCATCACTACATGGTTACACCAGGTATGGGCAAACTTCGACCCTCCCTCCAAGTGTTTTGGACTTCAACAGCTGATAGGCTGTTAGGAATTGTGGGAGTTGAAGTCCAAAACACTTGGAGAGAGGGTCGAAGTTTGCCAGTGCCTTACCTACACTGTAGAATTATTGCAGTTTGGTGCCATTTTAATAGAATTTTATTGTCATTGCACATCATACAACAGAACTAGGTGCCACCCCAGTACACATTATATATGTAGAATTACAAAAACAAAACACCCAGCCTTCCCCATTCTAATCACTATTGCACAATCTCTAATGCCACATCCGTTTGAAACCATAGAGTTCAGTATAGTCAGAGCTCTAGGATAAAAGCTCTCTCTCAGCTTATTTGTCCGGTTCAACGCCATGATATCATGGGAGTTGTAGTTTCTCATGGTCTTTCATCTTTTCTGCCACAGGGCACTGATGTCCCACCAAACTGCAGATCACAACACTCCACTGCCATTAAAATGGTGTCAAACTGCATTAATTCTGCAGTGTAGGTGCACTCTGGGCCTCAGCATTTTTATATAAGGGGGTCTTTTACCTTCTCTGCCAAAGAAGGCTGGAGATTGTGGCATCATGTAAAATAAACCACGTGTAGTTCACATTTGATCAGCCCACACACTGCCTTGCCAGAGAAAGAAAATATGCCACGCAGATGAACAATAAAGAACATGTAGTTTACTCTTCGTAAATCCAGAACAACATATGTAAAATGTGATCAGCTGCACCAGCTCACATAATGTCCTTTTATGAAGCAAGAGCACACTTCAAAACTCTATCTCAGGGGTCCTCAAACTAAGGCCCGGAGGCCGGATACGGCCCTCCAAGGTCATTTACCCGGCCCTTGCTCAGGGTCAACCTAAGTCTGAAATGTCTTGAAAGCACACAACAACAACAACAATAACAATAACAATCTTATCTCATCAGCCAAAAGCAGGCCCACACTTCCCATTAAAATACTAATAAGTTTATATTTGTTTAAAGTGTTTTTTGCACTACAAATAAGATATGTGCAGTGTGCATAAGAATTCATTCATGTTGTTTTCACATTATAACCTGGCCCTCTGTTTAAAAGGTTTGAAGACATCTGCTCTATCTCTTTCTCCTTTACTCTTCTTCTCTCTCTGCATCTGCATAGCTAAAGCCTGGACAAAAATGTAACAGTATCCAAAAGTCCCAGGCTCAGCCATCTCCCCGGGTGTAGCCCGACCAATCGGTTTCATTCATCTCATTTTACAGCTGGCACACTGTCCTTGCATGCTCCAACAGGGGTCCCACCAAGTTGCAGCTCCTAAGATTCCATGGCATTGAGACAAAGAAGTGAAAGTAGTATCAAACTGTATTATATTGACAGTGTAGATGCACCTCAAAGAGGAATGGCGGAGCTGAAAGTCATTCTTGGAGGAGATCGGGTCTTCAGAAACAGTTTGAAGCTGTATGTGGCCCAGAGGTTACATACTTTTGTCTGCCCCATTCTCTAATGCAGTGGTTTTCAACCTGTGGGTCCCCAGATGTTTTGGCCTTCAACTCCCAGAAATCCTAACAGCTACTAAACTGGCTGGGATTTCTGGGAGTTGTGGGCCAAAACACCTGAGGACCCACAAGTTGAGAACCTGCTCTAACTCGTGGGATATCCAGAGAACAGGAGACAATCTCAAATAATCGTTTGGAAAAAGGCACCATGTAAGAGTTTAATAGCCAGTGGCAGACAACTGCAGGAAGACGAGGCCAGATTCTGGTTGGAATAAAGTCGGAGGTGGTCCTCCAGATGCAATTCCCAGCGTAGCTCATAGTGAAGGAACATGGGGATTGCAGTCCAGTCACATCCGGTGGGCCCATGTGTTCCTCTGCCCTCAAACCAAAGCCATCATTTCAAGGCTGATTCATGCAGCAGCAAACTCTGGGATGTTTCCATGGATACATTCAACAGGGAGCCGCTGCTCCATCCGCCTCCCACATGGAGGAAGCCAGAGGAGTGTAGGCACATTCAGGCTTTCAAGGCTTATTTCCGAGCCATGCAACGTGTGGAGGGGCCTCCAGACTGAGGCCAAAGGGGATCTTCTCCTTGTAAAGCATAAACTGTCCTTAACTTGGTATTTGTACACACAAGTAAGCTTCTCAGTGGAGCCAGTTTGGCCTCTGGATGCTGTCAGTGTAAGAATGGAATTTTAAACCAAATTAAAGGGGGGATGCATGGAATAAACCTGCTTTCTGAAGACTTCCCTTGCATCTAGATTGCAGTGGACTATCACTACTATTGCTGCTATGTTTTGAATAATTTTCTGCCAAATGTGCAATCAGAGGCTAAGACATGACACCCTAATATGACTTCTTCTCCATCCCAAAGTGTCTAAAAATGCAGCAAAAAAGGCTTTGCATCTTTCAGTTTTCCCTTTACGCAGTTCCCAGAGGGGAGGAAAGGCAACAAAACATGCCACCTTACCGTTTCAATGATTCATGGTACATTGTACCCATATATGTTTTCTTAATTGGGAAAGGTAGGCCACATTTCCTTTCCAGTGAATGGCATTCGTTTCTAATAAGTGGAATATTAATTTTCATAACAAGTGACCATGGTCTTGGCTAAAACAATGGAGGAGACCAGGTCTTCAAAACAGATTGGGACTGTATGTGACCCAGTGGTTATATTTTGTTCAAAGGTGGAACTCACTGCCTCAGAGTCCATTGGAGGCTCCATCTTTGAAGGCTTTTAAATAAAGGCTGGATGGCCATCTGTCGGGAGGGCTTTGGTTGTGCCTTCCCTTATGGCAGAAGGGGGTTGGGCAGATGTCCTTGGGGTCTCTTCCAACTCTAGGAGTCTTTGATTCTATAGCTCTATTTCTCCATGGACCCGCTAATGTCTATGAGGCTGGGTTGCCATCTGTTGGGAGAGATTTGATTGTGCTTTTCCTGCCTGGCTGAAGGATGGCCTTTGGGGGTCTCTTCCAAGTGTAGAATTCTATGACTTTGCCAATTTTTTTCATGTTTTTATGATAGAACTGATTAGGAAATGGTATGTTTAACTAGGAACAAAATGTGTGTTACATAGTGTTATCGACAATGCATATTAAAACGTATGGGCTTGCCTTGTTTAACCATGTGTCCCCCGTCTCTTCCGATTTCCAGCTGATCGCATGAACCGGCTGCAGACAGCCCTGGCCAGCTCCCAGCAGTTCCAGCAGATGTTTGATGAGCTCCAGGCTTGGCTGGATGAGAAGGTGAGATGTCAGGCCCAGGGCGGCCCCGTCTCGGCCAAACTGGAGCGGCTGCAGTCCCAGATCCAGGAGCAGGAAGAGCTGCAGAAGAGCCTCAACCAGCACAGTGGCTCCTATGAAATGATCGTGGCTGAAGGGGAGTCCCTGCTGGTCTCGGCCCGTGCTGGTGAGGAGAAGGCCCGCCTGCAAGGCCAGCTGACCAACCTGAAGGCTCGCTGGGAAGAGCTGAGCAAGCAGGCTGCAGACCGCCACACCAAGCTAAAGGACTGCCTGCAAAAGGCCCAGAAGTATCAGCGCCACGTGGAGGACCTATTCCCATGGGTTGAGGACTGCAAATCCAAGGTGATGGAGCTGGAAGTCACTTTGGACCCGGTGCAACTAGAAGCCACACTCCTGCGGTCAAAGGCCATGCTGAGCGATGTGGAGAAGCGGCGCTCCCTCCTCGAGATGCTGAACAGTGCTGCCGATGTTCTCATCAATGCTTCAGAGACGGACGAAGATGACATCCGGGACGAGAAAGCTGGTATCAACCAGAAGATGGATGCCATTACGGAGGAGCTCCAAGCGAAGGCGGGGTCCCTTGAAGAGATGTCGCAGCGGCTGAAGGAGTTCCAAGAGAGCCTCCGGAACATCGAGAAGAAGCTGGAAGGGACGAAGCACCAGCTGGAGATCTACGACACCCTGGGCCCTCAGGCCTGCAGCAATAAGAACCTGGAGAAGCTAAGGTCGCAGCAAGAGGCCCTTCGAGCGTTGGCTCCCCAGGTTGACTACTTGAAGAACTTCACCCGGGGTTTGGTGGAGGATGCTCCAGATGGCTCGGACTCCTCCCATCTCCTTCACCAAGCAGAGACGGCCCAGCGGGAGTTCGAGGAGGTCGGCCGAAAAGTGAGCGAGTGTTGCACACTCATGGAAAGCAAGCTGGAAGGCATTGGGCAGTTCAGCAACCATGTCCGAGAGATGTTCTCTCAACTGGCAGACTTCGACGATGAGTTGGATGGCATGAGCCCTGTTGGCAGGGACCTGGACAGTCTCCAGTCCCAAGCCGAAGACATGCATGACTTCCTGGGCAAGCTCCAGCGGCTAAAGCAGGACATCCAGGTGTCCGAGGAGAAGTGTCGGGAGATGCTAGATGATGAGGGGAGCCCCGACCTTGTGGGACTGAGGCGCGAGCTGGAAACCATCCACAAGCAGTGTGGCAAGCTGGCCGACCGAGGCAGGAGCCGCCTAGAGCAAGTGGAGGCGGCTCTGTCCCGCCTGAGGGACTTCTATGGCAAACTGAGGGAGCTGACTGCCATGGCTGCTGCAGCAGAGGAGAGCGAGGCCCTGCAGTGGGTGGTGGGCACCGAGGTGGAGGCCATCAACCAGCAGCTGGCTGACTTCAAGGTAAGGAGAGCCTGGTGCTGATCCAAGTATTTTATAAATGTCCTCTGTGTACTTTTTCATTTCTATACATCTTTATTGTGTGAGTGCTGCCAACATAAGCCAAGCAGGACATTGGAAGGTCGTATGGCTAGGGATGAGTTTGCATCTCTGTCCTTTGTTTTCAGTGAAAGTTGATGTTCAGTGACATTCTCCGTGTGATGGGATATTGGGAGCTCTTTGCTCATTGCATTTTTAATATATATCCCAAATAGCAGAAGTTTGATCTTTAGTGCAGAGCTTTCCAAACATTTCATGTTGGTGAAACGTCTTTTGAGATAGGTATACTTTTGTGACATAGTAATTCGATTTTACTAGCAAGTAAAGGTAAAGATTTCCCCTTAACATGAAGTATAGTCATGTCTGACTCTGCGGGTTGATGTTCATCTCCATTTCTAAGCTAAAGAGCCGGTGTTGTCCATAGACACCTCTAAGGTCACGTGGCCAGCATGACTGCACGGAGCACCATTACTTTCCCGCAGAAGCTGTACCTATTGATCTATTCACATTTGCAGGTTTTTTAACTGCTAGGTTGGCAGGAGCTGGGCCTAACAGTGGGAGCTCACCCTGCTCCCCAGATTCGAACCACCGACCTTTTAGTCAGCAAGTTCAGCAGCTCAGCAGTTTAACCTGCTGCACTACTGGGGGCTCCAAACTAGCAAACTAGCTCCAAACTAAACCAACCCCTTATAAGAAGAGATGTGGACGCTATAAAAATGATATGTATGGAGGCACAACATTTCTCATGAAAACCTTTCATTTCTATTTGCAAAATATATGATTTAGTGCTTATTTTGCACCATTTCTTATGTTTGTGTGACAAACCAACACGAATGTGCCGCGACACACAGTTTGAAAAGCTCTGCCGTAGTGTTTAAAACCATGCATTTGCTACAGGTATGTTCCCTCCCAGTTGTTACTTGCATCCATACTATTTAGGACACATTGTATTCAGTATTTAACATGCCTTTGATGTAGCTGTTTTCCATGGGTATTCTGTTATAGAAGGATTCTAGACAAATAACAAAGACAAATGTTTACATTCCCATTTGTGGCAAAGTCATACCATTTTACCATCATTTTTTCTGCCTGTGAAAACGGTCCCGCTGGCAGAAAAGTTTTTTTTCAAAACCAGTGCTGCAAGGAAGCAAACCTTTATATTTTCGGGGGAAGATGCTGCTCTTCCTTTCAGGCTGGCAACACTCTGCAGCGTGGGAGGAATGTTCTCGAGTAGAGCTTGGCGTAGACATCGTTGCCGAACTCCATTTATAATGGAAACCTGTCTGGTGTTACAGTGTTTTTGAGGTTTTGGAAATGGGCAGTCAGTCCCTGATCCTGGGAAATCGCTGGGCCTTGACTTTGTATCTTGTATGGCATTACAATATCCTTACATTCCTTGTGGAAATAGAAAAGCATAGATGTTAGCAAACCCTATTGAAATGAATGACCTCTGCTAGAAGTTACCATAAAGTCATCCTGGAGGATCCTGTTTAGGCAGTTGCTAGGTCCTCCAGGGTGATTCTGCAGCCAACTTCCAGTGGAAGCATACCATAGAATTCCCAAAAAATTCCTGTAGTGGACATATTTTGTCAATTGTGGGTAGGTAAAATAGCACATGTTGGTCTTACAAGTATATGGGCCGTGAATCGTAATCTGATACGCAGGATGTATTTTCATTCACTGGACCAATTTTGGCACAAATACCTGATACGCTCAAATTTGAATACTGGTGGGGTTGGGGGGGTTGATTTTGTCATTTGGGAGTTGTGGTTGCTGGGATTTAGAGTTCATGTAGAATCAAAGAGCATTATGAACCCCACCAATGATAGAATTGGGCCAAACTCCCCACACAGAACCCTCATGGCCAACTGAAAATACTGTGCTTTCTGATAGTCTTTGGTGACCCTTCTGACACCCTCTCGTTACCCCCCAGGGGTCCCAACTCCCAGGTTGAGAAATGCTCATATAGAGCATTGCAGATTTCAGAATTTATTTATTTATTTACAGTATTTATATTCTGCCCTCCTCGCACCGCAGGGGACTGAGGGCGGATTACAATGTACACATATATGGCAAACATTCAATGCCAAAGACACACAACAGATATAGACAAACAGTCAGAGGCTATTTAACTTTTTTGGCCGCTTTCATCGTCCATCTGCGACACTGATGAAGTACTTCCGCATTCCCCGCATGCTTTTGCGGGAGTGCTTTGCTGGAGTCTCTTTTTTATGGCCTTGTAAATTAGTTAAATTAGCCTCCCCACACTTAGGTGGTACCTAATTTTCCTACTTGACAAATGCAACTGTCTTTTGGGTTGCAAAGGTCGACAACAAGCTACACAATTGATCAGAAGCTCACTCCGACCTGGGCTGGCTTCGAACTCGTGACCTTATGGTCAGAAGTGATCTTAATGCAGCTGACACTCAGACAGCTGTGCCACAGTCCCGGTGGACTGTTTCCTAACAGGGGAATCCCTACTTCCTAACAGGGGAGCCACCAACACACAATGAGACTCCTCTCTATGTTTTTAATTGCATTCTTTGAAAGGTTGCATGCCACTTTAGGTGTACTTCCAGAGAAAAAATGGAGTAAACAACAAAAATAACAATATATACATACATACATACACACACACACACACAATATATATATATACTAGCCGTCCTGAGTCCCCCTTCGGGGGTTGAGAAGGACAGGATAGAAATGCGAGAAATATATAACAACTACAACAACAAGAATATAAAATAACAACAATATAACCGCAACAACAGCACGTATTATGCTCCTCTATCAGATGCAGCTGAGTGGCAAATCCCAGACTCTGCTTAAAATGTAGTTTCTTTCCCACAATCTTCAATTTAAGGCTCTGGAAAAACTTAAAATACTGGGCAGGTGGACAGTTCCTGTCTGGCTCTGCATCTCCTCTACTGAGGAATAAGATGGACAGAATTTCCAACAAAACTTTGAAGACCTGCCCTTGGAGAGCGCCAATGCTGCAGTCCTGGCCGCCTTCCCATTTTGAAGGCCTTTCCAGGCGCAAATCCTGCCTTGCTTTCTCATCAAAGGCATTCAGACTCGGAGGAGACCACGTCCTTCTGCTTCTGACTGAGTCAGTGCAAAGGAGGCAATGGGATCCTTTAACCAAGTGAGTCAGCTCTGCCCAAATGCCTGTCCGTCTCTTGGCGGTTGGTGGAAAAATCAACACCAACAGCAAGAACTGGACAATCAACTGAGAGCCAATGAACAGGGAGACCTTTTCCAATCAAAACTCTCCAATATCTCATAACCTGCAAGCTTTATTTATGAAGAAGGCAATGTCTGGAAAGAGGGCAAGCGCTTAGCTACGCTTCTCCATGGATTCAAACTCAGGGCACAACTCCTATGGAGAAACAACAGCCAGCCTCCTCTCAGATTTTGGATGCCTCTGTAGCACCTCTGAACTGGGAGCAACCCATAGCGAGGACATGGCAGAAGCTCCTGCCACCATTCATTATAACACAATGTAACACAATTTTTGTTCCAGGTCATAAATGTCATGTTCCAATTGGTGCTGTCATAAAAACATAGGGAAAGTGTATTAAACTGCAGAAGGGGAGCCAAAGACCATCAGAAAACACATATTTCTGATGGTCTTAGGAACCCCTTCGGCAGAGAAGGCTGCAGATTTTTCAGCTTGTCCTTCTCTTCCTTTTTGGAAAGAGACAGCGAATCTTCCCACCAAAAGCCCTCCTCTGCTGTGATTAGCTGGCCTCTCAGCCAAGGGGAGGGCTGTTTCTGAGACTCCAAGCATGGAGGGGAGAGCAAGTGTGCTCGGCGCATGGTAGCATGGTGCGCATGTGTGGGCGAGGGAGAGCGTGTGAGGCTGGAGGGAGCCTCGCGCCAGCAAGTCCTTTCAAGGTAGGGGGGTTCTGTGTGGGAAGTTTGGCTCAGTTCTTTCATTGGTGGGGTTTAGAATGCTCTTTGATTGTAGGTGAACTATAAATCCCAGTAACTACAACTCCCAAATGTCAAGGTCTATTTTCCTCAAACTCTTCCAGTGTTCACATTTAGGCATATTGAGTATTCATGCTAAGTTTGGTCCAGATCCATAATTTCTGAGTCCACAGTGCTCTCTGGATGTAGGTGAACTACAACTCCAAAACTCAAGGTCAGTGCCCACCAAACCCTTCCAGTATTTTCTGTTAGCCAAGGGAGTTCTGCGTGCCAAGTAGCAAAATTACAGTTATGAAGTAGCAACGAAAATAATGTTATGGTTGGGGGTCACCACAACATGAGGAACTATATAAAAGGGTCACAGTATTTGGAAGGTTGAGAACCATTGCGCTCTCTCTCTCTTTCTCTTTCTCTATATATATACAAACACAAACACACACATAGCAGCTTTCGGTTTTCAAGGAATACTAGGAGAAGGAAGAGTATGTACTTCTCAGGATGTCTAGTCCGCCAACGTGAAATGTTCTAACATTGGGTCCATTTTAGTCCACCAAAGACTCCCCAAAAATGGCCATTTATATGTCCTTCAGCTGCCTTTCCCTGTCTTCTTGGCCAGGCTGCGTTTGAAAAGGTTCCCTGTTGCCATAAGGACTAGAAACCTCATTTGTGGCAGCAGAGGAAAGCAACACAGATGATGTGTCAGTCTGGCAATTGCATGGATAAATGTGGTTCCTGAAATCCTGTTCGAAAACAAGGGAGCGCAGGAAGGCGGTGGAGTGACTCAGTGGTTCCGGTTTGCTCACTCCTCCTTTGGAAAAGGGGCTTTTAGTCATGTTGCTCTGCTCCCATTTTTAAGGCTCATGTTGTCATTCCTCATTGAAGATGGCAGCGTGCAAAAAGCACACCACGCAGTCATTAACACATAGTATTATTAGTGATTCTACCTCCCTAAACTGCAAGTGTTGGTGTGTTGCTGTGGCAGCTAAAGCATTTCAATAGTGTGCCTTAGGGCCCTTCCACACAGCCATATAACCCAGAAAATTCCACATTTTCTACGTTGTACTGGGTTATCTGAGTCAACACTGAGATATATCCCAGTTCAAAGCAGAAAATGTGGGATTTTATTCAGCTGTATAGAAGGGGCCATAGAAAAGCACTTGGAAAGGCAAGGTGGAGTTCACCACCTTTGAACTTCCAAGCCTCGATTCCTCTGAACTAAATTCAATTTTTAAGTCTCATTTAGCATAGACCCCTTGAATCGACATTCGAAATGCAAGTCGAAAATGGCATTGGTTCCATGGTCGCGCTGCATTAGGGCCTGGATTTGGGCCTTTGGCAACAGGATCTTCTGCTCCATCTCTGGATCCCGGGAATTTTCTTGCAAAGTTTATGTGCCTCTGACCTCACAGGAAGTACAAACAATGGCAGGAAAGGCTCCGTCTTTGTGTTTACTTGGCTGAGACTCGGTGGCAAACTGTTGGGCTTTTAAAATGTGATTTGTTTTCCTTGTTCAAAGCTTGGGAATAATATTTTGGCCCTGCAAATGGAGTAGAACTGCGGCTCCCAGCATGTCTCCTCATTCCTGTGCTGGCTAGAAGACTGATGGGAATTGCAGTCCCACATCCGGAGGATTGAGCGTCACCTGATATAGTTATGGTTACTCTTTGCAATGTTAAAAGCTTTTGTGTGTGACTTTTTCTGAAGCCCTTAGGATTGATGTAAGAATGGTCCAGAAATATGAGCAAAGTGCAACCCTGCAGTACATCAACTCCCAACTTTCCAAACCAGTGCTTTCGCTGGATGAGGGGCTGTGTTGTAGTTCAGGCTGTGATTGTGTCTGATGTCAATGGGAATGATGGTTTTCCTGGGCCTGAGTTGTCAAGTCTTGGCCTTGTTGAAAGCCCTAGTTCTGGCCTTGCTGAAAGGCCCGAGGTTTTTAATAAACAGAGAGCTTCTCCTGTAGATTCTCAAGGTCAAATTCCTGAAAGGGGCCCATTGCATCCTTTCTCTGAGGAACTGTCTTTTGAGTATAATTTGTCAGGTGCAGAAGTTAATGAGATTAAAGATAGAAGACAAGACTTTTGTAAACTAAGAAAAAGTTTCCAAGCTCGCTGAAAGTCAGCCCATTTATTAGAAAAGAGAGAAGGGAAATCCTTATCTGGCTGTAAAGGCAAACAGAATGTTTTCCTTTCATTTCATGGGACAGGAAAAGCTTTATATGAGATGGGGAAGGATTTTAGTTCTGTCTGGTCAACGATGGAGTTTCATGACCGTCTTGTTTCCAAGTGGATTTCTAGTTTCATGTTTTAAGTGTTGCCAGGTTCCTGTATTGGATCTCCATGCTGGATTTTGGGTTTTTTCTGGATTTTGCATCCTTGGATCTTGTGTTTTTACCTTTGTACTTTGAGGTTCATGGACTATCTGTTACCTTTGGAATATACTGTTTTGGACTATACTGCTTTGCTTTTATATATCCTTTAATAAACTGTATTGGTGGGGTGTTTAAGGACAGAGGTGTTTCTACTCTGGAAAAGAACAGGCTAATGGGAGTTAAGAGTCCAGCAACACCTAATTTGAAAAATCCATGCATTAGAATGCCCTTTAAAAATGCCTTTTGAAATGTAACTACATTATTTTGAACTATGACTAATCATGACTCGCTTGTAACTTGAGTTACTTCCAAACTATAGAACGTCATGATGGGGTTGTGTGCCCAGTTCCACCTCTTTTACATTTCCGATTTGATGATGATGATGATGATGATGATTATTATTATTATTTCTAACCTGCTTTTTCTCTTTACAAGGAGACTCAAAGTGGCTTACATTAAAAGCATTTCAGCACAGTGTAAAATCTACAAACATTAAAATGGGATTAAACAATCAGTTAAAATCCATAAAACATATTCAAAACTAAAAACCTCAGCACCTCATCTTGATTTTTAAAATCCTTCATTGCATTGTTGTTGTTGAAAGCGTGGAAAGTCATGAGGCTCTGTTGCAGCCAAGGAAGCCAATGCTAAGAATGGCATCGGTGGAGGGCTTTTGTCAAAGCTGCAAGAGATTAGTGGTAACTTGCCAAGGGAGAGGTGCTTTTTGCAGGAGAAGAAGGAGGTTGTGCTGGAGACAAAGTGCTTTGGTGCTTATCCTCCCTGCGAATTATCATCAAAATAGTGGCTCCTCTTTCTCTATCTGCCTTTGGAGATGGAACAGGTGCTTGGTGGGTGGCGAGAGCAATGCAAGAAATGCCGCCGATCCAGGGCTGACAGGTGTCTGTCCTGGAAACCATCCACACACACACAAATATATATATCCTCTGACGCCTTGACATCACACCAATATCCCTCCTCTTGCTGTAATGGCCCATCGTCCCCTCCTGACTTTGGGAGCCTTTTGGGTCCTAAGTATTCCCTTGAAGCTCCTCATCCTCCACTGTTTCCCTGGTCTGCAATTCCATTTTTTGGCCCCATATGAACCTGGTCTTCGAATGAGCTGTTGGACCCTCTTCCACTACACACACACACACACAATATTATATTACTAGCTTAGGTACCCAGTGATGCCTGGGTTAGGTCATTTGTAATGCTATTAGATAAAGTCAGTCTTTGCTTTTGTTTTTTATTAATGCTTACATTAGCAAACGCATAAGGATGTGGGTGAACTACAACTCCCAACGTTGTGGGTCAGTTTCTCCCCCAAACCCCTCCAGTATTCAAGGTTGGCTATGTTGGGTATGCAAACCAGGTTTGGTCCAGATTCATTGTCAGTTGGGTTCATAGCTCTCTCTAGATGTGGGTGAACTACAATTCACAATATCCAAGGCCAGTCCCCTCCCCAAAACCTCACCAATATTTAAAAGTTGGCCATGTTAGGTATGGATGCAAAGATTGGTCAAGATCTGTTGTCAGTGGGGTTCAGAGTGCTCTCTCTGGATGCGGGGTGAACTACAACTCCAAAAATCCATGGTCATCCTTCCCTTCCAACCCCTCCAGTATGTTCTTTTGCTCATGGGGATTCTGTGTGCCTTCTTTGGTCCAGATCCATCATCAGTGGGGATCACAGTGCTCTCTGGAATTGGGAGCCATCTTGGAAATCACTGGGATGTTGTGTGGTTGTGTTCTAACAGCATTTTCTCCTGATGTTTCTCCTGCATCTGTGGCTGGCATCTTCAGAAGATCTGATGGTGATCAAGGAGGTGGAGTATATATACCTGTGGAATGCCCAGGGTGGGAGGAAAGAACCATTGGCTGTTAACCAAGTGTGAAGAGTGCAGTTAGCAAGCTTGATTTTCAAGTGTTGAGAGTGGAATCCTCCCATTAGCATGTGAGTAACCATGAAGATAGCATAGTTGGTTAGTGGGAGCATCTGCAGAATTGTTTGCTGCCTGAAGACATCCTTAGCCTAGGTGGTGTTCACTAGCACTTGATTGCTTGTTGCCTAGAGGCCTCCTGTGTCTGGGTGGTGTTCATTAGTCACTGTCTTGATTCTAGTGTTTTTCAATACAGGTAGCCAAATTTTGTTCATTTGTTCATGGCTTCTTCCTTTCTGTTGAAATTGTCCATGTGCTTATGGATTTCAGTGACTTCCCTGTGTACTCTGACATAGTGGTTGTCAGAGTCGTCCAGAATTTCTGTGTTCTCAAATAATGTCATTGGAAATAGCCCACATACATACAAACTTTGACTTTTATTATATAGATAAGATATAGATTATATTATATTATTTTAATATACATGTATGTGCATTTACACATACTTTGAAGGCAAACCCTGAGGCAGGATGCCAAGAGGGTCATTCCGATGGATAAGTCAACTGCTGACCAAAAGTGGTGCAAAGACATTGATGACCAGTAGGAAATGGTGGACAAATAGAGAAACCTGATCCAAAATGAGGGTGTATCTATATTGTAGAATTAATGCGGTTTGACACCACTTTAACCATCGTGACTCATCCATCTGTGGCAATAGCCCATCACCTCCTATTTCAGTGATTCTCAACTTTCCTAATCCCGTGACCCCTTAATACGGTTCCTCGTGTTGTGGTGACCCCCCCCCCCACCCATAGCATTATTCTCATTGCTACTTCATAACTATAATTTTGATACTGTTGTGAATCGTAATGTAAATATCTGATATTCAGGATGTATTTTCGTTCACTGGACCAAATTTGACACAAATACCTGATACACTCAAATTTGAATATTGGTGGGGTTGAGGGGATTGATTTTTTTCATTAGGGAGTTGAAGTTACTGGGATTTATAGTTAACCTACCATCAAAGAGCATTCTGAACTACACCAACGATGGAATTGGGCCAATCTTGGCACACAGAACTCCCATGACCAACAGAAAGCACTGGAAGGGTTTGGTGGGCATTGACCTTGGAGTTGTAGTTCACCTACATCTAGAGAGCACTCTGGACTCAAGTGATGGATCTGTACCAAACTTGGCTTGAATATTCAATATGCCCAAATGTGAACACTACTAGAGTTTGAGGAAAATGGACCTTGACATTTGGGAGTTGTAGTTGTTGGGATTTATAGCTCACCTACATTTAAAGAGAATTCTGAACTCCACCTATGATGACATTGAACCAAACTTGGCACACAGAACTCACATGACTACCAAAAACTATTAGAAGGGTTTGGTGGAATCAGCCTTGAGTTTTGGAGTTGTAGTTCCTAAGACCATCAGAAATATGTATTTTCTTGTGGTCTTTGGAGACCCCTCTGCAATACTCATTTGACCCCTCCAGGAGTCGCGACCCCCAGGTCGAGAATTGCTGCCCTATTTCCTTCTTTGAGTGCTGGATCTCAAGTGTTTATATTCTGGCTTCTAGTTCTGTGCTCCGCATTTCTTCCTTTATCACCAAAGGAACCTTTTGTAATTAATTTTGATTCAAAGAAACAAACCTGCCGTCATACAAACAAGCAAAGGCCTATGCAAAGAGGCAAATTACACCCAACAAAAGGACAGTATCCTCCTTGCAAATGCAAATCTTTTTGCCCTTTAATATAAAACTAACCTTCAACAAATAAGAACCAAACCACTACAGAAAGTGTACATACAGAAGCAAAACTAATGAACAAACATAAAAACTAATCTCGCTCTCTGTCTGATATGATTTTCCGTTCTAATTAATCTACTTCCTTTAAGAAACTGTGATTTTAGCTATGAATGGGTTTGTACTTGGTTTTAAGGGTTTTCACTGTTTATTTTCAGTACTGATCAAATTTAACTCCCTTTTAATATTAGCATTACTTCCTTACTTCCTTACTTAGGCGATCCCACGTAGCCCGAGGCTAATGGTCCTCCAAGTGGTGGGTCTGTAGGTGGCTGTGGAGCCCTATTCTTTTTTTAAAAATATATTTTTATTTGGAATAAGTTGCTCATAAGGGAGCTGATAGAAAGAGAAAAAGAAAGTGGTAGTACATGAAAACAGACAAACAAACAGCATCAGGATGTGGCACTACATCAACAACGACAACAACTATACCGTCACCAATATCTATACTGACACCAGTAACTATACTCCAAAGTGCCCTTAAAATACTTCCAGGAGTTCCTGGGCAGATAACCGGGAAGTAAACAGTACTATAGTCCCTTTGTTGTCTAATCCAATCATTATTCATTTGCCGGCTTCTTGCTGATGATCCTTTGAGCTCCACTGTGGGGGTTTCCTTGGATTTCCAGATTCTGGCTATTACTATTCTTGCGGCTCTAGTGAAATAAAATAACAGTTTTTCTGAATTTTTGTCCTTGATGGAGTCTATAATTCCTAATAGCATTGCCTCAGGTTTGAGTTCTATTTTTTCCTTTAATATGACTTCCATTATTTTTTTAACCTCGTGCCAGAAGTTCTTAATCCTGTTGCATTTCCACCACATGTGGATGTAATTTCCTTTATGCTTTTCGCACTTCCAACAAATATCACTAATTTTACCTCTACTAAACTTAGCTATTTTGTCGGGTGTGCTGTGGAGCCCTATTCTTGATCCTCATGTTCTCCCGTAGTGAGGACATTGGTTTCCAGGTGGAAGGCGGTCCCGATCAGGGTTGGCCTGATGTGCCTTCTTCTTGGCACGTTTCTCTCGTTCGCCCTCCATTCGTGCCTCTTCAAATTCTACAGCACTGCTGGTCACAGCTGACTTCCAGTTAAAGCGCTGAAGGGCCGGGCTTCCCAATTCTCGGTGTCTCTGCCACAGTTTTTAAGGTTTCCCTTGAGTCCATCTTTAAATCTCTTCCTGTCCTCCAACATTCCATTTTCTGTTCTTGAGCTCGGAGTGGGGACATGAAAGAAGCCTCCCAATATGATGGCAAAACATCCAGGCGTCCCCTGGGCAACATCCTTGCAAATGGCCAATTCTCTCACACCAGAAGCGACTTGCAGTTTCTCAAGTCGCTCCTGACGCACACACACACACCAAAAAAATCAGAATGGCGAAGAACCCTCATAATGAGTAAGCATTGGACAAAATACATGACCAGGAAACTTAAGAGCAGGGCTGACCAAAGTGTGCTATCACAGATTTATATTTTAAGATTTTTTTCTTCTGCAAACGTTACAAACAAACAATGCAATCCCTCAAAGATCCTTTTGGCAATCTGCAATATGCCAAGGCATTTGCCCCGGGCAGCTGGAGAGGCCTCCTTGGAAGCCACCTGAACCTCCTGAGAGGCAGGGGGAGCATCCAGATGGCCAGTTCCAGCCCATTGGAGCCTGCTTTTCATGCGCCGTCAATCCATGCGTCGGCTCATCACCCCAATTATTTGATTAAGAGCAAACATTGCCATGCATGGACTTGCCTCGGACTCGTTGACACGAAATGCACCAAAGCCACGGGCCTCAGGAAGAGATTCCGGAGTGGAGCAGTTGCCTTCTCATGACTCTTTGTATTCCTCTGGCCCTTGGCTTGGACATACCCTCGTTATTTAAGTCTAATGCTCACCTTTTTGGGCTAAATTCCCTCGCCAAAAGGAGGGTGCGCATTAGATCCATATCATACAGTCATCTTAGTGCTGAGCCAAAGCCAAAGGGGAAGCTGCTCTTGAGGGACCTCACCCATAATTTAATGGCCGTGGCTCAATGCTATGGCATCCTGGGATTTGTAGTTTGGTGAGGCAGAAAAGGCTCAAGGCTTTGTAAAACCAACCCCCCCCCCCCCCCCAGATTCCATAGCATTGAACTAAGGTAGATAAAATGGATTATTCTACAGCAGAGATGCACCCCAAGGTTTACCTTTCAATTGATGGAAGCTTTGGTGCTTGAACGCTTTTGTTTTTGAAGAAGGAATTCTAAGCAGGCAGGAACTGTAAATCACACGTTTTTTGGCCAAATTACAAAGAGTGCACTTTTGGCCGCTGCACATTACATTCAGCAGCAAATACTTTTTCTAGTGTCAGGATTTTGAAAAATGAGGTGCGCATGAGTCCAGTAAATATGGTGTATTGCTACCTGTCCTCCTGTCACCCGTAGCAGCCCATTGTGCTTTGCCCCTGGCATCGGAGACCCTTCCTGATTTGGAGCTCATTTCCCTCTGCGTTTGCACTGCTTTGTTTAAGAAGACAGAAGCAGTGTCACTTTGGGGGAGAAAGGGGGGATTTTTGCATATTAACAGCCCCCACAAAACAGGGTCTGCTCTCTTCCCGTTCTCCTTTTTTTCTGCCAGCTTTGTATAATAATAACCAGAGAGACAAAGGCCCCGCGGACAGAGAGGGATGGCACCGAATGCAAATTTTCCAGGTGGCTTCACCAGCCAAAAAAGCAGAAAGGCACCTGCTGCCATTGACTCTTGGCAGAAGAGGAACCCAGCCCACAATAGAATATTTAAGTGGGAGGAAGGAGGAGGAAAAGAGCTCCATTTTGCACCCACCCATCACCTTTGCAAGAACATTGTGTGAGGATGGAGTGGATGCTTTCTATTGCATAAAAGAATAGATTGCTCCTGTGCATCAAGGCAGGGAAGGCTTTCAAGGGTGACGTCTGCACAGCATCATAGTTGGAATCGACCCCCAAAGGCCATCCAGTCCAACCCCCTTCTGCCATTCAATACACCTTCCAAGCCCTTCCAAGAGATGGCCATTCAGTCATAGATACATGGCTATAGATATGAGTCAGAGAGAGAGCTTAAAGATATGCTATGATACACACACGCACACACACACACACATATCTATATATATAGAGAGAGAATATTTGAATTGGAAGGCCATCTAGTCTTAATCCCATTCTGCCAGGCAGGAACACACTATCCAAGCCCTTCCAAGAGATGGCAATTCAGCCATAGATACATGGCTATAGATATGAGTCAGAGAGAGAGCTGATAGATACATGACACAGTAGATAGGATAGATAGATAGATAGATAGATAGATAGATAGATAGATAGATAGATAGATAATCCTTGAATTGGAAGGGACCCCAGAGGTTATCTAGTCCAATCTCATTCTACCCAGGCAGGAACACACTATCTAAGCCCTTCTGACAGATGGCCATTCAGCCATAGATACATGGCTATAGATATGAGTCAGAGAGAGAGCTGATAGATATATGGCATAATAGATACATAGATAGATAGATAGATAGATAGATAGATAGATAGATAGATAGATAGATGATAGATAGAGAATCCTTGAATTGGAAGGGACCCCAGAGATCATCTAGTCCAACCCCATTCTGCCAGGCAGGAACACACTATCTAAGCCCTTCTGACAGATGGCCATTCAGCCATAGATACATGGCTATAGATATGAGTCAGAGAGAGCGCCGATAGATATGATATGACATCACACACACACACACATATAGAGAGAGAGAGAATCCTTGAATTGGAAGGGACCCCAAAGGCCATCCAGTCCAACATTTTTCTGCTAGGCAGGAAGACACAATCAAAGCTCTCCTGGCAGATGACCATCATAGATATGCTTGAGAGATGCTAGACAGATCGATATGAGTGAGATATATCTGAGAGATATGATATATTGTAGGATCCTTGAATTAGATGGCCATAGTTGAGAGAGGGAGAGAGATGATAGATGGATGGATGGGTAGATAGATATAAAATAGATATAATAATAATAATGATAATGATAATAATAATAATTTATTTATACCCCGCTCCATCTCCCCCAGGGGGACTCGGGGTGGCTTACATTAGGCCTCGCCCATCAGTACAATAAAAACAATATTACACAAAAGCATAACAAAATCAGAAAATAAAATACATAAAATGCAAAACCAATATAATAGACGACACAGCAATATAAAATCAAACATTAAAACACAAAAGAATTACACTGGGCAGGGCCAAATTCAAAGATAATTTTTTTTAAACACTGGGAGATAGGGCAATGTAAATTGTCGGGGAGGGGGATCCGAGGATGAGGAAGGATTTAATTGCACGAACCATAAAATAAAGTGCTTCTGAGATCATTTTATGCAAAATTTGGTCAGGGAGTGTCTTACATTCAATCACTGAAGGCACATTGGAATAACCAGGTTTTCAGGTTCCTCCTGAAGATTGCCAGCGTGGGGGCTTGCAATACTATATACTATAGAATCCTAAAGTTAGAAGGGAGCCCAAAAGCCATCCAGTCCAACCTTCTTCTGCCAGGCAGAAAGCCACAATCCAAGCCCTCCTAACAGATGGCCATCCAGTCTAAAAACTTCCAGAGAGGGAGACTCCAATGCACTCCACCAGATATCCCATTCAAGTCAGAAGGAATCTCCAAAGGCCACCTACTCCAACCTTCTTCTGCCATACAGGAAATACACCATCAAAACCCTCCCAATAGATGGCCATCTGGTCTTTGTTTAAAAACCTCACTGCAGTGTGGAGAAAGTTGGAGCAGGGTCCCCAAATGTTTATGCCAAGTAAATCTTGAAGGTGTCGCAAGTTATGTTTGCTGCCAGTGACTTAACACAAATTCCTATAATGTCATAACATCTGTATTTCTTCCTATTGATTCCACCTTTGGATCATGATGTTTAGGGTCAGGTGTGTGTGAAGGTAAGCGGGTTAAAATATCTCAACCTTTTGATGCAATTTTCAACGTCAAACATTGAAGAGATATCACGTTCCGGATGCCAGGAAAAAAGAAACCAGGGGGACTTCCCCAGACAAGAATGTCTTCCCCTTTTCCTCTCTGGAATGGGACTGAGAGGACAAACAAGATGTGCTTTGCATGTTAATGGGGCTCGATCATAATGGGAGGCTGGGATGAATTAGGCATTAATCAATGGAGCTGAGTCGAGATTTCTGAACGGCGGCAGAATCGGGACTCTCCTTTGTGGAGCCTTTGCTTTTCTCGAAGCAGATGATAGTGGGAATTTTAAGGCAGGAAGAGGGTATCCGTTCGGGGTCTGGAACCTCAGCTTTGAGGAGGTCCAATGCATGGAAATGGGAAGAAGAAGGATGATGGGAAGATATTTGATTTAGCTGAGATGGGCAAATTGACTAAGCCTACAAAGAAGACGTGTTTTCCCACTTTCAATAATGTTTGGAAGCTGTTTATTAGTGATCATATGGGGCCGCTTTCTCCACAACGGATCCATAAGGCCATGCATTGCCTTGGCTGCAAAATGGAGGACAGCGGTTGCAAATAACCCTTTCTAATATCTGTTTCCTTGATTGGAGAAGAAGAGCCCTCTGCATTCAAAAAGATGAGCCATAGGTCATTGTCCTTGAAATTTGAGCAAAAGTACACAGTGCAAAAAAAATTGTTTCAGAAGCAAAATTATGTCTTGTCGAAGGCTTTCATGGCCGGAATCACTAGGTTCTTGTGGGTTTTTTCGGGCTATAGGGCCATGTTCTAGAGGCATTTCTCCTGACGTTTCGCCTGCATCTATGGCAAGCATCCTCAGAGGTCGTGAGGATGCTTGCCATAGATGCAGGCGAAACGTCAGGAGAAATGCCTCTAGAACATGGCCCTATAGCCCGAAAAAACCCACAAGAACCTAAAATTATGTATTTTTGCACAAAACAAATAGCGTAAATATGTTGCAGTGGTTTGTGTGTTAGACTGGAAGACTGCTTGGAAACTCATTGGGAGAGTCACACTCTCTCAGCTTCAGGGAAAGCAGTAAAAGGTAAAGGTAAAGGTTTCCCCTTGACATTAAGTCTAGTCATGTCCAACTCTGAGGGGTGGTACTGATCTCCATTCCTAAGCTAAAGAGCCAACGTTGTCCGGAGACACCTCCTAGGTCATGTGGCCAGCATGACTGCATGGAGCACTGTTACCTTCCCACAGAAGCAGTACCTATTGATCTACTCACATTTGCATATTTTCTAACTGCTAGGTTGGCAGGAGCTGGGCTAACAGCAGGAGGCCACCCCACTCCCCGGATTCGAACCGCTGATCATTTGGTCAGTGAGTTCAGAAGCTCGGCGGTTTAACCTGCTGTGCCACCAGGGAGCCCAAAGAAGGCAAAGTCTGAGTGAAAGAGGGTCTACCCTAGCAAACCTTTTGTATCGTTACCCCAATACCCCCATGCATATGGGATATATTGAGCATGGTGATCAGATCATGATATGAATAAACATAACAGTTTAAATAATGTACCAGTAAGGCCTTCTCGCGGGCCACCATCAGAATTTCGGGGGGGGGGGGGGCTCAAGCCCCCCCTCCCCCAGCTACATGCCCGCTGAATGGGAAGAAAATATTTGGAATTAGTGTATTCCTTCGATTCTAAGATACCATCGTTGCAAGATGTACATAAATTTCAATAAGACCAACAGAAAACAAATAGCTTTATTTGTATACATAAAAAAAGCACCTGTGATTCTGAGATATGCTCTATTTTTAGAGATGTGTATCTTAGAATCAAAGAAATACAATATCTGTTTCTGCATGTAAGTGGAGACTGACATCCCTAAGGTTTTCCTTTATTAAACTTTAATGAATTGGTTCACTCCCTTGAGCGGACTGTTTTCGTGTAGGTTTTTGCTGACGTTTCTGCCCAGATAGAGGAGTGTTTTTTGTGCCATCCCCACTCTTCCATAAAATGTGAAGGTGCAACTGCCCTAAATAGATGCGAGATGTGGGTTGGCTCCTGCACGAAGGCCTTGTGCGTTGTGTCAGGGAACACCCTGCAAATGCCAGAGGGATGGATGGAGGGGTCCATATGGCTGCCCCTTTCCAAAGGTTGCATCAAGTTAAGAGCTTTGCTATGGAAGCAGAACATGCTTTGCCCTGGGCTTGGCCTTTGGAAAAGAGCCCTGGTCAGCCCTGATGGTCCTTTTCAAGGAAAGAAAAGGCAGAAAGGAAGGAAGATAAGAAAAAAGATAAGAAGGAAGGAAGAGAGGAAAATGAGGGAGGGAGACAGAAAGATAAGAAAGAAAGAAAGAAAGAAAGAAAGAAAGAAAGAAAGAAAGAAAGAAAGAAAGAAAGAGAGAGGGAGGGAGGGAGGGAGGGAGAAAGAAAGAAAAAGAAAGGGAAGTAGGAAAGAAGGAAGGAAGGCAGGGAGGCAGGGAAGAAGGAAGGAAGGAAGGAAGGAAGGAAGGAAGGAAGGAAGGAAGGAAGGAAGGAAGGAAGGAAGGAAGGAAGGGGAAGAGAGAAAGGAAGGAAAAAAGAGAGGGAGGAAAGAAGAGAGGGAGGAAGAGAGGAGAAAAGAAAGAAAGAAAGAAAGAAAGAAAGAAAGAAAGAAAGAAAGAAAGGAGGGAGGGAGGGAAGAAGAAAGAAAGAAAGAAAGAAAGAAAGAAAGAAAGAAAGAAAGAAAGAGAAAGAAAGAAGATAAGAAGGAAGGAAGATAAAGCAAGAAAGAAGATAAGGAAGGGAGGAAGATAAGGGAGGGAGAAATAAGATAAAAAGGAAAGAAGAGAAGGAAGGAAGAGAAGAGAAGAAAAGGGAGGGAGAGATAAAGACAAGGAAGGAAGGATAAGAAGAAAGGAAGAGAAGAAGATAAGGGAGGGAGATAAAGGAAAAAAGGAAAGAAGAAAGAAGACAATAAGGAAGCTAAGGAAAGAAGAGAGGAAGATAAGAGAGGGAGGAAGATAAGATAAGGAAGGAAGAGAAGGAAGAGAAGATAAGAGAGGGAGATAAAGAAAGAAGATAAGGAAGGGGATAAGAAAGACAAAAGAAAAGAAGATAAGAATGAAGATAAGAAAGGAGGAAGATAAGAGAGGGAGGAAGATAGGAAGATAAGGAAGGAAGGAAGGAAGGAAGGAAGGAAGGAAGGAAGGAAGGAAGGAAGGAAGGAAGGAAGGAGGGAGAAAAGAAAGGAAGACAGGAAGATAAGAAAGGAAGGAGGTAAGATAAGAAAGGAAGGAAGGAAGTAGGAAGGGAGAGAGGTCTAGGAAGGTCTAGTGCCCAACTTCCCTTCTCCTCCTTAGCAAAAGTGATGGGAGATTCCTCTGGGATTTGCAAAACAAAAACCACCACCATAACAAACCAGAACCCAATTTTCCCCCCTTATATATAAAACTAAACTATGCAACACCTAACATACTTTTATCTTCAACATATGACCTAAAAGCATCCTAAACAAATATCAACTCAAACTACTCTAAAAGCTTCACACTGATTTTAACTCCCTATTTGTTACTCCCTTTAAGTATCACTTAATTACTTTTAACATCACTTTCTAAATAAAAAAAAGTAATTAAAGTTTTCCCCATTTTAGCTATTTTTAAAAAGTAATAAATGGGGTCACCATCTCCTTAAATATAGTAAAGGAATGTCTCCTGTATCGCAACGCAGTCTGGATTGGAGCTAGTCGAACTATAGTCTCTTGTGAGGAAGATGAGAACCTTCTCCTTAACAACTCCATCCCAGACTTCTTCTTAACGTAAGGAGCCACAAGAAAGAGTGCCTCTGGGGATGTGCAGAGGGCTGCTGGGCCAGTTGAGTCTCGGTCTCGGTTTCATTTGGATGGAAGGGGAGAATCCTGAATAGGATCCAAATAGGAGGCAAATCCGACCTCAATCCCAGCCTGGAGAGGAGGAGGAGGAGGAAGCCCACCTATGAAGCTCAAGGAGGTGATGCAAGTGGCGCCATTGAGTTACGTCTGACCCACAGTGAAGCCCTGCCCTCGGGTTTCCCTGCCAGGATGTGTCATGGCTGCCATCAAAGGCTGAGATAGTGTGGCTCTGGCTCAACCCAGGGACCTCCCATTGATCATAAGCAGGAATTCGAAGCCTGGCCTCCCAGTCCAGACACAGCACTGGTTTCCACTTACGATGCCACCCACCGATCCAAAGGGGGCATTACCTGCAATTCCAGAATATCCCAAATCATTATCCACCTGGGTGGCTGAGATAATGACACCTTTGTTTCAATGCATGCAGACTTTATCTCATGCACAAGATTATTAAAAAAAAGATACATTGTGCGCAATTACCTTTAAGCTATGCAGATAGGTTGTGCTATTATGTTTATTGTTTTTAATGGTGTGAACTGCTTTGAGTCATGTCTAAGAGAAGAAAGTAGAATATAAATAAGAATACATTATTATACTTTGAATTATTATTATTATTATTATTATTATTATTATTATTATTAAGTAAAGGTAACGGTTTCCCCTGACATTAAGTCTAGTCATTTCCAATTCTAGGGGGAGGTGCTCATCTCCATTTCTAAGCTGGAGAGCCGGCATTGCCCATAGACACCTCCAAGGTCATGTGTCCTGCATGACTGCATGGAGCAACATTACCTACCCGCCAAGGCTGTACCTATTGATCTACTCACATTTGCATGTTTTCTAACTGCTAGGTTGGCAGAAGCTGGGGCTAACAGCAGGAGCTCACCCCACTCCTGGATTCGAACCATCAACCTTTTGGTCAGCAAGTTCAGCAGCTCAGTGTTTTAACTCACTGTGCCATCAAGGGGCCCGCTATTGTTATTATTAATACTAAAATAGGTAAAAATAAAGGTAAAGCTTTTCCCCTGATATTAAGTCCAATCGTGTCCGACTCTGGGGGTTGGTGCTCATCTCCATTTCTAAGCCGAAGAGCCGGCGTTGTCCATAGACACCTCCAAGGTCATGTGACCAGCATGACTGCATGGAGTGATGTTACCTTCCCACCGGAACGGTACCTATTGGTATACTCACATTTGCATGTTTTCGAACTGCTACATTGGCAGAAGCTGGGGCTAACAGTGGGTCCTCACTCCGCCTCCTGGATTCGAACCTGCGACCTTCTGTTTAGCAAGTTCAGCAACTCAGTGGTTTAACCAATACTAAAATAACAATACATTACTATACTTCGAATAATACAAATTGTCGTTGTTATTATTATTCACTTGGGTCTCATTGGCAAAATATCCTATTATGTACATATGTGTAAACACAGAGCTTCCAAAATCTGAAACACTTCTAATTCCAAACATCTTGTTATGGTTTTTAATGTTTGTTGCTTTTGAGTCCCCTTCGGTAACAAGAAGAAACAAAGAAGAGGAGAAAGAGGGGTTATTTTGGAGGAGAGAGGCCCCATCTACGTTGCCATTATAATGCAGGTCGGACTGAATTATATGGTCAGCTTACACTTAAATAATTCAGTTTAACTGCTCTGAACAGGGCTAAATGACCATATAATGCAGTTCAACCTGCATTATAATGGCAGTGTAGATGGAGCTAAAGACTTCACCTGTATCCCAACTGCAGTAGCCCTTTCTCTGGAAAAAGGCGAGTGCTATTTGCCCTGCATATGAGGCTCAGAAGTGGCCCAAAGAGCTGAGATTTGGGAGCTGCCTGTGTGTGCATTTGTTCGACTCTTTAATGCACTTTTTCCGTGCCGTTTCCATCTGCCTTTAATGTTGTTGAACCAGTTTTCTTGTATTTGGACTCTGGGCCTTGCCTCTCGGTAAACAAGGCAGACGATGGAGGCGGTGATGATGCCAATCTCCTATCATTTGCCACTCCCTCCAATTGTGCGGATAAGTGTGTGTGTGTATTAGCATTGTGTTGTGTTTCCTGAAGGGTGGGTTCCCAAATGGCCAGCAGCTGTTGCCTTTGCGGCTGGTTTATCCGCTTTATCCTTGGCTGGCATCAATCACCCGGAGCAAAGGAGCGCATGTTGTCGGTTGAAGGCAACAACATGACAGTCAACTAGGATGTCCATCTGCATCATTTTCAAAAGGATGTCTTATGTTTAATGGGAGGAGACAAAGTGTCACCTCTTCAGAAGGAGCCAGTGATGCACATAGCTCAAGGCCTGCAGAAAAGAGCAAAGGCATTCTGAATCTCCTTTTAAGAGAGGAAAGCAAGATATAAATATAATAATTATTATAGGAAAGTGTGCTTTTTAAGAGAGGAAAGCAGGATATAATAATAATAATAATAATAATAATAATTATTATTATTATTATTATTATTGACAAAATCACGATCTGTCAACTGCAAAAGGCCGCCTTACTTGGATCTGCGCGCATCATTCAAAAATACATCCCACAGTCCTTAGACGCTTGGGAAGTGTTCGACTTGTGATTTTGTGATACAAAATCCAGCATATAGATCTCATTTGCTGTGATATACTCTGTTTTTGTGTCACTAAAATAATAATAATAATAATAATAATAATAATAATAATAAGCAGATGACCCAAAATGCAGACTGTGCAAGGAAGCTGATGAAACCATGGACCATATCCTCAGTTGTTGCAAGAAAATCGCACAGACGGACTACAAACAGAGGCACAACTCTGTGGCCCAGATGATTCACTGGAACTTATGTCACAAGTACCACCTGCCAGCAGTAAAGAATTGGTGGGATCATAAACCCACAAAGGTCGTGGAAAATGAACATGCAAAAATACTGTGGGACTTTCGAATCCAGAGAAAGTTTTGGAACACAATACACCAGACATCACGATTGTGGAAAAGAAAAAAGTCTTGATTATTGATGTCGCCATACCGGGTGACAGTCGCATTGAGGAAAAACAACAGGAAAAACTCAGCCGCTATCAAGACCTCAAAATCGAACTGCAAAGGCTCTGGCATAAACCAGTACAGGTGGTCCCAGTGGTCATTGGCGTGCTGGGTGCCGTGCCAAAAGATCTCAGTTGGCATTTGGAAACAATAAACATTGACAAAATCATGGTGTCAGCTGCAAAAGGCCACCTTACTTGGATCTGCGCACATCATTCGAAAATACATCACACAGTCCTAGACGCTTGGGAAGTGTTCGACTTGTGATTTTGTGATACGAAATCCAGCATGTAGATCTCGTTTGCTGTGACATACTGTGTTTTTGTGTCAGAATAATAATAATAATAATAATAATAATCATAATCATAATCATAATCATAATCATAATAATAGGGAAGTGTGCAATTTCTTTTAAGGGAGGAAAGCAGGATATAAATATAACAATAATAGAAAAATGTGCAATCTCTTTTTAAGAGAGGAAAAAAGAATATAAATATAATAATATTAGAAAAGTACACTCTTGTTTTAAAAGAGGAAAGATATAAATATAATAGTTTTTTTTCCATGTCAGGAGCGACTTGAGAAACTTCAAGTCGCTTCTGGTGTGAGAGAATTGGCCATCTGGAAGGATGTTGCCCAGGGGACGCCTGGATGTTTTTGATGTTTTACCATCCTTGTGGGAGGCTTCCCTCATGTTCCTGCAGGGGAAGCTGGAGCTGACAGAGGGAGTTCATCTGCGCTCTCTCAGGATTCGAATGTCCAATCTATATCAGTCTTCAGTCCTGCCATCACAAGGGTTTAACCCATTGTGCCACCGGGGACTCCAATATAATAGTAATAATGATAGGAAAGTGTACAGTCTCATTTTAAGAGAGGAAAGCAGGAAATACAACACCAACAACTATAATAGGAAAATTTGCAATCTCTTTTTAAGAACGGAAAGCAGGAAATAATAATAATAATAATAATAATAATAATAATAATAATAATAATAATTTGAAAGTGTGCCCCTCTTGACTGTGTGCATCCATTTACATCTGAGGGCAAGGTTAACAAAAAGAGTTTTCAGCTGTTTAATCAGAAATAACATACCATTCTGAATCCATCCATTGGGAAAAAAAGAAGAGGAATTCTTCCAAATACTTCTTTCGGTTGAAGATTTGAAAGCATTGCAAGCTTTGCAAAAGAGGGAAATCAATATTATTTGAATTGCATAGCCAGCCAGAGAATAACTATAACTATATTCAGAATTTAGAGAAGGGATCTGCTAGATGTGTGTAAATTATATCATGTAAACAGGCATACATTTATGGCAAACAGATGTAAACAGATACACATATATGGCAAACAGATGTAAAAAAATGTATACACACATATGGCGCCATGGTGGCGCAATGGGTTAAACCCTTGTGCCGACTGAACTACTGACCTGAAGGTCAGCAGTTTGAATCCTCAAGACAGGGTGAGCTCCCATCTGCCTGCTCCAGCTTCCTATGTGGGGACATGACAGACGCCTCCCACAGGATGGTAAAACAGCCAGATATCCCATGGGCAACATGCTTGCAGATAGCCAATTCTCTCACACCAGAAGCAACTTGCAGTTTCTCAAGTGGCTTCTGACACAATAAAAAAAGTGGCTGATGGATTCTTTGGCATTCTGTGGACTGTATGCGTTGAGCTTTGTGGATGTGTCCCATCATTCTGAGCCAGTGCATAGGAAGCTGGCCGTTGGAACCCCCACTCCAGCCTTAATGGGTCTGTGTTTGGCCTGCAGTGGAGAGCAGGGGTCTACCGCTTCCCTGTGCGACAGGGAGAATGCCAAAGTGGAGCCCGACTCCGCAAGGAGGAGAGGCTTTTCTTCTTAGGAGGGATCCCAGGACTGATGCCAGGAGGAAGAGCCTCGGCCCGCCCTGAAAGAAAGCGGCTTGGATCCTGCCGAGAACAGAGCAGATAAAAGGGGCAGCCAGCACAGTTGGGGAGGATTATCCCCTGGCTGTCGTCTGGGGCACAATTTGGAGACCAGGGTTTAGCCTGGTGTTGCTCCGACTCCCCCCCACCCCACCCCAACTTCGTCCAGGTCCAGAGCAATGGTGGCACCTCCTCTTGAAACATGGGGAGCAGTTGCGTTTAGCTTAGAAAGGGGCTCCAAAGGCCATCCAGTCCAATCCCATTCTACTGTGCAAGAAGACACCCTCCAAACCTCCCAACAGAAGGCCATCCAACCTCTGCTGAAAGGCATTCATATCGTTGGAAGGTCCATCCAGTCCAAAACCTTCTGCCAAGCAGGAAGACACAATCAAAGCCCTTCTGACAGATGCCCATCCAGCCTCTGATGAAAGACGTTCAGAGAGTTGGAAGGGCCATCCAGCCCAACCACTTTTGCCAGGCAGGAAGACACAATCAAAGCCCTCCTGAAAGATGCCCATCCAGCCTCTGTTGAAAGATGTTCATAGAGTTGGAAGTGTCATCCAGTCCAACCCCTTCTGCAAGGCAGGAAGACACAATCAAAGCCCTCCTGACAGGTGGTCATCCAGCCCAACCCCTTCTGCCAGGCAGGAAGACACAATCAAAGCCCTCCTGACAGGTGGTCATCCAGCCCAACCCCTTCTGCCAGGCAGGAAGACACAATCAAAGCCCTCCTGACAGGTGGTCATCCAGCCCAACCCCTTCTGCCAGGCAGGAAGACACAATCAAAGCCCTCCTGACAGGTGGTCATCCAGCCATAGAGGGATGGCCATAGATATTATTATGTGGGGGGGGGGGGGGGGGGGGGGGGAGCTGTTCACTTTCACAGACAGGCTCCTATCTATCTATCTATCTATCTGTCTGTCTGTCTGTCTGTCTGTCTGTCTGTCTGTCTGTCTGTCTATCTATCTATCTATCTATCTATCTATCTATCTATGATCTATCTATCTATCTATGATCGATCTATCTATGATATATTATGGAATTCTAGAGTTGGAAGGGACCATTCTGCCAGGTAGGAAGGTGAATGAATAAAGCAATGGCAATGCCTCAGGGCATGTGCAGAGGGTCTCTACCTGCTGAATAAACCAGGGCCCCCTTTGCATGCTTCCAGGGCACAATGCCTTCTTAATCTCGCCTCTCCTCAAAACCAGACCCCGGAGAAAGCAGGCTGCTTGCTGTTTGTTTTCCAGCTGCTTAATTTCATTAAGGGAGGCCTAAAAATACCCCTTCCTGATCCGGCTTGCCCATGCAGGCGCTTGCGGTTGGTTGTTGTTGCCTGGAGGTGACGTTGTTTTCGACATTTCAGAGGAGAAGGTGGAGCACTGAGGTTTTGCAAATGGTCTCCTGAATTTCACCTCAGGAGACCAGGGTTCGAATCCCCACCAAATTGCGGAAACCCTTTAGGAGACCATATGCAAAAGTCACACTCTCTCAGCCTCAAAGGGAGGCAATTGCCAACCCCTTCTGTGCATACTTCACGTCATGTGTGAGAGGAGCCAGGAACCCTCTCAGAAGGGACATCCTGAAGCACCTTTTGCTCTAGTTTTTCAATGAATATCTATCTCAAAGAGTCTCAACAAATTCAATGTAGTTTGTGGCAGGCAGAAAATGAAGTTTCTGGAGTCGAACAACTACTTTCAAAGTAAGGATTGCACAATTAAACAGGAAATAACACTTTCTAACTGGGAACAGATTTTTTTTCAAATTTTGTTTACATAGTGTTACCTATGGAAGTGCTGTGTCCCAATGAAGATTTGTGAGTATATCTCCTAATTCCCCAGCCTTTCCACAATCTGTATAAGCCCCTCGACAGCCTTATTTGTGAAGCACAACGCAGGGCTTAAGGCCACGGCTTCTCTGAGCTTTAATGGGTTTAATTCGGATAAAGATCCTCTCGGTGAACCCAGGCAAACAAAAGGTAATTTTTAAATCAGGAGAGCCATGTGCTTATTATCAAGGTTTTTTTTTTCCTTTGGGGTTCTGGTGCACCACTGTAATGGGGAACAGAAATCCCAAAGGGAAGGTGAAAGGTGTTTTACTGTATCTAGCAATACTATTATCTTAAATAATAGTATTTAATATAGCATGAATAGTAATTAATATAGCATAAATAGGAGTCTAGGGTCTACTCCTCTATTCTGTCTTGGTCAGACCACACCTGGAATCATACTGTGTGCAATTCTGGGCACCGCAGTTGAAGGGAGATATTGACAAGCTGGAATTTGTCCAGAGGAGAGTGACTAAAATGATCAAGGATCTGGAGAACAATCCCTATGAGGAGTGGCTTAAAGAGCTGGGCATGTTTAGCCTGAAGAAGAGAAGGCTAAGAGGAAGCATGATAAATACCATGTATAAATATGTGAGGGGAAGTCATAGGGAGGAGGGAGCAAGCTGATTTTCTGAGCAGTGGCTTCAAACTACAGGAAAGGAGATTCCACCTGAACATTAGGAAGAACTTCCTGACTGTGAGAGCTGGTCAGCAGTGGAACTCTCTGCCCGGCACTGTGGTGGAGACTCCTTCTTTGGAGGTTTTAAACAGAAGCCGGATGGCTATCTATTGGGGGTGCTTTGAATGCAGTTTTCCTGCTTCTTGGCAGAGGGTTGGACTAGATGGCACATGAGGTCTCTTCTAACTCTATGCTTCTATGAAATAATAACAACAACAACAACAACAACACCAATAATGCTATCCTGTATTGTGCCTTCAAGTTTACTTATGGCAACCACATTAACTTCAGGCAAGAAATATTTGGAAGTAGTTTTCCAGTTCCTTCCTGGCTTCCATTTGTTGGCGGTCTCCCATCCAAATACAAACCAGGCCCACCCCTGCTTAGTTTTAAAAATCAGACAGAATTCAGTGGCTTTGAGATATTTAGGCCTCATTAATACTTAATACCTCCTATTAATTCCTAGGGTTCAAGTTTTGGTGCCAAGTCTGAGTCAGATTGTGTTTTGGTTTGAGTATTAGATTTAGATTCCTCTGTGAGACCAGGTTTTGAATCCTGACTCAGCCGTGGAAACCTGTTGGGTGGGACCATGGGGAAGTCACACTCTCTCAGACCCTTCCGAATGAATTTTGCCATGTTCAAACCCTGATGTATTGCAGGATCATTTTGGGGCTGTTGTGGTTTGGAAATGATTAGAAAAGCACACCTTTATTTGAATCAAATAGATTGTTTGGTTCTTTTATGGACAATTAAATCCTTGCAGTCTGTGCAAAAAAACCAGTGTGCGGGATTAATTTGTTCAAGGGTTCTCCAAAGCCTATTCCAAGAACCTACTTCCACTTTTGTTTTCAAGAGTGCTCTCGAGCATGGAGAGTGCTTTCATTAAGGGAGGCCTAAAAATACACCTGAAGAGCCAGTAACAGAAAAGTGTTTTGAACATCTCCTGTCCACTAGAAAAAAATGCTATAACACTATGTAACACGATTTTTATTCCTGAGTAATAAATGTCATTTCCTAATTGGTTCTATCATAAAACATGGAAAAAGTTCATTACACAGCAAAACTTTGTCTTTGCAGGACATCCTGCAGTACATTTTGCTATAGTTTTTCAATAAATATCTTATACGAGTCTCAACCAATTCAACCTACTTTGTGGCATCCACAAAAACGAAGTTTCTGGAGTAGAACAACTACTTTCAAAGTAAGGACTGCACAATTAAACAGAAAAGAAAACCAGGAACAGATTTTTTTTTAAATTTTGTTACATAGTGTAATTGTAAGGGAGCCCCTGGTGGCGCAGTGGGTTAAACCACTGAGCTGCTGAACTTGCTGACCAAAAGGTTGGTGGTTTGAATCCAGGGAGCAGGGTGAGCCCCCACTGTTAGCCCCAGCTTTTGCCAACCTAGCAGTTCAAAAACATGCAAATGTGAGTAGATCAATAGGTACCGCTCCGGCGGAAAGTTAATGGCGCTCTACGCAGTCATGCTGGCCACATGACCTTGGAGGTGTCTACGGATAATGCCAGCTATTTGACTTAGAAATGGAGATGAGCACCAACCCACAGAATCGGAAATGACTGGACTTAATGTCAGGGGAAAACCTTAACCTAATGTAATTGTCATAAAAGCATAAGTAATCTCATTCTTGGCCATGAAGGCTGAAAAGTAACCTTCTTTAGTCGTGTACCTGGGCTTGAATTTGGCATTTGGGTTCGTTTCTCAGCAGTCCTCCAATACATGGTAAAATTATCCAGCATGCCATTGGCTTGTTCTCCTATTTTCTAGGTTTCTCTCCCTCCCACCCATAAGTCTTTTTTTGCAATTGTCGCTAAGGGAGACCGGAGCCTTGCAAACTCCATCCTCAAGTAAATATAGTTCGGCACCACAGCTGCCTCCTTGGCAGGTCGAGGCAGTACCAAGAAGTAGCAAAGGAAATATGGTTTCTGTGCATTTTGAAGAAGTTGAACTGGATTTGGGGTCTTCTAAAAAGTGGTTAGTTAGAGCAAGGCTTTATGCACCCCAGTGATGCTCTCCCATTAGTGCTGCTATTTGCTTTGGAAGTCCCTGTGACTCTTAGGGACCTCCTCCAAGCCATAATGTATCTGGGGAGAGGGAAGCAGGAGCTGAGTTTCCAAATGTCAAGAGCCGGAAGAGTGACATCTCTCTGAGGTTCAACTGGACGTGAACCTTGTGGGGAAAGAGAGGAGGAAAAGGTGCCTCCTGCCATGGAGGGGAAGGGGGCACTCCCACCCGCTTCCCATTGTCCAGATGGAGAGAGAGGTCCATCCCTCCATCTGGATGGACCTCCGAGACTGAATCCCCAAGCCAAAATCTAATTCCAGCCCCAACTAGAGGTGGCTCATGGTGAAAATAGTGTCAGTGAAATAACATACCATGCTGGGAGTTACAGTTCAACGGCATCTGAGAGGCATTCTTCCCATCTCAAGGCGAACCCTCCATTACCAATTTGCTCCATTGGTCTTTCTATGACTTCTTACTTCTGTAGATTTTAGCTCCAGGATGCATACGCATTACATTTGCCTTGCCTAAGTATGTATTTCTCCTCGTTGGCATTCATCGGGTTCCTTTTTGGCCCCACTCTCTAATCTGTTAACCGACGTCCCAAACAAACACTCTTAAGACCCAACCCATGCACTTAAAACAGGCCACAGGTGTGCAGCAGGTGTGTATTTCGGAACAGCGAGAGGTGGAGAACTATTCCTGTTCACCAGACAGAGTTTTAAAATGTTCCAATTTTCTCCCTCCAGGCGAGGGAGAAAACGTGGCAAACCCAAATCAAGCGATGTGGGTTTATCCAGTTGAGTAACGTTTGGGATTAATTCCGTCGGTTCATGTTTAGGAATGAAATGCCTTCCAGATCCTTGGTCCCTTTTGAGCCAAGTGAGAGGGGTCTTAAGCCCTTGCAGGCTCCTATGGAGACCCCCCCTTCTCTTCCTCGTTTGGCGCAAAAGCCCACCAGACATCCGCTGTCCAGAAAGTCTGCAATAATAATTGGGCCCAGCTGTAACAACAAATCTGTACGACCGTTTCATTTTTCAAAACTCCTGAAATTGCCATCGTTTTTAACGGCTTTTCCTGGAGGAGGAGGAAGAATCCGAGGAATTCCAGGCAAAGCTGCTCTTATATGCCCTCCCTCTTCCCCTTCGTCTTTTGCAGCCAGAAATTCCTTTCCTATTTCCTCACCAGAGTCACATGCCAACAGAAGGGAGCGCCAACCATACACATCACCCCCCCCTTGAAATGAAATAAAAGGGGGACAGAAGTCAGCCTCAAACAAAAGGTCTGCCTTTAAAGAGATTGGCTGACTCCAGGCGTGGTTTCTGCATCACACAAATGAAACTGCCCCAGACTTGGAAATACTAGCTCTGGGTTGGCACTGTTTCAGGACTCCTGGACAGCTTTGGAAAAATGCCCGCAAAAACGCTGGTATCTAAGAAGTGTAATGTCCAACCCCCAACTCTTATTCGCCCATCATCCCATAGCCTTCACTTGGAGAGATGCAAAAAATACCGAGGACACAAAATACCTTTCCCAGTCCTTTGGTGTGAAATCCAGACTGTAAGAAACAGCAAGGAAGGAGATGGGCTAGATCAGGCGTGGGCAAACTTGGGCCCTCCTGGGAAAGGGATCTAGGAGTGTTAGCAGACCACAAGCTGAGCAGGAGTTGACAGTGTGATGCAGCAGCGAAAAAGGCCAATATGATTCTAGGCTGCATCAATAGAAGCATAGTGTCTGCATTGAGGGAAGTCATAGTCCCAACTCTCTATTCTGCTTTTGTCAGGCCTCACATGTCCAGAGAAAGGTGGGCAAAATAGCCAGAGGTCTGGAAACTATAAATCTTTATACAGAGCAGCTTAGGGAGATGGGGATGTTTATCTTGGAGAAGAGAAAGTGAAGAGGGTTATGTTTCACTATTTTGAAGGATGTCTCATTGAGGAAAAGACCAGGACCTGCAAGATGTCTTGAAAGCAAGATGTCATTGTTTGGGGGCTAAAGTTGGTGTCTGCTTTCTGATCCCGGTGTCTTCACTGAACCCTTTTGCTTCTGTGTACCTGAAGCTGCAACACTGTTGCCTTCTGAAATCCACAAAGTGAGATATAAGATACGTTGTTGTTTCAATGGAATAGGGAAACACGCAAACGCTTTATGGATAAATCTGTAATTTAGGAATGATAGTGTGGAAGAACCACCTCAGGGGAAATGCCATTGCCCTCTCTTTGCCTCCAAAGTCTGCTTTGGAGAGACCCAGGGCACTTCTTTGTCAGAAACTGTGGCTCCATTTCTCCAAAGAAGGTGGAGGTGACTGTGGAGCCCTGTTCTTGACCTGCATCTTCTCCTGCAGTGAGGGCATTGGTTTCCAGGTGGAGGGCAGTCCCGGTCGGGATTGGCTTGACGCGCCTTCCTCTTGGCACGTTTCTCTCTTTTGCCTTCCATTCGTGCCTTTTCAAATTCTACAGTAGTGCTGGTCACAGCTGACCTCCAGCTGGAGCGCTCAAGGGCCAGGGCTTCCCAGTTCTCAGTGTCTATGCCAGAGTTCTTAAGGTTGGCTTTGAGCCCATCTTTAAATCTCTTTTCTTGTCCTCCAACATTTCATTTCCTGTTCTTGAGTAGGAAGTTGAGCAACTGCTTTGGCAGACGGTGGTCAGGCATCCAGACAACGTAGCCGGTCCAGCAGAGTTGATGGCGGAGGACCATTGCTTCAGTGCTGGTGGTCTTTGCTTCTTCCAGCACGCTGACATTTGTCCACTTGTCTTCCCAAGAGATGTGTAGGATTTTTCGGAGGCAATGCTGATGGAATCGTTCCAGGAGTTGCATGTGATGTCTGTAGACAGTCCACGTCTCGCAGGCGTATAGCAGGGTTGGGAGGACAATAGCTTTATAAACAAGCACCTTGGTATCCCTATGGATGTCCCGGTCCTCAAACACTCTCTGCTTCATTCGGAAAAATGCTGCACTCGCAGAGCTCAGGTGGTGTTGAATTTCAGTGTCAATGTTGACTTTGGTGGAGAGGTGGCTGCCAAGGGAGCGGAAATGGTCAACATTTTCTAATGTTACACCATTAAGCTGTATCTCTGGCATTGCAGAGGGATTGGCTGGTGACTGCTGGAAGAGCACTTTGGTTTTCTCGATGTTCAGTGACAGGCCGAGCTTCTCATAAGCTTCAAACTACAAGAGAGGAGATTCCATCTGAACATGAGGAAGAACTTCCTGACTGTGAGAGCCGTTCAGCAGTGGAACTCTCTGCCCCGGAGTGTGGTGGAGGCTCCTTCTTTGGAGGCGTTTAAACAGAGGCTGGATGGCCATCTGTCAGGGGTGATTTGAATGCAATATTCCTGCTTCTTGGCAGGGGGTTGGACTGGATGGCCCATGAGGTCTCTTCCAACTCTATGATTCTATGATTCTATGAATCTGCCCAGACTTGGATTTGGTTTTAACTGGCATGTTTAAGTTACTGTTTAATGAATTGTATAATATGTTTTAATGATTTTAAATGTTTTTAATATATTTTGGACTGTTTTACATGTCGACGTGTGGCCCCATTCCTTAAGGTTGGCTCTGCATCTTATGGTGCCAGCGTGCCGTCTGTTCAGTGCCTTCCAAGTCGCCCAGTCTTCAGTGTGCCCAGGAGGGAGTCTCTCATTTGGTCTTCTTCTTCTTAGGCGATCCCTCGTTGGATGAGTAAGATGGTCTTCCTTGATGACTATTTTTGTGGGTTTGTAGGTGGCTGTGGAGCCCTATTCTTGACCCGCATCTTCTCCCACAGTGAAGGCATTGGTTTCCAGGTGGAAGGTGCTCCCGGTCGGGGTTGGCTTGACGTGCCTTCATCCTGGCACGTTTCTCTCTTTCACCCTCCACTCCTGCCTCCTCGAATTCTGCAGCACTGCTGGTCACAGCTGACCTCCAGCTGGAGCGCTCAAGGGCCAGGGCTTCCCAGTTCTCAGTGTCTATGCCAGAGTTTTTAAGGTTGGCTTTGAGGCCATCTCATTTGGTATCAGCCATTGATTAAGGTTCTGGGTTTTAGTCTGCTACTTTTGGACTCTGGCTTGCTGAGGCGTTCCAGAGAATGTCTCTGTAGATCTGTAGAGGGGACATGAGAGAAGCCTCCCCTTAGGACATCCTGGGCAATGTCTTCATAGGTGGCTGATTGTCTCACTCCAGAAGCGACTTCCAGCTCTATAATTCTGCGATTCCCTTCCTCCTCCTTTTCCTCCCGGTGCCTCATTTGCGCCTTTTGTCTCCCCTCCGAGAAGAGGCGGAGGAAGAAGTTGTTTCTCTGCGAAGGAGGAGGAGGAAGAGGCGGGGAAGGGGGCGGCTTCTCTCGCTCGGCAGCGGCCCCCGGCGCTCACAAAGGCCGCCCGGCAACAACTTCCCTCCGAGGAAGAAAGGAAGGAAGGAAGGCAGGCAGACAGAAGGGGAGAAGAGAGAGAGGGGGAACCTGGGGGGAGCCTCCGACCTGGCCTGAAAAGGGAGGAAGAATTTTCCCCGAGGAAGCCGAGGGGATGCCCTCCGCCAGGGATGCCGAGGAAGGAGACCCCGAGAGGCGCGTCCCGGCCCCAAAGGAGCCCCCAGGACCAAGTCCCTTCGTGGGCTGAGCCTCCTCCTTGGCGAGCCCCGGCGGGAGAAGGGCATGAAGGAGCAACTGACGCCGGAGGAGGAAGAAGAGGAGGAGGAGGAAGAAGAGGAGGAGGCGGCGGCGGCCGGGCCTTTGTTCGGTGCGAGGAGGGCGCGCTGGCTCCGCCGCTGCCTGCCTGCCAGCCAGGCTCCCCCTTCTTGCCTGCCTTCTTCCCTCCCTCGCCTGCCTGCCTTTCTTTCTTTCTCTCCGGAGGCATCTCTCCTTCCCGCTTTCCTCTGAACGGGATCTTCTCCGCCTGGGTCCAGCTCTCTCCCTGCCCTTCTTCTTCTTCTTCTCCCACTTAGAGAAAGAGCCTTTCTGCAGACCTTGATATGGAATATACATCCTGGCTCCTCTGCCCTTTGAAAGACTTGGACTCTAGGGTTTCTTCTTCTTCCAAGGGTGCACAATGGATTTTTTTCTCCTGCTGTGGATGATGGAGAGTCCGCCAGGCTGAAGGGTTGCTTTGGGTTTTTTTTCTCTCTTGAGAAACTGCAAGTCGCTTCTGGTGTGCAAGGACATTGCTGGGATGTTTTGATGTTTTGCCATCCCCCGCAAAGGGAGCTCATCGACGCTCTCCCCGGATTTGAACCTCCAATCTATCTGTCTTCAGTCCTACTACTACAAGGGTTGGCTCCAGGCTGAAGGTGCTCCTTGGACCACTTTTTCACCTGCAGTTTGTGTTGTATTGGTCATCGTCTTCCTCCTCCGCATCTTCCTCCTCCTCCACAGCATGGGCAAGCCCCTGAGTCGCCCGGACTGCCTGCGCCAAAGCCCCTCCTGCCTGGGCAAAGGCGAGGAGGAGGACGGCTACATCGAGGACTGCTACGTGCCCCAGCGCTCCATCTACGACACCATGCGCATCAACGAGCAGATCGACCAAGGTCCCAAGGCCCCCGGAGGACAGGGCCCCAAGGGTGGGGGCGTTGGCAGCGGGGGCGGAAGTACCCTGGAGAAGAAGGGCGATGGCAGCACCATCTCCAGCAACGGCACCACTGTTGGAGGAGGGCCCCCCGCCACTGAGCCCAAGGCCGCCGAGGTTAAGAAGTTGGACGAGAGGGTCATCTTCGATGCCTTGAAGCTCAGCAGCGATGCCCCCAAGTCGGTGCCAGCGCCTGCCCGGCGCAGGCCCAACCCAGAGAAGAAGGAGAACATCAACCGGCGTTCTTGGAAGTCCTTCATGCCACCCAACTTCCCTGAATTTGCAGAGAGGATCGAGGCCTCCCTGAGCGAAGTCTCGGAAGCCACTGGTGCTTCCGATCCATCTCTGCGAGAGCAAGGCTCCAGCTCCATTTTGGCAGGGGGTTCCCTAACACCAGACCCTAAGGCCTCTGCTTCAGAGCCACTGATTCTGGAACATGTCCCCAAGCCCTCTGTTGCCCCTGACGTCCAAGAGCCGAAGCCTTTCAGTGAAGCCTTCCCCGGGCCCTTCCTCCAGGATGAGGGCCAGCCACTTCTAGAGCCAGAAGACATGGTGGTGGACCTGATGGGGGGCAAGCGGCGGGAGCCCCGTCCCTCGAGCGCCACATGGCCCAGAGCAATGAAGAACACCCTCAAAGCGGCCCTCAGTGCTACACGACATGACACCTTGGAGGCTGATGACAGCGAATGCGTCATTGAAATGATGCCCCTGTCGCCCTGCCTGAGCGAGGAGCTCCTGGACCCAGCACTGGCTGTTCTGGACATGCCGGGCCTCAGAGAGAAGACCGAGTCGGAGCTGAGGTTCGAGGAGGACGAGCGACTGATGATGATGATGGAGGCCGAGGAGGAGTCAGAGAGTGGGAAGGCCATCGAGAAAAAGAGCAGTGCCTTGGTGGACATCTCTGAAGAAAAGGAGTCCTTGGGTGCTATTTTGGAAGCTGCTCTGGAGTCTTTCCCTGATGTCCAGGGGACCTCTGGCCACTCGTCCCGCTGGCAGGAAGTCTGGCAGGACTCACAGCTGCAGGCGGCCTGCTCTGCTCCGGTTCCCCAGGAAACGCATGAAGACTTCAATGCTGCTGCTGCTGCTGCTCTCATAGAAGAAGAGGAGAAGGAGAATGATAGTACCTGCAATGCTGAAGGTGTAGCAGCTCAACTAGAAGAGGAAGAATTTGTTCCTGGTTTGGAAACTTCTCCCAGTCTTCAAGTTGCAGAGCAGCTCTCAGATACAGACTCCGTGCAGATGTTCCTCGAACTAGAAAAGCTCTGTATGAATGATGAAGAGGGAGATGGAGCAGCTCCTCTTGATTTGGAGGGTCAGGATGTCATCTTGGAACACCTGGATGCACCGAAGGACCCAGAGTGGTTGTCTGAGACCTCAACAGAAGCACCCCAGGTCTTGGCTCCCTTTGAAGTCAGCGCTGCAGATTCCGCTGTGGTCTCTGACCTGGAGGACTTTGACGCCACATATGGCTCTCAGGTAGCAAGCACCACAGAGCCCACCATGTCTGAGTCTTACTCTGAACGGGACACTTCCGGTGACTCAGAGAATGTGGTGTTTTCTAGTCCCCCAGTGGCAAAAGATGCTGCTTCGCAGCAGTCCCTCTCCTCCTTAGTTAGTCAGATAGAAGAGTATGGGACAGAACTCTTGGCTAAAAACGACCCTCTTGAAGGGTTGCTGGACTTTGCCTTTGGAGAAACTATGGCTTCAGTTGACATTGCATGTTGCAAAGGGAGACTTCCTTGTGTCCACGTTTCTACAGGAGAAGCTCAACCAGGCAGTGAGGAAGAGGGGACTTCTCCAAACCACAATGAACTGGCTACCACTCATGAGGAGCTGGACTCCTCAGTCAATGAGATAGTGAACCTTGGGGGGAACCTTGTTAATTTTGAGATGGACCCTTCAGAAAGGACAGACTTCTCCTATTGGGATGTCCCAGAGCTGGTTTCTGAGGATGAGGTTGCAGAGTTAGAGAGCTCTCTGTGTAAGGGCAATGCTCATGAAACGGACACAGATAGCTCGTGGGTCCCTTCACAAAGTGATTTTTTACCAGAAGAGGACACAGAGGAGTTTGTTGAACACCCAGACTCCTCTGGAGACCTGGAGACAAAGGAAGTTGACAGTTTAGGTCAGATTGAGCTTTTGTCAGGGACAGTTTATGAGGGAGAGGTAGCTATAGACATGGCGGTCTTCCAAGAGGAAGCACCAGAGATGGGTGAACAGATAACCGCAATAGAGGAAAACTTCTTGGAAGATGGGGACTTGGAATGGTTTTGGGAGCATGGGGAAAATAATGAGGAACCAGAGGGTGGGGAAGATGGTGGTGGGCTTGTGGACGCAAAGTCCTCCTCTCTGGTTCTTGTGGAATGTATAGAATGTGTTTTTGCTACACACCTTGAGATGGAAGACTTTGCCTCCAGTGATGGAGAAGAAGTTGGCACTGCTAGTTCTCTGGCCAGTAAAGAGGCTCCTAGTGACCTTCCAGACAGTGCAGATGAGCTTACTGATGCTGGAGTAGGACCATCTACCATTACAGAAGAGCCTGGATGGAAAGTGTTAGATGCTCCGAGTGTAGAACACTCAGTGCTGGAGGCCACAGCTTTGTCAAGGAATGAAGAAGATGGTGGTAGAGATGGCACTTGCATTGATAGTGTCCAAGACTCAGTACCAGCACATCCAAGTCTGGATGGGGTGTCCTCCACCTCTGTTCCCTTTTGTCTGGGAAGTGAATCCAATCCACCTCCAAGTACTTTGGAAGAGGCCAATGCTACAATATCTGACTCCTCAGAGGAGCTCATCCAGGTGATTCAAGAGGTGGAAGAAGGCCTTGCCATCCCTTTACCATGGGATATAGAAAGTGTGGCAGATGCGGCCATTCAATTGGAAGTGGGAGATGGTGGCAGAGACCTGCTTCCCTTGAGGCCTGAAGCGTTGCAAGAGGCAGGGAACATCATATCCCAATGGCCGACTTTCACGACACCTGAGCAGCTGACCATAGCTGTCCCAGACACAGAAGAGCCTGGAACAGATGGATTGGTTCCAGATAATGAGGTATTTGTTTCCCCAGTTCCCCACATGCTGTTCTGCAGGGCATTAAAGCACTTCCTGGGGCATGGGGAGGAAGTGAGGAATTGAGCCGGAGTGGACAGGCAAATGCAGTTTCTGTCCGTTTGACAATGCCTTCCTTCTGGTTCAAGTTTGGTGTCTTCTCCTCACTTGGAAAAGGGAGTGAAATTCAGCAGACAGATTTCATGGCCTTGATAGGAACAGTGGGGGATTGTTTGTTTTCTTTTAAAAGGGTTGGGAAATAAGTCTATCACTTATATAAAATTCCCTTGCTGCTCCCACTGCCTTGAACTGCCTTCCACCTTATTCAGGTAACATTCATGTTCAAGTCCTCAAAAGCAAATTATACATTTTTCTACTGGAAGATCTGTTATTAAGTGTGCATAGCTACAGAACCCCATAGCTGGTGAATGTGTTGCTAAGGGGGAGAGACTGGGTGAGTCAAATCCATACTTAAAAGCCTTACATAAATGGTAAAAGCTAACTTCCTTTTCAAAGCTGTTTCAAATTCACTGGAAAAAGACGTCACTTTAAAAAAAAAACACCTTGCTCCGTTCTTAAATTGTTTCTAGTTTCTAGACAAGAGCACTTTGGAAGAGAGAGGACTGTCTTCAGAGTTTGTTTGCAACACGAATCTTCTATAAAAGGACATTGTTTGCTTCTGGATACTGATTTTGACAGATGTCAACTAAGCTGGGCTGGTTTTGGAGGCGCCACAAGATTTTTTCTTTTGCTGTATAGAAGTTTGGCTTCTACACAGTTTCTCACGCTTTAGACAGGTGCTCATTTTCAAAAGGGAAAGAAGGGGGTGGGAAGGAGGGCAGAGTCACCCAGAGGCTTGCAAACTGCCCTCAAGTTGCAGTTAATGGCGGGGGGGGGGGGGTGGTGGAGTCTCCAGCGGTGGGCAGAGAGCCAGGGGTTGCCTTTGTTTGCTTCAAAAAATGCAGCCAAAACCTGCTTGGTTCCAGCCTTTAATTAGGAAAGAGCGAAAGGGATGTGAATGGCAGAACTGGTTTCCTTTTGGTCCATCCGGGCAGGAAGAAAAAGCTTTGGGTTTTAAGAAGTGCCCAGAATTTGAAGGGTATTGCAAAGAAGTGGTGACCACTTGGAGGGACGTATGATTATCATTCTCTCAGTTGATATAGAAGGAAGACTATGTGAGGTTAACAGGTGCATAGACTTGGCCAGATGACACAAGGTCTATCTATGGTGGGAGTTCAAAGCAACACTGGGATTCCTCATTTAGATCAAGTAAGCAGTCCTCAATGATGCTGGTAGAGCAGTGTTTCTCAACCTGAGGGTCGGGATCCCTTGGGGGTCGCAAGGAGGTGTCAGAGGGGTCGCCAAAGACCATCAGAAAACACAGTCTTTTCTGTTAGTTATGGAGGTTCTGTGTGGGAAGTTTGGCCCAATTTTACCGTTACTGGGGTTCAGAATGTTCTCTGACTGTAGGTCAACTATGAATCCCAGCAACTACAACTCCCAAATGTCAAGGTCTATTTTACCCAAACTCCACCAATGTTCACATTTCGGCATATTGAGTGTCTGTGCCAAGCTTGGTCCTGATCGGTCATTGTTTCAGTCCATAGTGCTCTCCGAATGTAGGTGAACAACTCCAAAACTCAAGATCAATGCCCACCAAACCCTTCCAGTATTTTCTCTTAGTCATGGGAGCTGTGTGCCAAGTTTGGTTCAATTCCATTGTTGGTAGAGTTCAGAATGCTCTTTGATTTTAGGTTAACTATAAATCCCAGCAACTACAACTCCCAAATGACAAAATCAATCCCCTCCTCAACCCTACCAGTATTCAAATTGGGTATTTGTGCTAAATTTGGTCCAGTGAATGAAAATACATCCTGTATATCAGATATTTACATTATGATTCATAACAGTAGAAAAATTACAGTTGTGAAGTAGTGACGAAAATAATTTTATGGTGGGGGGGGGGGTCACCACAACATGAGGAACTGTATTAAGGGGTCACGGCATTAGGAAGGTTGAGAACCACTGTGGTAGAGCATCATGTTCCTTCTTGCAACATTGTGATTCCATGAATACTTTGTGATGTGGGTGTTCTTGCGTAACATGGTGATCTTCTCACTTACCATCATAAAAATACTTTTGAATCAAGTATAAATCACCAAGAGGATTCCAATTGGAGAAAGTGTGTGCCCCTTTCCTCCAACTCTGTTTCCTTAATCTGACTCGTTCCCTTTTCCCCAGATCCATTCCTCCTGTCTGTCTGATGACTCCATCTGTTGGGTTCATTTCCTGCAAGTGTGCTCCATTGACGCTTGTAAGCCAGCTTTCATCCAAACCTAGGTGGGAGAGAAAGATCAAGGGGTTTACAGTGAAGTGTAGAAATAGGATGGTCAAGGGAAGAAACAAAGACGAGTCACGGGAGGCTTCTTAGAAAAGTTGACCCTCAAGGAACAGTTTAGAAGAGGGAAGAGCAATTCTGAGAGCCAATGTGGTGTAATCTTTGAGCATTGGACTATGGCTTTGGAGACTAAGATGCAAATCTCTGCTCAGCCCTGGAAACTCTCTGGTGACCTTGGATGAGCCATACTCTTCCAGCCTCAGAGGAAGGCAAAGGCAAAGTGTTGGTCATGAAAAATCCTTTGATGGGTTGGCTTAGGTTCTCCATACGTTGGAAATAACCAGAAGGCACATGAAAATAGCCATAGCTATTCTCTAAATGTCATTAAAGCATTAGATCTAAATATCTTTAAAGCATTCGATCTGTTTGATTCAGAAGCTAAACAGAGTCAGGCCTGGTTACTAGTTGTAAGGAAGAATTTCAGGGAATACCAGGTGCTATCGCTTATATTGGGCCCCCTGGCAGCACAGCGGGTTAAACTGCTGAGTTGCTGAACTTGCTAACCAAAAGGTTGGCAGTTTGAATCCGGGGAGCAGCGTGAGCTCCTGATGTTAGACCCAGCTTCTGCCAACCCAGCAGTTCGAAAACATGCAAGTGTTAATAGATCAGTAGGTAGTGCTTCTGTGGGAAAATAACTGCACTCCATGCAGTCATGCTGACCACATGACCTTGGAGGTGTTCAAGGACAAGCTGGCTCTTCCGCTCAGAAATGAAGATGACCACCACCCCTAGATTTGGGGCACGACTAGACTTAATGTCAGGGAAAACCTTTACCTTTGCTATCACTTCTATTACGAAGAAGGCAGGGGCATCCTATTTCTTAGTAGTCCTTGTTTTTGAAACCCCAGTGAAATCAATAAGGGTCCTCATAAGTCTGCAAGCAACTTGAAGTAACTTTTGGATGGTGGCATTTGGTGATCTTGGTTCTTTATCTGTTTCATTTTTTTAAAAAAATGTAGCTTGATTCTAAGCAAGTGTCTAGGTATGGGTAAACTGAGTAGCATGGATGCTGTTTCTCTTGTTCTGACAACAAGCTAAAGAGGCTTCCTTTTGTTAATTCAAGGTTATTGTATCTCCATCCTGTTCCTCTCATGGGCTCAAACTATAGAGTGACCGTATCGCTCTTGGACACAGGAGTTTGGTTTTAAATGCAGAGATCGTAGTTGCTCAAGGCAAATCTTCAGCCTCCCTCTTGCCAAAGCAATAATTTGCATTTCGCTCTTGTGCATTGAAATGAAAACTTTGATGACTCTCAAACCCTGATGCAAAAAACGAGTGACTTCCCAATTGACCCTCTTGTCACCCGAAATTTTGTAGTGGTCCACTCCTTTTTCCTTCTCCACTGGTCAATTTTACAGCCTTTTCCTGCCTTTGTTCTTTTATCTCTTGTCAAGGACATGTTTGTAGCTTTTTTTCCAATGGGAAGCCAATGCTCTGGAATTCTCACTGGGTTTTGTTGCAGGAGTACCAAGCAATGCCTCCCAAGTATTTCTCCGCTGAGGCTTTGCTTAAACTGGCTTTTTTGAGCCTCCCCCATTGAACCTGTCTCTGGTTTCTGGACCCAAACACAGCAGCTGTTGCCAGTGGGCCCCAATGAAATGCTTCAAAGTCCTCCTCTGTGTTGGTTTTAAAAATAAGTTTCTCCTCGGAGGCTGTGGCCCAGTGGCGTGGGCAGGCAGAGGTGGTGGCATGCACTTGCCTGCAAAGTGTTTGCATGCCTGGCTTATCTGTGTGACTGGTGAAAAGGCCTCATTCCATATACACACAAATAATGTCAAATAAGCACTTCCAGGAGAGAGAGCCATCCCTGTTACATCGCCATCCCTCCTTGCAAAGGCACAGTAACTCAGTGGCTATGGACAGCATCTTTGCTTTAGGTCCTGGCATCTTCCCATTTCTGGAGAAGGAGACGTTGAAGGAATAAATCTCCCCCTTGTCTTTTCCAGACCAGATTCTTGCTGCCTCGCTTCCCATCTGAGATAAAACAGCTGTCTCTCTGGAGGCCCTCCGTAAACCTTAACCCCTTTGGCTTTCTCCACTAAAGAGGAACTTGGATGCAGTTTTATTGGGAAGCGGTTGTTAACTCTTTAACTGTGTCAAGAGTTGCAAAAATATATTGCCTTTCCTTATTTGCATGGCTCTACTTGTGAGCAGAAAAGTTGTATCACTAGTTACACAATGCTTCTCATTGATTTCATTCCTTTCTTTTTAACTTCTTTCTTCCACTGAATATGACCATGGATCTTTTCATGCTGCACTGATAGCACTAGGATTCCATTTTAACTGTAGTTTGGATTTGTAGTTTGGCAAGGCACTAAAGTTCTTGGCAGAGACTGTTCAGTAGCCCTCCCTAAACTGCAGGTTCCAGGACTCTGTGGGATGTTGCTATGGCAGCTGAAGTGGAATCATGGTAATACATGGTCCCTAGCATACCTTGTTTCTCTCCTTCTCCTACAGATGTTTTTGACTTCACAGCCGTCCTGAAAGTTTGGGTTGACTTGGGTAATTGACAGGCAACAGTTGAGACAATTGGCAGTTGAGTGAAATCTGCACTTCAATATCGATAACATTTAGTTGAATTGATGGGTCCTTCTGAGAGTCCAATAAATCTTCTGAGAATACAGTAAGACCCCCATAGCTGTGGGAATTTGTTCCTGGCTAGACCTCAAACTGGATATGACAGAAAACTATTAAACAGCATCACTTCCAATCCCAGTTTACCAGAGTTGTGTTGGAGGTCCTAGAGAGGTATAAGTTAGAAAATGAGATCTTGGCAGCAATTGCAACATCATGAAAGGGCAAGTCCTTTGGGGATTGAGACAGTGGGGCTTGAAAGATCCAATCTTTGGAGCATAGTGGCATTTCAGGTTCCTGCATGTCGGCATCCAACTTGGAAGCATTTGTGGGGCAGTGGGTCTCTTGGATGTGGTTTCCTCCAAGCTCTGCATGAAGAACGTTCAAGGACACCTTGAGAAGTTTGGGAGAGTGAGGCAGGAATTATTGAAGGAGGGAAGTCCTGTGGCTGCAGCTTGGGAGGGAGAGAAGGATGTGGGCTGAGCAAATCTGTCCTTTGCTTTCTTCCCATAGTGAAGTAATCCTTCTTAATCTCCCATTTGTCATCTTGGCTCTGGGCCTCCGCTGTTTAGCAACCCAGGGGGAAAAACAATGCCACCTTATCTGATGCTGGGCCTCCTCTTCATTGTTCATCAACATCTTAGGGTGTCTCTGCTTGAGCTTGCCCAGCCCTGCAGGATAGGCATGTGTTCCCTCTCATGGAGAGACCTGCACCTCAATCCTTCAGATAATCCATGCTGCCTTCCTTTGTTGAGCATTTAGGGCACATTTCAGGAAGGAATGGAACTATGGTTGAGACAGTTCAGGCGGTTGTGAAGAAGAGGTTCGGATAATCTCTAATTTGGCTGGATAAATTACTCTGGGTATTTGTTTGGCAAAGGAAATAAGGATTATTTCCCCAGAAGTCCTCCGATGGGTCCTTCCAAGGCCCTCATCAGAGTGGCACCAAGACTGCTCTCTTCTGGCAAAGATTGTTCTTGGTTTTTAGTTACTGTACAAGCAAAAGAGACTCAGACATTTAGCAAATCTGTTTATGACTTTGTCCATTTTGAGTGTTTATATCTGTCTTATCATTCCTCTGCTCCCATGTATGTGTCGTTTCCTTGTTTTTCCTTTTTATCCTGCTGGCTTTTATTGTTGATTATTTGTTCTCTAGTTTATATACAGTATCTGGTGGTCTTGTGCACCAACTGGTAGCCCTCCTAAAGCAGAAAATGTTTTAATGGGTCAACACAGAGAAGAGGGAGTTTTTGTAACATTTAGATAGAGCTGCCCTTGTAGGAGGACAGGAGAGTCTAGAAGTGAAGTGGATTTAACCAAGTCAGCCTCTCTGGGTCTCCTCTGGTTCCATAGCATCCCCAAACGTGAGACTTCAGTGTGGCTTGGGCACCCGTGTCCAGAGCCCTTGTGGTTCTCTTATGTTATGCAGCTTCCGTCAAGTCATCCATTGCAGGTTTACCATTCCAAGAACTTCAGGAACAGATAAACAGCAATTGTGGAAATGCCCAGGGACCCCTCAAATAGCTCTGGGTGATTTTCTTAGGATTCGGGGATGCTTTAGGACAGCTTTTCCAAACCAATGCCCTCCAGATTGGAGGGCATTGGACTACCCCTCTCACCCCCTCAGTCAACATAGCCAATCCACCTGGAGTATAGGGAAGGCTGGTTTAGGAATGACACTGACTTGTCTGGGTGAAAATAAAATTCAGAGACTAAAATAAAATTTGTATAGTTAAACTTGCAGCATATGTTGTGTACCACTTACATATTTTTAAAATGTCAAATTTGTTGATTCCTGCAGTTTTCCAAAATTGAAGTGCCTTCTGTGTAAAGATTTGGTAACTGTAGTTCTCTGAAACCCCACAGCTTGGTTCTGACACTGTGACTCCTCCGTTCCCTGTTCTATGTGGCAAAATACCACTGTCCCAGCTTCATGTGGCCCTTCTTGACCCACAAAGAGGGATTCTCCTCAGCCATCAGTGCTGCCTCTTGCTGCTGTTTTCAGGGAGAGGTAGAATTACTGTATGTGCCCGGGCTCCCTGCTTGCATCTCATTCCAGCCAAGAGATCCAAGATCCAGGAACCAGAGTTTATCTTCTTCCCACTCTACTTTTCTAAACCCTTGTGTCTCTCACACACATACCATGAAAAATGTGGGAAGATCTTAGAGAAGGAGGCAAACCTATTAATCTTCCTTTGGCTTTTAAAACAAAAATGTGGCAGATGGTTTTCGGTCTATTTGCAGACTTGTGTGCTTGCCGAGGACAGGGAACGTGAAGCTGTTTTGGGCCCATATGCACGTGTTAACAAATCTCCAGAGTTCAAGGGGAAGTTGGAAGAGCCTCTCCAAGGGAGAGGATCCCAGACCAGCTTCCTCCGGATTGCATTGGCTTGGGAGGGGCACCTCTCTTTTTCTGTCATCTAGATTTCATTTTATTTTTTTGGATTTCTTTTCCTTCCAAGCCTGTTTGGTGTTTCAGGGAAAAAGAGAGACCTTGTTTGGGGTGTGGGGTCCTTCTCAAGTCTCAATGCAAATCCACTAAACATTCAGACCCCTAAAACACAGAGCCTTCTTGCTTTTATTTGCTTCCTTAAAACCCTTTCTCCAGAAGCCAAGTGAAACTGCTGTGCAGAGCAACATCTTGAGGTCCTCAAATCAAAATAAAGATAATGGCCTGTTGAATGAACAACTCACTTGCCATTCGCATCTTCCATTTGCTTGTTGCTCTGTTGACTCATTGAGACTCAATGACGAAACTTTGTTGGGGCCCCATAATGTAGCATTTGTGTGCTAGAAATCAACAAGGATTTTACCAAACAGAAATGAGTTACATCTTGCCAGTGCAGGGTATTGTTAGTCATTTGGACCAAGGAGGTCCTGGTTAAAAGCCTACAACAGCCATGAAGTAGCTGGGCACCAATTGATTTGTTTGGTTGCATGCAGCAAGTCGCTTCTAGTGTGAGAGAATCAGCTGCCTATGAAGGCATTGCTCAGAGGATGCCCGGATGTGTTAAGATCCTGTGAGGAGGCTTCTCTCATGTCCCCCTTGGACATAAGAGGACCTTCTCATAGCGACACCAGAGACACTCCAAGTGACCAGCTTCTGGTCAAAGGATATCTAGCATAATGCCAAATCCTTTTAAAAACTTTTGTGTGTTTTTAAATGCATTTTAACTGTACTCTCAATCTCGCATCTGGCACAATAAATAAATCAATGTATTTGACTAAGGGCGAAATGAACTCTATCTAGTAAGTGGTATCTACTTTGGAGAGGTTGTTATGAAGTTGACATCGGAGTTTAGAGAGCCACTGATCCTGACTTGAATTCCCAGCAGGTTAAAACTCAATAAATTTCCTAGTCACATTTAAGGGCATTTGAGGAAGTGCATGGTCTGTGATGAAAGTCTCCTCACATTTCTCCCCCTTCCATTTTGTTCCAGGTGTTCCAGAAGGAGAAAGTGGATCCCATTCAGCTTAAACTGCAGGAAGTCAATGGAATCGGTCAGGGGCTCATCCAGAGTGCAGGAAAGAACTCCGATGTGCAAGGCCTGGAACATGATATGGAGGACATCAACGCCCGTTGGAATACCCTCAACAAGAAGGTGGGTGAAGAGGCTATGGACCATTACCAGCAGAGTTCATCTCAGAACAACAAACAGTGTGAAAGCAAGGTCCCAGTTTGGTCCCAAGATCCTAAAATTGGGAGTACCATGATCTTTGTCGAATTCATAGCTAAGTTAGTCTGGATCGCTATGCAGAGAAGTCTTGTAACATCTTTAAGGCTGAAAAAGACCTTGGTTGCATAAGATAACCAAGAAAGCAGCTTAGATCAGGAATTAGCAGGCTGCAGATAAAGATTGGTAGCTTTTTTTGCACTTGTATTGGCAGAATGTTGGGAAATGAGTTAATGGATTTCTAGAAGTAATTTGATCTCTTATGGATAATGTAAGGGAGGTCCTTTCCTCAATGAGCCAACAGTATGGACTTTCATATGAATGACAAACAGATGAGGGGAAGGAAAAGGAAAGACTAACAACCGAGGAAAGGTGGAGAATGGAATAAGACAGTTGAAGAAGAAATACATTCATGTTCTATTTCTAAAATGATGAGTGATGACCTTATCTCACTGAACACATGTTTTATAACCAGCTGGAGACCACATATTTCTCTTAAGACTTAATGTGTCCTGTCCTTATGTATTTTGGCAAAAACATAGGTGGCCCACAGAACGGCGCAACTGCAAGAGGCCCTGTTGCATTGTGGGAAATTTCAGGATGCCTTGGAACCTCTGCTTAGCTGGCTGACTGACACAGAGGAGCTCATCTCCAATCAGAAGCCACCGTCAGCTGAATACAAAGTAGTAAAGGCTCAAATCCAGGAGCAAAAGGTGAATCGTGAAGTCCTACTAATGTAGGCGCGGAAAGAGTGCTGAGTTCTTATGGAAGGGTCAAACAGCTTGCATTTGATTGGGAAGATTCATTTAAATTTCTGATGGCCAGACATCGTCTTCTTCCCATCTTCTCTCCTCCATCTCTTTTGAGTTGAAGAAAGCAAGAGAAGAATTAATTTCTATCATCTCCCAAATCACAATGTCTAAAATTGAGTGTTCCCTCTGATAGGATCCTACATTGTAATCACATCAGCCTTCCCTTCGTGTCCTTACACCTCATTCTTCTTCATAAAGTTGAAGTTTCTAGTCCACACCATGGAAAAGTGCCACTTTTGTACCCCCATGACCTCCACCTCCCACAGAAAGCTGCTCCAAGCCTTTGAGGCTGTCTCCACTTGCCCTTATATGAAGTCTCTTTCCAATTCTATCCTTTTGCAAAAGTTAGAAATTCTCTGTTTTTCCGGTTGGTCATCTCCAACTCCCTTTTGCCCCAAAGCTACTCCAGCGCCTCCTGGATGACCGGAAAGCCACTGTGGAGATGATCCACGCAGAAGGTGGGCGGATAGCGCAGTCTGCTGAGCCAGCTGACAGGGAAAAGATAGCAGCCCAACTGGAGAGCCTTGGAGGTCGCTGGGAAGGCCTCCTCAGCAAAGCAATGGCCAGGTAAGACAAGAGGCCTGTTGAGACCAGGCTTGTCTGCCATAATTCAGCCCTGGAATATTGGAAGTCAACTGTTGCTCAGCTTTTCCCTCACTGTTGAGGAGGGAAACTCTTTTGCTTTATTTTGCTGTGCTATCCCAGACCTTTCTTAGTGCATGATTCTTCTTTCATGTCTTTTATAATCCTTTCCTGCTCCTGCAACATACATGAGAAGTTAGCTGAATTATTGCGAAACTATATAAACCATGCATCTAGCTCTAGAAATTCTTTACTGTTCTGATAAGCAGGGTTTGCTGGAGATTAATGAATCAATAGGCTGGGGAATATCAAAAGAGAGAGAAGGGTCTGTAATTCATTTCAGATGTGTGTTTGCTGGAGAACTTCTGGATTTTGACCCTTTATGGGTTTGATATGTCCATATATGTTCTTACTGCACTTCTGGTGTTGTTTTGCGGTTGGAATGGAGTGTTTTCTCATTTGTTGACATGGGGCAGAACAGAATGCACACATGTTCATTATGCATGACTGCATAGATGTAATGGTGTAACGCAAGTGTGCTCCTTGTTGTACACCTCCCTGAGTTCCTTTTGGGAGATAGGGTGGTATAGAAATAAAATTGTTGTTGTTGTTGTTGTTGTTACTATATAGAGTGAACTACAGCCAAGAAAGTAAAGTAACAGCAATATGGGTAATCTTGACTTATGGGGACCCTGTGAATAGCTGCCCTTAAAGAAACCCTGTTGAGTCTTGCAAAGCCTATGGCTTTGCAAGTCCATCCAGCTGTTGGTCTTCCTCTTTTCCTTCCACTTTACCAGTCACTGTTTTAATATCCAAAGAGCTGCTGATGTGTCACATATACAATGGCCTTTGTTTAGTCATTTTGACTTTTGAGAAAGTTTAATCTCTATTTTCTCATCTGGACTACAGAGACATCCAAATTTCCTCTTCCTCCTTTGAAATCTGTGTGGCCTTTTCTGCACAGCCCTGGATCTTGGCAGAAGTGTAGGTATTTGGGAGACCTCTTTGCTTCTGTTTGCCTAAAAATAAGGAAGGAATCCCTAGCAGCTGCGTTCCAGCAGAGAACTCTGCAACATCTGCAGAAAGGACCAGACTCAGCAGTTTCCTCAAGCCCCCTTCTTGTCTTTTCCTAGAAAGCACTCATCTATGTGCAGAACAAAGAGGGAGGAATCTCTTCTTTTGTGAGCTGGCTGTTTGTTAAACACAGATCTGCCTGGGGCATTCTCATATCACTCAATCCTTTCCCCTCCCCCTTTTTTATTTTGCAAGACGAATTTTGCAAGACAAATATATTTATTCCTGCCTGGTCTAGATGGTGCAAGAGAATCATGCAAGAAATGCCATCCTGCTCAGGATCCATATTCATTGTATTCCATTTGGCATCTCCTTTTTATTCCTTTTTCCTGGGACTTCCCCCAGTAATTAGCCATAGAGCTGCAGGAAAGCAACATAAGAGGCACCTCTCAAGTAGGCTTTGTAGGAGATCGAATTCAGGTTTTAATTCAAACCCGATTAAGAGCTCAGTACCTTGGATAGTTCCATTAACAATTACAATAGAATCCAGATTGGATTAATTGCCCTCATGACCTTTGCTGGTAGACCCATCCTTAAATATGTACTTGATAAAATGGCATTAATGCATCCATAATGAAGGAACTCTGAGCATATGCAGAGTGCATTTCTGAAAAGGCAGGTTCCAGAGAGAGGACTTCCACAGGTCTCTTCTGAGTTAGTAGCTTTCCACCTTCAGTTTTCCAGTTGTTTTTGGACAATTTGTTGATTGAGTGACTGAATATGTACTCTTTTTTCTGGCTTTTAGCTCAAGGTTCACCTTGAAAGGAATGGGTTCAAGGAGGCTAGTGGCTTGAGTATGACTTGAATCTGTCTCTTAAATTTTTTCTAAGATCCAAGTAAAATCAGCTGCTGAACATTCAATTGAGTAGCCTCTATGGGAATGCCTGAGGAAAGGTTGCCTTCCATTGCAGCAGTATCTGAATAAGTTTGTTGTCCCACCTCAGGCAAAACCAGCTGGAGGAGATCCTGGTGTTGGCCAAGCAGTTCCACGAAACATCGGAGCCCATCTCTGACTGGTTGTCGGTGACAGAGAAGAAACTGGCCAATTCGGAGCCGATTGGGACACAGACGCCCAAAATCCAGCAGCAGATCACCCGGCATAAGGTTGGAATTAGAAAGAGTATGCAAGAGAGGGTTTGGGGCAAGAGTCAGATGGACAGTAGGTGTCTGAAAGAGTATAATAGTGGATAGATGCCTCTCAAGATGGAACCGAAGATTTGTAGGATCATAGCTTTTATGTTGGAACTTCATTGTCTACATTATTGAATCCTCATGCCCTACCTACACTTAGTGTAATGGCATGCATGCCTCCGAGAAGCAAGTTCTATTACATTCACTGAGTTTTCAGAGAATTGCGGCTTTTTCCATTTTGCCAAATTGGCTGGGAATGATCGAAGTGGTAGTCCACATCTGCAGAGAGCATTCCATTTGAGTAAAGCCAATGTAAAGCTTTGGAATGTTTTGATATTCACTGCTGACTTGTTCATTCAGCAACAGTCCTGCTAGTCTTTATCTGGATAAACAAGACCTTGGCTCCTGAGTGGAAAAGATATTTCTAATTCAAGGCCTCTCATCTCTTTAAATCATGGGGGGAAAGCAGCCTCAGTTATAGCCCTTTTCCTGTTTTGACCTGGCTCAGGACAGGCTGAAACAACCCATGCCTCTTTGCATCACCTTTTAGTAAATCCATTTATACATCTATGATTTGCCCTTCTGCAGGTGGATTATGTATTTTGAGTTTGTATAACCATCACCCATACTCATGCTTCAATTTTGTTTTGAATTTATTTTTCCTCTGTTTGTGTTTGTTCCATTTCTCAACCATATGCTTTTGTTTGCTTCTTCTTTTGTTTTCTTCCTTCTTGTTTTGTTTCATCCTGACTCCTCCTGAACTGCTCCCAGGCTCTCGCAGAAGAGACCGAGAGCCATGCTCCGGCTGTGGCTCAGGCGGTCAGCCTCGGCCAGTCCCTGTCCGCCCTGAGCTGCCGCCCGGACCAGGCCTCTCTGGCTGAAAAGCTGGACCTGCTGCAGTCACGCTACGCAGAGGTCTGTGAGCGCTGTGGCCGGAAGGCTGCCCTCTTGGACCAGGCCTTGGTCAACGCCCGGCTCTTTGGGGAGGATGAAGTGGAGGTGCTCAACTGGCTGGGAGAGGTGCAGGTCAAGCTGGACTTGGTGGCTGTTAAGGACTACAAGTTGGACGTCCTGCTCAGGCAGCATGCCGACCAGATGGTACTTCATGCCCCTTTCTCATCTCCTGTTGACTTGGCTGTTTTCTTGGTTGCATTTCTCTCTTTTTGAATCGTTTGAATTGTCATTCTAAAATGACAAAGCAGCATCCCAACTGCCACTGCCCTGGCTTCAGAGGAAGAGGATGGCAGCCAATGCCTGCTGGACTCGAATCCCTGCTGGCACTGCCTTTCCCTTTGCCTCCTGAGTCCAGTCTTATTTAGATTGTAAAACAAAGGACAGGGAACAGTAGAATTCACAATATGTAAGCTCCTCTGGGAGTCTTTCTGGATTAACAGTTGGTTATAAGCACTCCACATATAAACATCAAATGGGATTAAAATACAGCAGAGGTCGGCAAAAAGATCCCAAATTCTTCCTTCACAGTAGTGGTGGTTTCATCTCATGGTAGCAAGACAATTCACAAACTAGGAGTTAATAAGGTATCCTGAAAGGTCACCAAGATTATTATTATTATTATTATTATTATTGATATCTCTATTTATATCCCACTTTTCTCCCTCACAGGGCCCAAAGCACCTTACAACATATTAAAATAATGCAAACATCAATCCAAATATATCAATGATAAGTATAAAATATCACAAAATAAACAGTTTAAAACAACAATAATATACATTCACATTCTTTTGGCATCATGTCAGATTATATTGCACTTTGTTCCAGTCCATAAACATTATGGTGTTTCTTATTAATCCATCTCAGTTTCCTTCACTAAAGGTCTGTCTAAACAGGAAAATTTTTAATTGGCTCTTGAAAAAGAGAGGGAGCTATTCGAACCTTTACAAGTATGGAAATCACTGGCTTTCTTTGGGGTCATTCTGTTTAATATGTGTGTGTGTGAGGAGCAACTTGAGAAACTGCAAGTCACTTCTGGTGTGAGAGAATTGGCTGTCTGCAAGGATGTTGTCCAGGGGATGCCCGGTTGTTTTGATGTTTTACCATCCTTGTGGGAGGCTTCTCTCATGTCCCCGCATGGGAAGCTGGAGCTGATATAGGGAACTCATCCGTGATCTCCCCGGATTCAAACCTGTTTAATAATTGTAATCATCATCATCTTTATTTCTATTCTGCCCCATCTCCTGAAAACACTCGGGGGGGGGGGGGGCTCACAACATCGGTAAACACAATAAACAATATATACAAAATAAATGACAAGTTAAAACAAAATAAACCAATTAAACAATCAACAGTAAAACCATTTGTTTTAACTACATTTAAAACACACTGATTTCAACAGATTAAATAGATTAGATAAAAGCCAAAGTACCCAAGTATTTTGTTTCTCATTTTCCCCAGTATTCTAGCTCCCCAGCTTCAGCTGCCTCCAAGAGCCATTTAAATACATGATCAATAGTAAAGTATAGAATCATAGAGTTGGAAGAGACCTCATGGGCCATCAGTCCAACCCCCTGCCAAGAAGGAGGAACATTTCATTCAAAGCACCCCTGACAGTATAAAGCAAAGTAAGGGAAGTGAAAGAGCTACACAGGTATTTTGCAGGCTTAATGTTGACTTTCACACTTTCTGTAACCCCCCCCCCCCCCCAAAAAAAAAAAAATTAGCAGGCCTGCTCATTCTGCCTTGGGCATCATTTTGCACCCATGCTTCTGTATCTCACAGAGTCACATAGAGCTCTTTGTTCACCAGTGGGCTACTTAGGACTGATAAGAAAGACACCTCGGTCCTCTGTGGAGCTAAAAGAACCTCATGGATGCCTTTGTTCTTTCTAGACCTTGAATGACGAGATTGTGAACCGCAAGAAGAATGTCGACCAGGCCATTAAGAATGGACAGGCTCTTCTGAAGCAAACCACAGGTCAGTCTGAAAAACATATTCATCTCCTACATTTTTCTTTGCATCCTCAATATTAGCTCCCAGGTGCTTAGTTCCTTGAAAATGTGGAAGTATTTTTAACTCCTTCCCAAATTTATCCTCCATTTATGAAAGAGGAGTGGGAGATGGAGTTTAGGGAGGATGAATATGGTTGGAAGAGAAGGGCTCAAGCTAAACTCTTGGTGCTTGATTCCGGCAGGAGAAGAAGTGTTGCTTATCCAGGAGAAGTTGGACGGCATCAAGACCCGCTATGCGGACATCACCGCCTCCAGTGCCAAGGCCCTCCGCACACTGGAACAGGCCCGGCAGCTGGCCGCCAAATTCCAGTCAACGTATGAAGAGCTGACTGCCTGGATGAGCCAAGTGGAACAGGAGCTGGGCTCCAGCGGAGGACTTTCACCCGTCGGGGAGCAGATCCCCCAGTTCCAGCAGAGACAGAAGGTACCAGGTTGCCCTGAATGTTAGCAAGAGCCATATACGGCAGTTATGCAGTCGAGAGTGCCACCTTTAAGGCCATAGCTTTAAAGCACTGAATTGTGCACTGCAGTCAGAAGAGCGTTTTGCTTTGAGTGTTGGGCCTTGGAATCATAGAATCCTCGAGTTGGAAGAGACCTCAAGAGCCAGCCAGTCCAATCACCTTCTGGCATAATGGAAGTGGCAGTGTCCTGTGTGTTTCCTGGACTCAGAGATGTTTTGTTTTTTGAATGATCCTTTCTTAGAATTCTAGAGTTGGAAGAGACTCCCAAGAGCCTTCCAAATCAATCACCTTTCACCATAAAACACAATCAAAGCACTCCCAACAGATGGACATCCAGCCTCTTGTTAAAAAATCTCCAGAGAAGGAGCCTTAACTGGACTCAAAGGCAACATATTTGAACAGCTTTTACCCTCATGATTTTCTTCCTAATGTTTATGTAGAATCTCTTTGCTTGCCATATGAACCCATTGCTCCATTGCATCCCAATCACAGGAGCAGCAGAGAACAAGCTTTCCCCCTCCTCAGTGAGACATCCTTTCAGATATTTAAACATGACTTTCACATCCCCGCCTCTCAGATTCCTCGTCTCAAAGCTAAACATCCCCAGCTCCCTTAGCCACTCCTCAGAGGGATTCATAGTTTCCAGATTTTTAACCCTTTTGGTGTCCCTTCTCTGGTCACCTTCCGTCGTGTCCATACCAATTTTGAATTGTGGTCTTCTCAGGCACCAGATCCCATCTGATCTTGGAAGCTAAGCAGGGTCAGCCCTGGCTAGTACTTGGATAGACTACTTCATCACGTCTAGCCCTAGGGACAAAAGGGGATTCACAGTCACAGAGGGGAGCTGGACAATTTTCCCCTTTAAATTTCAGGACCTGAAAAAGCAGGTGATGGAGCGCAGGCTGGTCCTGGACACAGTCAATGAAGTGAGCCGTGCGCTCTCAGAGCTGGTGCCCTGGCGAGCACGGGGAAGCCTGGAGAAGACTGTCTCGGACACCAACGAGCGTTACAAGCAGATCAGTGACACCATCAAGCAAAGAGTGGACGAGATCGATGCCGCCATACAGAGATCCCAACAGGTGAGTCATTGTGAAAGAGATGTGGGACCTCAGTTCTTCCCTTGGATGAGAGGGCCGTGGTGCAGAAAAGGCATGTCATACTGGTAACAAATGTATCAGTTTTTCATTTAAATATCTGCAGTATTTTTGGGGTTCCTGGATATTTTCCATCACTGCTCAGAACTCAAGATTCTCAAAACCTTGATGATTCTAGTGCTGAGGAACCAAAATTATGTTTTCAAGGTCTGCCAAAGTTCAGCCTGGAACCATGAGGAGAGAAAAGGTCTTCAGTGGGTTGGATACTGACCCGCTTAAAATAATGGCTGGATCATAAGATGCAGACAGCCAATTCTCTCACACCCGAAGTGACTTGCAATTTCTCAAGCTGCTCCTGGCACGGAAAAAAATGGTTGTGCAACCCAGGGAAACTTGGTACTCGGTTTGCTTATTTTTCATCCAATCAAATTTCCCCAGACCTCTTTCTTCTGCTGAGATTAAGAGGTTTGCACAGAGGCCTGTTGTTCTTCGGCTAGTGCACAAGCAGGCAGCATGTGTTTCCCTCTCTGGTTCTATAAACCCCTACATTCCTTGCTTTATTATTGTCATTTATTTATTTATTTACAAAGGAAGAATCATGATTCTGGAAGTTTCCAGGAAACATATCCCATCTTTTAATAAGGGTGTCCCTTATTAAATTGGACTCAAAACTGAGAAGCAAATTTCTCGCTTTTGTGGTCTGTGGTTCTTAGTGAGTTTTGGCTTGAAGGAGTGGTCAAACTTGTCCACATCTGGCTTTAATGCTTGTAGTCTTGTGGTTACTCCACAGCGACCATAGCAATTGCATGTCGAAGGAAGTGCAGTGACTTTCCCCAGTCCCATTTTGCTGATTGAATTCTTCTCTTCATTCCTGTCTGATGTTAGTACGAACAAGCAGCTGATGCAGAACTCGCCTGGGTTGCAGAGACGAAACGAAAGCTGATGGCGCTGGGTCCGGTGCGCTTGGAGCAGGAGCACACCACTGCACAGCTGCAAGTGCAAAAGGTACGCAGCAGCAGGCACAAGGGCAGTGGAAGGATGTCTGCCAATGTTTTGCCTCCCAAATTACATTGCCAAAAAAAGAGCACTGTGCATTGTCGCTTTTCATATTTTAAAAAAGATCTGCTTTCTCTTTTGTACCTTCAACTTTGCAGGCTTTCTCAATTGACATCATTCGGCACAAGGATTCTGTGGATGAACTGCTCAGCCAGAGGGATGATATCTTTGGGACTTGTGGAAAGGAGCAGAAAGCCATTCTGCAGGTAATGCCAGGCCTCCAGGCCCATAATGATTTTTAAACCAGAGAAAACAAAGGGTCAGCTTGGGAGTTATGCCTTGATAGATGAATATAGTTAGCCCAAATGTAGACACAACTCGAGCAAGAGTTCATTATTTATAAGAGCCAGATTTCTCATCTCCTTGTTCAGTTTCCTGAAGAATGTTTATAGTGTGCACATAAAGAGAAAACTGAATGGAATGTATTCAAACAAAGAGGAAAATTTACACAGGATGAAGAAAATTCATTAGGGAGACAAATACAGTGGATATGGGAGCCAGATTTTTGCCTATCGGATTTATTGGGCCAAATGGTCTGCCCAAAAATAGAAGAGAGGAGTGCCTGTTTCTTTGATCTTGACATAAATGGCATTTTAATGTTAACCGGAGCAAGGGGGGCAGTGACCTTATTAAAAGGTGATTCCTCAGTCCTGTAGGTTTCTAAGACAGATCACTGTCAAAAGGGATATCCAAAGATATCCTTGGAGGCTGAGTGTAATGCTTAGGGAATATAGTGCTTGCTCTGTAGGCCTTGGCAACTCTCTTCACTCTTTACCCTAAACTTTTCTTCCAGGAGAAAACTGAATCCCTTCTGCAGCAGTACGATGACATCAGCCACCTCAACTCAGAGCGCTATGCACGCCTGGAGCGGGCCCAGGTCTTAGTCAACCAGTTCTGGGAGACCCATGAGGAGCTTAGCCCTTGGCTGGAGGAGACACAGACGCTGATCGGGCAGCTGCCTCCACCAGCCATTGACTATGAGCACCTCAAGCAGCAGCAGGAGGACATGAGGGTAAGTGGAGGCCCTGGGAAGGAAGGGGCTCTCCCCAGTGTCTTTGTGGGGTGTGGTTTAGGTTCCACACCAGCTCCCAGTAAAAATGCTTGTTTCCTTGGGAAGCGCTCTTGTGCTGGAGGGGGAAAACCAGGGCAAGTGCCTGGAGGAAAGGACTGGTCTGCAAGTTGGCAGAGGGCACACCGTAAGCATATCCTGTGGAATGGACCAGAAGGAAAGTGAGGAAGCATAATCTATCAAGGTGGTTGGAGAACTTGAAGAGGAAAGGAACTAGAGATAGATTGAGCAGTGATAGTTTCATACTGTGGAGCTAATTTGACAAGATCCCAAATTTCCACTGGAACATTAGGAAGAACTTCCAGACAGAGCTTTTCAGCAGAGGAATATGTTGCCTCGGAGTCTATTAGAGTCTCTTTGTTTGGAGGCTTTTAAGCAGAGGCTGTATGGCCATCTGTCAGGGGGTCCTTTGATTGTGCTTTTTCTGCCTGGAAGAAAGGGTTGGACTGGATGGCCCTTGGGGTCTCTTCCAACTCTAGGATTCTATGGTTCCCCAATATATCTCTATGTGGTGGTAATGAGGAAACAGAGCATCAGCCTCATGTTGTTGCTCACATTGGTGGTTGAGTTTCAGAGTTGTTGTTGATCATGTTAAAATAGTTGATGCAGATTTTGAAAGTCCATATTGTGTCCTCATGCTTTATCTTAAGAGGGCCTAGTTCATCAATGCCTGAGGTTGTCAGTGCAATGTCCGCATTTCGTAGCATGCCATTGCTTTCTTTACTTTGCTTCAGCTTCTGAAGCCAGAAAGCATTTTGCTGAGTCTGGTCATTTCCTTTGTAAGCTTCAGGGGTCACAGGATCACAAGGCAGGCAGAAAAAGGGGATATTGATTTTGAGCTCTTCTCGGGACTGTTATTTGCAGCAACTGCGGGAATCCATCGCTGAGCACAAACCTCATATTGACAAGCTGCTGAAGATTGGGCCCCAGCTGAAGGAGCTGAACCCTGAGGAAGGGGAGATGGTGCAGGAGAAGTACCAGGCTGCTGAAGCCACCTATGCGCGCATCAAGGAGGAGGTCAGGCAGCGAGCCCTGGCCTTGGACGAGGCCGTCTCCCAGTCGACCCAGGTTTGTCAGCCCTTGGCTTTGCTTGCCCAGATTCCGGGGCCCACCTACCAGAGGGTTTAGTGCATCACATGGTTGTGGGAAGGGGCTAAGAAGGGGAGCATCTTCCTTAAAATCAGCTCAGCTCAGTGAGACCACACTATCTTTAAAGCATGTTAGATTTACTCCAGTTGCTGATTACTCTGAAAAGCAGCTAGGGCCTCCTACTACAGTGAGGGAACTTGCAACTCCTTGGATGAGAAACACATGGAGTGTGTATGGAAGAGTTGAAGGTGCCATGGAAGTGAGGTTCGTTTCTTTCTAGCTGGGAACCGAGCTTGTGGCCTAAGGTCAAAGCAAGGAGATATTACATGCAATGTCAGAAAAAAAATGTCTAGGAGAGGTAGCCAAGGGGAGATTTTGATTTTTAATTGATATACGCTTTCCCTCTCTTATATGTTTAATTTTAAATGTAGTTCTAAATAGGCATGGTTAGGTTCAGTCGGAATCTTCGTAATTCGGAATAAATTCGGAAAGATTTACTTTTTTAAGGAAACCGGAAGTCCCTTTGCTCTTCTGAAGCTTTTTCCACCATTTCTGTTACAAAGCAGTAAGTGAGTCAGAAATTATTCAGTGTTTCCCCGCCTCTGGTCCCTGGCCTCAGCTCAAGCCTGGGAAGCCATTTTAAACCAGAGTGGATGAATTTCCTCCTTCTCCTCTCCCCTCCCTTCTGTCTCGAGCCTGGAAAGCGTTTTAAACCAGAGTGGATGAATTTCCTCCCTTTCCTCTCCCCTCACTTCTGTCTGGAGCCTGGGAAGCATTTTAAACCAGAGTGGATGAATTTCCTCCCTCTCCTGTCCTCTCACTTCTGTCTCGAGCCTGGGAAACGTTTCAAACCAGAGTGAATTAATTTCCTCCCTCTCCTCTCCCCTTGCTTTTGTCTCGATCCTGGGAAGTCCCTTTGCTCTTCCGAAGCTTTTTCCGCCATTTCTGTTACAAAGCAGTAAGTCAGAAATTATTCAGAGTTTCCCCGCCTCTGGTCCCTGGCCTCAGCTCAAGCCTGGGAAGCCATTTTAAACCAGAGTGGATTAATTTCCTCCTTTTGCTTTCCCCCTCCCCTCCCCCCATTTCTGGAGTAAAACAACTACTTTCAAAGTAAAGACTACCCAATGAAACAGGAAATAACACTTTCAAACCATTAAGGAAGGATTCGGAAGTCTCAGAAGTTTCAAAAAGTTTTGAACATGTTTTTTTTCTGTGAAAATCGAAATTGACTTTAGAATCGAACCACCAGCACCCCCTACATCCGAAACAAGTTTTGGACCATTTTTTTAAATCAAACAAGCCTAGTTCTGAATCCAAGCAAATAGTGAATGCCCTCTTCACAATGCAGTTGTCTTGCATGTTTTTTGGAAATTAGTCAATTTAGTGTTAACTGTTGTTCATGTTGTTTCCTTAGCCTAGGTTTTGTTTTGTGTCACATTCATTCATGGTATTCATAATATTGTGTAATCTAATCATGTATTCCCCTCATGGTTTGCATTCATATTAACTGAGTTTTCCCTCCTCCACCTCCCGTCTCATCAAACCTCCCATTGTCTCCTCTGTTGTCTGTGTTCGGGGCCCGGTCCCATTCTCCCTGCCTGCTGTCCACATTTCATTATTGTGTTGACTGCATCCCAACCATGACAGATCTCAGAGGTAAGACACTCCATCTCTCATGACTACCTTCCTACAAACAAGCATTGGCCTTCTCTTCTTTGGGAGTTATGTTGCTAGAGTTTTCAAAGGGTAGCCTGGTTGGTTTCTTGCAGGGAGGAAAATGAAGTCTTGAGCCACCACTTTGAGCAGCACTGCTTTCATCCATAAAATCTCACCCTGCTAGACATGGGTATAACATGTAGCAAAACTCTCTATTTTCTTGGGACTTTGGATTACCCTCAGGTTTTGGAAGCTGAAAAGACTGGATAGCACTGAAACACCTAAGTGCAGATTCTTTGGGAAATGCCCCCCAAAGCAACCAGTTGCCCCAATGAGAGATAGTTATTCTGTCTCTCCTTGACTTGGGAGATGGACACAAATATTACTGACTAGCTGTTCCCTCCATGCGTTGCTGTGGCCAACCTTCCCTTCCTCTCCTTTCCCTCCTTCTTTCGCTCCCTCTTTCCTTCCTTCCTCCCCTTTTTCTTCTTTCCTTCTTCCTTCCTTCTCTACCTTTCCTTCCTTTTTCTTTTCCTTCCCATTCTCTCCTTTCTTCCTTCTCTGCCTCTTTCCTTCCTTCCTTCCTTCGTTTTTTGCTTCCATCCTTCCTTCTGTCTTTCGTTCCCTCCCTTTCCCTCCTTCCTTCGCTCCCTCTTTCCTTTTCTTGCTTTCCTTCTCTCCTTCCTTCCTTCTCTTTCTTTCCTTCCCCTCTTTTCTTTTCCTTTCTTTCCTTCTCTACCTCTTTCCTTCCTTCCTTAGCTTTTTGCTTCCATCCTTCCTTGTCTTTCCTTCCCTCCCTCTTTCTCATCTTCCTTCGCTCCCTCTTTCCTTCTCTCCTTCCTTCTTTCTCTACCCATTTCCATCCTCTTTCTCTCCTTTCTTCCTTCTCTACCTCTTTCCTAACTTCCTTCACTCTTTGCTTCCATGCTTCCTTCTCTCTTTCTTTTTCCCCTTCCTTCCCTCCCTCTTCTTTCCCTTTTTTTCTGTATGTCATTTAGCTTTTCGTCATTTAGCTTTTGGGAGTTTTTAAGTCCTTTCCACTGTTTTTTTTCTTTTTGGGAGGGGGGGTTATGAGTGATGGTCTGTTGGGGGTGCTGTGTCCAAATTGTCTGTTGGGGGGTGCTGTTTTTTTTCTTTTGGGAGGGTTATGAGTGATGGTCTGTTGGGGGTGCTGTGTCCAAATTTCGTGTCATTTCATCCAGTGGTTTTTGAGTTATGTTAATCCCACAAACGAACATTACATTTTTATTTGTATAATTATAAGATTTTGTGAAGAGGAAGAAGAAACGTACACGTTTTGTTCTGGGCGTTGTGTGCTTCAGCTATTGCTTCAGCTGAAGGAGAAGGGCTGCAGATCCGTAGGTGGATCTCCCCACCCTCTCTCTTTGTGTGTTCTTTTTTCTCTCCCAAAAGATGTGCGCATAATGTGTTCCCTTGCCTTCGCCCCCACACACCCATCCCCTTGAAACACATCCAAAATAACCTCTCTGTGAGCTGGTTTGGGAGGGAAGAATAAGACAGAGTTAGTGGCCAGAATCTCAGGAATAAGCGAAACCCTCTTGGGTATGGCTTGGGCTCCTGATGCTCAGGCAGCACCTTGCATTCTGGGCCTTGTGTCAAAGGTTGTTTTGGGAACCAAGCAAAATTTCAGAGGCAATAGGGCGGGAACAAAGCAGGCAGAGAGGGAGGAAATGCTTAAAAAGAAGTCCCACTGTTCACAGCATCGGCTCCATATTGGTCAGATACACATTACGGAGGATCAATGTGAGTGGTTGCACTGTTGATAGATTTGGATTTCTTTTCCTTGACCAGCAGCCATTTATGTCTCGACATGTATTATCATTTCATGCATGGGATGGTGGGTTTTTGCACAAGGTTCAAAGCATTTCACCCAACAGATATTTGAGTGGTCCTTAGAACAGCTTTTCTTGTGAAGCATAGCAATTGGAAGGACGGTCAGAGTAGAGGGCAGATTGAAGAGATTGGAATCAGGGTTTTTTCTGGCTCAGAGCTCATAATCCAGACTTCTGTCAACAAAGCCTTGGGACATTTTTCTTTCAGTGATACATGAGGATCATTTGCTTGTTTTCCTGGAAGGAAGTTTGGATTCTGTTAGACTTCCGTTAAGGATGACTAAAATGGCTGCAGTATTGGGTTTTTTATAGAAATAATCCATGCCTTAATTATTCATGCTGAAGTTGGTTTTGGGGGCGATGTGTCAGTATGATGTTAAATACCTTCCGGGGAAATTTTCTGAATGCCTCACTGAGAGAGAAACCAAGGAAGCCACCCACCTGCCTGCCAAAGTGACATCTGTGTGGATAAGCGTTTGAGGCAGTCTTCCTCTGTTAATTGTTGGTTAAATCTGTGTGGATATTTCTTTTATTGGTCAAAGACATTTTCAGACAAGCTGCTCCAGAGTGAAAGCGATCTGTCTCTAAACCTGTGTTACAAAAAGTAGGCAAGAATCTGAATTCTAGGAGAACCTGTTGGTTAGAAAAAAGTTAAAACCTGCTATTCCCCAGTAGTGCAGCAAAATGGGATCCCCCTTGTACCTCCATTTACCCTTCCTTCTTCTGTTTAGTTCCATGACAAGATTGAGCCCATGCTGGAGACGCTGGAGAGCCTATCCTCCCGGTTGCGCATGCCTCCACTGATTCCAGCCGAGGTCGAAAAGATTCGGGAGTGCATCAGTGAAAACAAGAATGCTACGATGGAGCTAGAGAAGCTCCAGCCATCCTTCCAGGCTCTGAAACGGCGTGGAGAAGAGCTGGTTGGGCGGTCACAAGGGACAGACAAGGATCCGGCAGCCAAAGGTAAGAGGAAGGCACACCTGGCTTGCCCCGAACCAAGATGAAACGGTCACCTGCTCACTCCGTCATTGCATTATGGAGAAGATTCCCATGTGTTTCCTGGAGTCAAAGATGTTACATATTCTGAATTGAGTCTTTCTTAGAATCATAGAACCACAGAGCTAGGAGGAACCACACGTGCTATCCAGTCCAACCCCTTTCTGCCATAAAGGAAGACACAATCCAAGCTCTCCTGACAGATGGCCATTCAGTCTCTTCTTCAAAACATCCAGAGGAGGAGCCTCTACACGACTCCCAGACAGTCTATATTTCATTAGAGTTGGAAGGGAATCCCAAGGGTCATTCAGCCCAACCCTTTGCTGTGCAGGAACACATGTTGATTGACTCAATCAATCATAGAATTTTAGAGATGGAAGAGACCCCAAGGGACATCCAGTTCAACCCTCTTCTGCCATAAAGGAAGACACAATCCAAGCCGATCCATCAGATGGCTATCCAGCCTCTGCTTAAAAACCTCCAGAGACGACTCTATTAGAATCCAAGGCAGTCTATAATCCATTGCCAAACAGCTCTTACCATCAGGAAGTTCTTTCTAGTATTTAGGTGGAATCTCTTTGCCTGCCATTTAAATCCATGTCTCCATTGTGTCCTGGTCTCTGGAGCAGCAGAAGACAAGCTTCACCCCTCCTCAATGAAACCTTTGTTGTTGTTGTTTATTCGTTCAGTCGCTTCCGACTCTTCGTGACCTCATGGACCAGCCCACGCCAGAGCTCCCTGTCAGCCGTCACCACCCCCAGCTCCTTCAAGGTCAAGCCAGTCACTTCAAGGATACCATCCATTCATCTTGCCCTTGGTCGGCCCCTCTTCCTTTTTCCTTCCTTTTCCCCCAGCATCATTGTCTTCTCTGAGCTTTCCTGTCTTCATCTTTGCCTCTAATATCCTTCCCTCCAATGAGCAGTCAGGCTTTATTTCCTGAAAAATGGACTGGCTGGATCTTCTCGCAGTCCAAGGCACTCTCTGAACTTTCCTCCAACACCACAGTTCAAAAGCATCTATCTTCCTTCGCTCAGCCTTCCCTATGGTCCAGCTCTCACATCCGTAAGTTACTACAGGGAATACCATTGTTTTAATTATGCGGATCTTCCTTGCCAGTGTGATGTCTCTACTCTTCACTATTTTATCGAGGTTGGTCATTACTCTCCTCCCAAGAAGTAAGCATCTTCTGATTTCCTGGCTGCAGTCTGCGTCTGCAGTAATCTTTGCGCCTAGAAATACAAAGTCTGTCACAGCCTCCACGTTTTCTCCCTCTATTTGCCAGTTATCAATCAGTCTTGTTGCCATAATATTGGGGGCTTTTTATGTTTAACTGCAACCCAGCTTTTGCACTTTCTTCTTTCACCTTGATTAGAAGGCTTCTCCGTTCCTCCTCTCTTTCGGCTATCAAAGTGCTATCATCTGTATATCTAAGGTTTTAATGTTTCTTCCAGCAATTTTCATTCCAGCCTTGCATTCATCAAGTCCCGCACATCGCATGATGTGTTCTGCATACAAGTTGAATAATTGGGTGAGAGTATACAACCCTGCCATACACCTTTCCCAATCTTGAACCAGTGTGTTGTTACATGGGACCTACTTTCCGATATTTAAACATCCCCAGCTCCCTCAGCTCCTCCTCATTGAGATTTCATAATTTCCAAATCTTTGATCCTTTTGGCATGTGTTCTAGCTTGTCAATATCATTCTTGACCTGGTAGTTTTGAGAAAGAAACTTATTCTGTGGTTCAACTAAAGGCCTTTCCAAACAGGCCCTATAGCCCAGGATCTGATCCAAGCTTTTCTGTTTATCCCAGATTATCTGGCAACGCAGACACATATAATCCTGTTTAAAGCAGAAAACCTGAGATATAGGGCCTGTTAGGAAGGGCCCTTACTTGTCACCATTGTTTTTAAAACCCACTTCCTTTCATTTCAGAAATCCAGGATAAGCTCGATAAGATGGTGTTCTTCTGGGAAGACATCAGAGCTCGGGCAGAGGAACGGGAGATCAAATTCCTTGATGTCCTGGAACTGGCCGAGAAGTTTTGGTATGACATGGCCGCCCTTTTGACCACCATCCGAGATACGCAGGACATCGTCCATGACCTGGAGAGCCCTGGCATTGACCCATCCATCATCAAACAGCAGATTGAAGCCGCAGAGGTAAGAATCAGAAAGAAAGCTATTTCTGCTATAGGTGAAAGGAAGGAGCTGCTTCAAAGAGCCCAGTGCTATCTTGCGCCTTTTAAAAAGTTTCTATTTTTAAAAGAAGCTGCTGCTACTCAATACATTGGGTAAGAGTAGAGTAATTCTAACTTTGTAACTTATGTTAGCATGATGATTTTTTAGTGTATCTGCATCTCACTGTTATAGTGGTTTGATACCACTCTTCAGTGCCTTGTTTCCATTTGTATATTTAACATTCAGTGAGGGGTTAGACTTCTCTGCCAGAGATTTTTAGTGTTGTAGTTTGTTGGAGTGGACTACAGCTACCTAAGTTTGAAAACAAACACTCAAAATGAGAAGATTCAAAATAGAGAGGTTCTATCCTTTGGCATTGCCCAGTAATCCTTGCAAATGTCTGTCTGAACCTGAATATTGTTATAGCAAAGGTTTTTATGTTTCTCTCTCTGACTTTCCCTACAGACAATCAAGGCAGAAACAGACAGTTTGCACGAAGAACTGGAGTTCATCCGGATCCTTGGGACTGACCTTATTTTTGCCTGTGGTGAGACGGAGAAACCTGAAGTAAAGAAAAGCATTGATGAGGTGGGTCACTGGGGAGGAAAATTGAATTCAACTTGGTACCTAAATACATTAAGGCAAGAAGTCAGAGATATTCTTGGGGGGTGGGGGGGCATTGATCTGAATGAACAAAATCATCCATTTAATTAAAACACTTATATCTCTCCTAATAGAAGAGAATCTCAGGGTACTTTGAACTTTCAGATTAAAGCAATTCCAGGTTCTGAACAACAACACAATACAAACTAAAGACATTATTCGATGTTAAGCATGTTAAAAAGTTACAATATATTTGGTGAAAATAATTATAAAAAGCTGTGGTTTGATTTGGGAGCCAGCATTAGCACCTATGCATAGCAATGTGACAAGGCTCATCCTCTGGTCCAGGGAGCATCCTTTCATTTCCTACAAAAATGCTACTTTTAAGGTGTTTGGGAGAGTTTTGGGGGTCTTGGGGATGGAAGGGGAGTTTACATTACTACGGATGACCCCAAAAGTGTCACTTATCCAAGCAGGTCTGTCCAATGGGTTTTATGGCTGCCCTTCCATGTCCCACTTTGCTCACATTTGTTCCCAGTTGATTCTCCAACTGGCACCATCTGCTGATTTGTTTCTTTGTTGCTCTGCAGATGAACAGCGCCTGGGAGAACCTGAACAAGACCTGGAAGGAGCGCCTGGAACGGCTGGAGGAGGCCATGCAGTCAGCGGTGCTGTATCAGGACACGCTGCAGGTGCGGCATTGGTCTGAAACGGGGGTGGGGAGTGGGGTGACATGGGGCCATAAGAAAGGGGCAGTGGCAAACGAGCACAGGCAGAGAAGCCTGTGCCTCCTGTTGGCTTACAGCTTCAATTGTTTCTGGATGTTTTGAATGACAGGCATTGTATGAACCCTCAGAAAACAGTTGAGATAGACTACCCATATTTACTTGAGTCACGTTTTTGGGCTAAATTGTATTGCTAAAATTGAAGTGAACATTAGATTCAGCGGTGCATTAGCATCACGCACCTAAACTGGCCTGCATTGTTGGGCAAGAGGTCATCCCAGCTAGGCATGGAGGAGGTAGCAGTGTCCATGAAAAGAGTGGTGGAAAGCTTATGGTGGCTGCGAATAGGCTGGTGGGAGAGGAGAGCTGCTTAAAATCATAGAATCATAGAGTTGGAAGAGACCTCATGGGCCATCCAGTCCAGCCCCTTTCTGCCAAGAAGCAGGAAAATTGCATTCAAAGCACCCCCGACAGATGGCCATCCAGCCTCTGTTTAAAAACTTCCAAAGAAGGAGCCTCTACCACACTCTGGGGCAGAGAGTTCCACTGCTGAACGGCTCTCACAGTTCTTCCTAATGTTCAGATGGAATCTCCTTTCTTGTAGTTTGAAGCCATTGTTCCATTGCGTCGTAGTCTCCAGGGAAGCAGAAAACAAGCTTGCTCCGTCCTCCCTATGACTTCCTCTCATATATTTATACATCGCCCTCATCATGTCTCCTCTCAGCCTTCTCTTCTCAGGCTAAACATGCCCAGCTCTTTAAGCCGCTGCTCATAGCTCTTGTTCTCCAGACCCTTCATCATTTTAGTCGCCCTCCTCTGGACACATCCCAGCTTGTCAATATCTCTCTTCTATCTCTGCTTTCCACCAACCTTTTCGCAGTCACCACCACCTCGCATTACATTTGACAGCAAATCTTTATTTGTAATGCACACCTTCAAAATTTATAGCACATTATACTCAAGTAAATATGCTAATTATGTTTGACGGCACTTTATACTTGGGTAATTAGGGAATTACAATTGATAGCACATTATGCTTGATTAAATACACGTAATTCTTAGAGAACAGCAGGATCCAGGATTGTTGAAGGGCCTCTATGGTCTTATCAAAATAGGATGACTCTAGGAATAGCCAGGATTTTATTATTGAAAACAGTGATGCAGGGTAAGTTTCTCCCACAAGAGTGCTTTGCACACAGTTCTGCCCAAAACATAGGCGGGTGAGGAGAAATGTCATTGTCCTGACATGCCCACAAGCTTTACAGATGCTGGGCCACCTTGATGGTTGGTTAGCTGGGTGGTTCCTCCATCATGGGTGTTTCCCTTTCTCAGGCCATGTTTGACTGGCTGGACAACACCGTGATCAAACTGTGCAACATGCCTCCGGTGGGCACCGACCTCAACACCGTCAAAGAGCAGCTGAAGGAGATGAAGGTAGGGATGCGTGTCTATGTGTGCAGAAATTTTCACCATGTAGATGCCAGCAACAGTGTCTCTGGGTCTTGGGGCAGAAGAACATCCATGGATCTGACCCTGGTTTTTGCTTTGTTTTGTTTTTGTTGGCAGGAATTTAAAACAGAAGTGTACCAGCAGCAAATTGAGATGGAGAAGCTGAATCACCAGGGGGAAATCATGCTGAAAAAGGCAGCAGACGAGACAGACAGAGATATCATCAGGCGGCCATTGACAGAGCTAAAGCATCTCTGGGAAAACCTGGGTGACAAAATTGCCGATCGGCAGGTGCGGACAACTCAATGAGTCTAAAGGCTACCTTTAAAGGCCATTATTTCTATTATTGGAAAACCTCTTCTAAGCCCCCAAATGGTTTAGAAACAGCTTGCTGCCTCTTGTACAACTGTGGGATTTCCTTGTCTGCAGAGGAAACTGCCTTTTCTGTGTCAACCTCCAAACTGTGGCACTCCCTGGTTCTTTACAGTGGCCTTATTATTGTCTCTCTTGTAGGCCACTATTTGGCTGCCTTTCTATTTGGTTTTTCAGTTTCCCCTTTGGATTTCAGTGGGCTTTTGAGTATTGTTTGCAAGCCATTCTGATTCTGAGAACCTATAATGAGGTCTTAAATATAAATTAAATAAGAAGCCCTGCAAAGACACATCTACCTCTGACCATAATGGCCTTCCTTTCTCAAACTCCCTCTTCTTGCTCCATTTGTTTTCCCAAAACACAGCACAAGCTGGAAGGCGCTCTCTTGGCCCTTGGCCAGTTCCAGCATGCCTTGGCCGAGCTGATGGCATGGCTGACCCACACGGAGCAGCTGCTGGATGCCCAGAAGCCCATCAAAGGCGACCCCAAGGTCATTGAAGTGGAGTTAGCTAAGCACCATGTAAGTAGCCAAAGTTAAAGTGTCAGTCTGCATAGATGTGGCCAGGAAGGAAGCATGACTGAGGGGATCAAACACTGAATTCACTTCTTACACCTCCGAGCATCTCGGGTGAGAAATCTCGTTGCCTTGAAGTCTCGGAGAGATGGTGCCACTCAGGGAAGATATGCAACCTAAGCCAGTGGTTTTACTAAGGGTGCTCCTTGGCTCCCAGTGGTTACTAGGCCACTCAGATGCCAGTTCTCCCCCCAGACCCCATTCCTAAGGGCTCTTCTGTCCCAAGAGACACTCTGACAATATCAGAGTCAAGCTGGCATGAAGGAATGGGTGAGAGTATTTTGAGAGAACATTCAGTCGATGATGCAGGAGGGCCACTTGGGCGAGGGAGCCAGTGAGGCTCTTCATTGGCCCATGTTTATCTATGTGTGAACAGGGTTATCATACTGCATTTTCCCATGTGCTTTGAATTTGGAGATGAGAGTTTGAATTTCTGTGCCAAAGTGGGTCCTTTGAAAAGTTGGTTCCTATTCTCGGCATGCTTACGAAGTCTCCGCCATGTAGACTGGCAGGAGTTGTTTCCTTCTTCGTGAGCACCACATGAGTTCTGAAGCATCATTTCCCTTCTCTCTCCACTCCAAAACCTCACTAGGTGCTGAAGAACGATGTGCTGGCACATCAGGCCACTGTGGAAACGGTGAACAAAGCCGGAGATGAACTCCTGCAATCCACCGCTGGGGATGACGCCAGCAAACTCCGGGACCGGCTCGATGCAATGGTACTCTGCTGGGAGACGGTGCTGTGTAAGACAGAGGAGCGTGAACAGCAGCTTCAAATGACCCTGCAGCAAGTAGGTGGTCCTGAGTGGGGAGAAGAGGGGCGTGTTTCTATTTGTCCAGAAAGCATTAGAAATAACAGCATTTGAGGCATTTGCTCCCCATTACTCCTACACTCGCTCTAGCTGATCCATGCGTTCTACTGTAAAAAGGCAGGGACAAAAATGGGTCCCATCCTGATGAATTGGGTCATTCCCATTTTAAGAATGGTTTCTAGTCCCAATCCCAACCCCAATTCGCTGCTTTCCTGACTTGCTACATTGAAATTCTGTCCTTTTGGTTTTGAAATCCTCGCCTGATCTCAAGGGGGGTGGGGGGAGGCAGAGATCCTAAAATTAAACTTGTCAGTGATTCTTGCACATCCCACTTGGTTGACAGTGTGCTTTTTGCACGACTTTGTAGGCTCAAGGTTTCCATGGTGAAATTGACGACTTCCTTCAATGGCTGACGAGAATGGAAAACCAGCTGTCGGCCTCTAAACCCACAGGAGGGCTACCGGAGACAGCCCGGGAACAACTGAATGCACATATGGTGAGTCCTGGCTGCTGAACTAGTCCTCAGGGCAAATGAAGAGGTTACTCCCAGTTCAGTATGGAAGGTCACCATATCCACATACATCAAGTCAATTCCAACCCTGTCCTAGAGTTTTTGTGACAAGGTTGACTGGAAAGGCTGCCATTGCTTTCTTTTTGGGCTGAGAGAATGTGACCCAGCCAGTGGGTTTCCATGGGGCTAAGCAAAGACTGAAGTGCTGGCCTCAATCCGGTTATAGATTGATACTCAACCACAACACCACACTGGTCCTGTAGCACACAAGAAATTAGAAGGGGAAATCTAATTCCATGAACCCACCTTCCATCCTGCCATGCACAGCTGTGTAAACTTCCTCTGTTGTCTCACAGGAACTCTATGCCCAGTTCAAAGCCAACGAGACGGTCTTTGGCCAGCTCCTGGACAAAGGGAGGTTTATGCTGCTGGGCCGTGATGACTGTGGTTCTGGATCCAAGACGGAGCAGAGCGTGGCTCTCCTGGAGCAGAAGTGGAACATCGTGAGCAGCAAGATGGAGGAAAGAAAGGTAGCGTGACGGAGTAATGTGTTCACCTAGTGTATATTTGTTATGCCAAGGGCTTCCCCTTCTCTTCCATGACAAGAAATGTCTAAGCCCCACTCCAGAGCATCAGTGGAACAGAGACACAGGGCCACAAAGTTGAGAGGAACGCTTCCCTTGCTTTTGAAACTGTCCAGGGAGCCCCTTTCTTCCTTGGCTCAGCAGGGCATTTGAGTGTTGGCTCTTAATGAAGAAGTCACACTCCCTAGTTAAAGAGTTTCAGTGCAGAATGAACACTATATCTATGGAAGAATAATGGGTCTTTGGACAGTATTCTTTCCTTTTCTTCCTTAACTTCACATCACTCCCTTCTTCCCTTTATTCCGAATCCAGACCAAGCTGGAAGAGGCCCTTAGACTGGCTGCAGAGTTCCAGAACTCCCTGCAGGACTTCATCAATTGGCTGACCTTTGCAGAGCAGAGCTTGAACGTTGCCCCTCCACCAAGCCTCATCCTCGCCATGGTGCTCTCGCAAATTGAAGACCATAAGGTAATGATGCCAAGGCATGTAGCAGTGAATGGGAGGGCAGCTTAGATCTTAAAAATTCAGGTATGGGTTCTGTAATAAGGGACAGAAACGAGGTAGTGTCTTATGGTCATACAGAGAACATGAACCTCTCTTCCTCCTGCACAATCAGATACCCTTATGTAGGTTTACTCTTTCCATGGTGAGGCAGGATTAATTCTTTTGATAAAAGTAGCAAATGAAGGCTGAGAACTGTGAAACATATGCCCAAGGCCTTCTGTTAGTTTCTTGCCCAGTGGTGGAGCATTTGATTTTTAGATCATCTTTCTAGCAGCTTCCTGTGAGCTCTGCCTTGGTTTATACCAGAGGTTCATGTGCCTAAGAAGCCAGGGTGAGCACTTGGAGGGGCCTACCTTTGCTTTCTCTTTTGTCCCCAGGTGTTTGCCAATGAAGTGAATGCCCACCGAGATCAGATCATTGGCCTTGACCAGAGTGGGAACCAGCTGAAATTCCTCAGTCAGAAGCAAGATGTGGTCTTGATCAAAAATCTCCTGGTCAGCGTCCAGTCCCGCTGGGAGAAAGTGGTCCAGCGGTCGGTTGAAAGGGGAAGGGCTCTGGATGATGCCAGGAAGCGAGCAAAGCAGGTGAGAAGCTCCATCTCTGCACCAGTTGAGGACATCTTCATTTTGTGAGCCAATAGCTAAGAATCATAATATAAGGGCTTGCTGTATACTTTAGCAATCATTGGGCATTTCTCAAGAACAATGGAGAGACAAGAAAAGCAATTCAGGAGAGGAAAAGATTGGGTCAAAAAAGAAGGTGCACCATGTGCTGCAACCAAATGGTAGAAACCATGGAGACCTTGTGGGAGACAACTCTGTGGTTTTTTGTCTTATATATATGAAACAAGCAAATAAGTAACTATGATAAGGGGGAAGGACAGCAAGGTAGTGTTTCAGATAAGGGATGTGACCTGAGCATTGGAGTAAATGTTGCAAAACGGGGTGCTGAATGATTAAAAATGCTTTTGCGTACTCTTTCCCATCTCTCTTCCTCTGTAGTTTCATGAAGCTTGGAAGAAGCTGGTTGACTGGCTGGAAGATGCAGAGAACCATTTGGATTCTGATCTGGAAATTTCAAACGACCCTGACAAGATCAAACTGCAGCTCTCTAAGCACAAGGTGGGCAGCCTAGTCTCTGCTACAAGAGGGCCCCAAAATTGTCCATAAACACAGATGTTGGTTAAGGCATGCATTCAGAAAGCTTTCTGTGTTATTTTTTGTAGACACCAGCTTCACCCAAACTTAAATGTTTGTTCCATTTTGGTTTTGTTTTTTTTTTTCCTGAAAAAAATCATTAGGAGTTCCAAAAGACTCTGGGTGGGAAACAGCCCGTTTATGATACCACAATCCGGACAGGGCGAGCTCTGAAAGAAAAAGCTCAGTTCTCAGATGATGGGCAAAGCCTAGACCATCTCCTTGGAGAAGTCCGTGACAGATGGGACACCGTCTGTGGCAAATCTGTGGAAAGGTAAGAGATTGCTAGGGCTTTGTGATTATTACCATTTGTCAAGGGAAAAGGAGACCAAAGGCTCAGATGTGGTCAAGTCACTGCTGAGGGCCTTTGTTGGGGTCCTACTGAACTGAGGGTAGAAACTTTCAGAAATCTCCCTCCCATTGCAACAAAGCAGGCTCTGTGCAGCAGGCCTAGCAGCATGGGTTCAAAAGTCCAGGGCCATAGTTCCTCATTATGAAGCACTGACCACATCCAGAACAAAACTCAAGTTTAACAAGAAAGCAAACCAAGGGGAGACCGCTAAACTCCTGTTTTTCTCCATTGACAGGCAGCACAAACTGGAAGAGGCCCTTCTCTTCTCTGGGCAGTTCATGGATGCCTTGCAAGCCCTAGTTGACTGGCTGTACAAAGTGGAGCCGCAGTTGGCCGAAGACCAGCCAGTCCACGGCGACTTGGACCTGGTCATGAACTTAATCGATGCTCACAAGGTAACATCAGCAGGACAAGAACTGGGGCAGGCCTGAGGGGATCTTCATTTCAGCAAAGCAGTCTTGCAACTGTGTCACATTCAACACTTGCTAATTAACAGCAAAAACCTAGAAGTTCTCAAGCGAAGTGCAGCAGAGCTCTGTTCATAGCCAGTATATTTCTCAGTGATGCAAAGGAGGATTGCTTATCAATTCTGCAAATTATGCAGAAGCTGGGAGGGAGGGACAACACAATGGAAGACAAGAAGGAGGTTCAAAGGGATCCAGATAGCCCCTAACTAAGAATATAGATTTCAATAGAGATAACTGTATAGTGTTGCTTTTGGATGACCAAAAACAAAAAGGCCAAAGATGAAAAATTTAGAATGAAGAAGACCTAGTGTAGCATTTGAGAAAGCCGGCAGGTTTCTTAATATGAGACAGCAGTCTGATGAGACAGTTTTTAAAAATAATGAATGCTGTCTTGAGCTGTATTAACAAGAAGATTTTGGCTAGCTCTTGGGACTATTCTTCTACACCACATGCGGAGCACACTGTGCCCATCTGTTCCAAGAAGGATGTTGACAAATTTGGACACATCCAAAGAAAAGCAGCTAAGATAATGGATAGCCCAAGAACAAAGTTTTGTGACAGCAAAGCATAATGGAACATGCTATATTAAACACATTTATTATTGCATAGAACTTTTTACTCTTGTACTAGTCATAGTATTAACTCCATTTCCCCAGAGGATAAGATGGAAACCAATAGCTGAAAATTGGAACTTGAGAAAAGGCACCCTAACCATGAGGGCTCTGTCAATAACCAGGTTGCTTGAGGAGATGGTGGCCTACTTTACTGGAAGTGTTTAAGCAGAAATTGGACATAGTCCTGAATTATAGAGTCTCATATGAACCATGGGTTGGACTAGATTGTTTGTAGTTTAATCTTGTAGATTTTCCTTCTTTAGAAGAAACCTTTAATGCAGGGAACAGGTTCATGCTACAGCCTCTGTTAGCCAGCAGTGTGCCAAAGCACTTCAGGGATCCTTGCGCAGATCTGTCAATACATCCCCTTCCACTTTTGGCAGGTCTTCCAGAAGGAACTTGGAAAGCGGACCGGTACCGTCCAGGTTCTGAAGCGCTCTGGCCGGGAACTCATTGAGAACAGCCGCGACGATACAACATGGGTGAAAGTACAGCTTCAGGAACTGAGCAACCGCTGGGACACTGTCTGCAAGATGTCTGTCCTGAAGCAAATCCGGCTGGAGCAAGCCTTTAAGCAGGTGTGGGGAGAAGAGAGGAGGGGAAGGCAGCTCCTGTTTACAAACTCATATGATCCAGTTTGGATCCTGATAGTCCTCTTGCTGGGAAAGGGAGAAAAGTGCTGGGACTGGTTTGCCATTGCTAAATACTGTTCTTTTGATTCAAACGATGTTTAGCAGCCACAGTTGAAGTCAAACAATTGAAGGCACTGTTTTTTCTCCCTTCCTGCCAACCCCCAAATTCCTTCTAAAAAAAGGAATTTATCTGAATTTGAAGTCTTCTCTGCATCCATAGAATCCCACATTGCCTTTATTGAGTGGCTGTGTAGCACTAGAGACATTTATAATCATATGCCATTGGCAGGAAAGGTGACTTCCTCATTTCTGAGGCTTTGGTCCATCCTGCAGTTTAGGAAGAAGTATCCAGTTGCTATTTTTGTTTGGTTAAAGGTGACTCAATAGGATGGAAAAATTATTCCTGTTGCTTTCTTGCCCGGTCTCTAAACTGCCTTGGGCCATATTGGTGACCCACTGTAGCCCAAGATGCCATTGCAACTTGGGTGGTTCCTTGCTGTGAATTGGCTACATGTGTTTTCTCCTTTCAGGCGGAAGAGTTCCGGACTGCTGTCCATTTGCTGCTGGACTGGCTCTCAGAAGCTGAGCAGACCCTTCGCTTCAGAGGTGCTTTACCGGATGATGCAGAGGCCTTGCAGTCGCTCATTGACACGCACAAGGTAGGCCACTCTTCCCAAGGTAGCAAAAGGCACGAGGCTTGTGGGAACTGGCTCAGGGATCCCTTACAGGGCACTCAATGACAATACATCCATTTGTGTTGCCAACACAGGAGTTCATGAAGAAAGTTGAGGAGAAAATATCAGATGTGACTGTGGCTGTGGGGATGGGAGAGGTCATCCTAGCCGTGTGCCACCCTGACTGCATCACCACCATCAAGCACTGGATCACCATAATCCGGGCTCGGTTTGAAGAAGTAAGTTATTGGGACCAGTTTGTGGGTTCTGTAAGGGCTCTGCATTCTAGCCCTTTCTGTCTTCTGAATTGTCTTGAGAGTGCTTATTCAAAAAAAAGGAGAGAGAAGGCCCCCATGCCTCCTCCCTCACCTGAGCAGGGAAGCACAGCTAAAGAATATAGGAAATCAATGTCATTCCTAAAATGCTGAGTTGGACTAAGACTCCAGAGACCTGGATTGGAATCCCTCCTCAGCTAGGAAACATACTGGGTGACTTGGACAAGTCCCACTCTTTCAGCCTTGGAGAGGGAGGCTGTTATTTTCTTCAAAATTACAGTAGAGTCTCGCTTTTCCAACATAAATGGGCCAGCAGAATGTTGGATAAGCGAAAATGTTGGATAATAAGGAGGGATTAATGTTAATACTAAGGTATGCATACAATGAATTCTTGTCCCGGTATTGAATGTTTGCCGTATATATGTTGTGCTCCGCCCTGAGTCCCCTTCGGGGTGAGAAGGGCGGAATATAAATGTTTTTAATTAATTAATTAAGGAAAAGCCTATTAAACATCAAATTACATTATGATTTTACAAACTGAGCACCAAAACATCATGTTTTACAACAAATCAACAGAAAAGCAGTTCAATGCACCGTAACATTATGTAGTATGTATTTAGCAGCAAAACAGACAAAGGTTCTTTCTTTTCCCACCCTGGACATTATTCAGGGCAGGAGACAGACTGCATTGGTTAATACAGAAAGTTGGATGAATGAAGATTGGATAAGTGAGACTGTACTGTATATATCTTCATAACAACCCCACCCAAAATGGCCCACGTTAAAATAACATGAAAGCTTTACTTGGTTGCCTCTTCCTCCCTCCTTGATGTGTTGTTTTGTTTTGGTTTTTTTTGCTGCCTTTCCCTCCTTCACCAGGTCCTTGCCTGGGCCAAGCAGCACCAGCAGCGGTTGGAAGCTGCCTTGTCAGAGCTGGTGGCCAATGCTCAGCTGCTGGAGCAGCTCCTGGCATGGATTCAGTGGGCCGAAACGGCACTCATCCAACGGGACCAGGACCCCATGCCACAGAACATTGATCAAGTCAAAGCCCTGATTGCAGAGCACCAGGTAACTTGGGTCAGGTGGTTGCTCTCCTTCCTGCTCCTTTGCTCTGTTTTTAATTGGGAAGGTGATTTGCAGGGATTTGGAAAAAAGGCAATTGCAGCCTCCCTGCATCTTCAAGGGTTGTGGGTGACTTGGCTGCTCCTCCTTTGGCCTGGCCTGGGATCTAGAGCAGGGCTTCTTAAACCTTTTCTATTTGTGACCCCTTTTCACCCGATAATATTTTTTTCACAACCCCTGGTTATATAGGTATATACAAAACAGGTATACAAATCAAACATTTCCTGATAAAATAAATCATAAAGAAATTTATTTTAAAAGAATTTAAAACACATAAAACACATAATTTTACCATTTTTTGAAGATGAAAACAAATTTGCATGCTAATGAGATGGGTGTATTTGTTTATTTTTACATAAAGAATTAAAGCTTGGCTGAGTATTTGCTATTGCTAAGTTTATTATTACAGGATGTAGAGCATTTTTGACATTTTTCATGCCATACTGGCACACTTGGTTAGTAACCTCAAATAGCAGAATATATTATATTGTCTCCCCACCCCGGATTTCTGTAGATGTCCAAAACCACCACTAGGTGGCAAACTACAGAAATCTTTCAGGACTCCCAGTTAAGGGATTCCAACCCACAGTTTAAGAAGCCTTGAATAGGGCTACCTAAATTTAATCTGTTACTACCCAAGTGTCTCAGATCACACCTGCTATCACACTCAGCCATCACACAGTCACACATCCAATCCCTGCAACTAGAAAGTGCCCAAAGTTGTGTTAGCAATGGCTGGTGGAATCTCAAGCTATCCAAAAATCAAAACCAGATGAGATTTGATAGGCCACAGCTCCCTATGTAGCAGAAAGACAACTGTAACTACAGCAGTAACTTCTTCCTTTCTTCTTTATCTTTCCTCCCTCTTATTGCATTTGCCAGTCATTTATGGAAGAAATGACGCGAAAACAGCCGGACGTGGATCGTGTCACGAAAACATACAAGAGGAAAGCCACCGAGCCAAGCCATGGTCCTCTCAGTGAGAAATCACGAAGCAATAGTACGTCAAGGACTTAGCTAGCTTTGGATTTGAGAATAATAAAAGAAGTAAGGCGTTATAGGTCCAGTCTCCAAGAGAACTATGACATATAACATTTTATTGCCCTCAATTCCTAAAGGCTGGTTGCCTGTGATTTCTCAGAAATAATACTTTGCATTGGTCAGGTGTGACTCCATCTTAATAATCTTAATAATAATAATAATAATAATAATAATAATATTTTATTTGTATCCCACCCCATCTCCCCAAGGGACCCGGGGCGGTTCACACCATGAATAAATACAGTAAGATATATAAAATAATCAAATAAGGACATTTCAACTCAATATACAAATAATCACAATAAAAACAGAGCACAAGTAACAAAAATTAACAATAAAATTTCTAAAACATTAGTTCAAAAACTCAGTCATTCCTATGATTTAAAAAGAGCCTACTACCCGAATTGAGGCGTATCCATATAAACAGCCACCTTGTCCATATTAAAGTGATTGACTAATCATCGCCAAAAGCCTATTTAAACAGTCATGTCATCAAATCCCTCAAAAATGTCGTAAGGGTGATTGCTTGTCTAATCTCCCTGAGGAGAGCATTCCAGAGTGGGGTAACGGGGCACTACTGAGAAGGCCCTCTCCCTGGTCCCCATCAGTCCCAAACAAATTCATAAGGGGGGGATGCGGTTGCGTAAATAGGCAGGACCTGAACCGCTTTATAGGTAATAACCTACACTTTGAATTGGGCCTGGAAGCAAATAGGCAACTAGTTGAGCTGCTTCAGGAGGTTGGTATGATCTCTGTGACCCACCTCGGACAGCAGCCTGGCTGCTGATTTTTGTAGTAGTTGAAGCTTCCAAGCCATCTTCAGAGGCAGCCCCACATAGAGTGCATTGCAGTAATCCATACGAGATGGAACTAAGGCATGGACCATCTTTATCAATAAGGTCATACTGTATACTGCAGTATATTCCAGGGCTGAATCTAGCTTTCAGAATCCAAGATCTGAGCAAGGTCAGTTATCTTCTAGCTCTGGTGCACATCTAGGTCTGAGTGATTTTCTACATGCCCCGTGGTTCAGTCATTACTACAATGATTCATTTTATGCTCTCCTTTCTTTGTTAAGAGATCAAAGAAAAAGCTAATGGTTCCAACACCCTTTGGTGGCAGAGTCCTTTCTTAGAGGGGATATGCATTTTCTGTGAATGCAGGATCATTTCTATGAACCGGCGTGATTGTGCTGCGTTCTCCTCTGCCAGGGGGAGACCTGAGCATTAATCTTCTGTGTTTCCTCAAGGCCCTCTTCCTAGAGGGATGTTTCCCTCTCCCTTTGCGCAGCTTAATAATAAATAATAATAAAACTTTATTTGTGTACCGCCCTATCTCCCTGAAGGGGCTCGGGCAGTTTCCAACATATAAGGCAAAATATTCAATTGCCAAGAAGAAGATCATACAGACAGATTAAAATAAAAGCACCATAAAACACAAAAATCCTACTAAAAGACAACAATAAAAATTTAAACCGATTGCAATTATAACTCCATTAGACAAGGTTCAACAAAAACCAATAGCTAGGTCTACAAAATGGGCATGGTCAACTATAAAAGAGCTGGGCATGGGATAGTGCAAACAGCGTATCATAGGACTGGGGAAGTGGAGAAAGTGTAGAACAGAGTACTAACTGACGACCTAGGGACTAATCATTCTCGAAAACCTGCTGGAACATTCAGGTTCTCAGCTCCCTATGAAAGGTGGACAATGTGGGGGCTTGCTTAATCTCCCTGAGGATGTTCCAAAGTCCGGGGGACCATCACTGAGAAGGCCCTCTCCCTAGTCCCCACCAACCATGCTTGTGACGGTGGCTGAAGTGAGAGGAGGGCCTCCCCGGCAGATCTTCTTCTTTAGGGGATTGCTTTATTGCCTCTAAGTATTGTGAGGGTCTTTTCTTTTCTCCTTTATTTCCAGGAAAATCTTTAACCCAGCCTTCGCCTCCTCTGATGCCTGTTCTCTCCCAGTCGGAGGCCAAGAACCCGCGCATCAACCAGCTCTCAGCCCGATGGCAGCAGGTCTGGCTCCTGGCCCTGGAGCGGCAGCGCAAGCTCAACGATGCCCTGGACCGCCTGGAAGAGGTAACCATTCCTATCCCACACAGTGACACCTCCGGCTTAAGCCTTTGACACATGCACCGAGGAAGCCTTTGCATACTACAGGAAGCAAGCTGGAAGGGACAAAAGCAGGTGGGATGCAGGCAAGGTGAAACATTCCAGCAATCTCCAAGGAAACCTGGCAGCATTAACTGTTACCTGACCTGTTTCAAGTGCCAGTTGTCCCCCCCCCCCCCCTCAAGTTTTCTTGTCTGTGGTCATTTCTTCCCTTTTAAGGGAGTGCTTCAAGTAGAGGATCATGGGTGACTTTTCAGGACCACTTCTTAGGATGGGACTGGAGCAGGAAAGGGCTCTTGCCTTCTGTGCAGTTCGAACTGTCAAATCATTTTCTCATTCTTGGTCTTGCAAGAAAGGCCTGTAGGAGTAAAAGCTCCCAAATTTTAGTCAAGTGGAAACAATCAAACTGGAGGCTTTTTAAAATTATTATTTTATTTTATTTTTGCATATCAGCTCTCTTCCTCCCAAAGCAATGTTTGGACAGTCTTGGAAGAGGTTATATCCTCTTGCTTCTTGTGGGATGTAAACTGAAAGCATCTCTCCCTTCCCTTTTTATGATGCTTATGTCCCACTGTCAATACAGGTGTTCATAGGTGGCTTTCTACTTAAAAGTACGGATAAAAGACCAGGAAATTATTCTGGGGACCTGCATTCAGGTTGCCTTCACTGTCTTCTGAAATCACTGGCAAAATCCAGTATGTGGAGGAGAATGCGGCCTCTCCTTCCTGTGCCTTCAGTTTTTCTATGCTTGTTTCATTATGCCTCTTTTAAGGTGAAACCTAACAGTGCCATTTCTCTCCTCCCTGGCAGTTGAAAGAGTTTGCCAACTTTGACTTTGATGTATGGCGGAAGAAGTACATGCGGTGGATGAATCACAAGAAGTCACGCGTCATGGACTTTTTCCGGCGCATCGACAAAGATCAGGATGGGAAGATCACCCGGCAGGAGTTCATCGATGGGATCCTGGCATCCAGTGAGTGCTCTGAATTGTCACTGCATTTTTGCCATTCTTTGCTGGAGAGGTTCTTCTTCTGGATCAGTAGCTGAGCAGCAAGTATCGATGTCCTATTTAGCTTGCAGGCGAAAAGGGATCCCTTCCTCATATTTAGTTCTGCCTCCAGTGCCCCCCCCCCCCCACCCCCGCCAGATCGTCTCATGAAAGTCATTGGTGGGCAGCATCTGGGTGGCCACAGTCTTAAGATGTTGGGGAAAATCATGAATCCCAGAGTCTTTATGGCCAGATGTATTGCTGAGCTAGACAGAACCCTAGTCTAGCATCTTCATTTCAGACCACTCAGAACTCTGTGTTGTCTCTCCTTCAGAATTCCCCACCACAAAGTTGGAGATGACTGCTGTAGCTGACATCTTTGACCGGGACGGGGATGGCTACATCGACTATTATGAGTTTGTTGCAGCTCTGCATCCTAATAAAGATGCTTACCGGCCCACCACGGATGCAGACAAAATCGAGGATGAGGTAAGGTCCTTTTTGACAAGGAAAGCAAGGGGTGGGGGCATAATGCTTCAACAAGGCATGAGGGGCTTGGCCCAAGCCAGACATCCAAAGCAGAATAGGATTTTCAATGCTAATAGCAAAACAGTACAATGGAGAGAGCATCAAATCAAGTCCTTGGGTATGCTGGGCCAATATTCCCATTCAGCATGAAGTTCACGAAATGACCTTAGGCCAGTCAGGGTCTCTTAGACATACTGGGTTGTGGTAAGAAAATGGATCTGCCGCTACAACTGTGGAAGCCTAAGGCTTTGCCTTAGCATTAGGGACCAGCCTCTGTGTCTCCTATCCTTCAGTCCAGTGGATTAACTGCCATCTCTTCTCTCTTCCTGCTGAACAGGTGACGAGGCAAGTGGCGCAATGCAAGTGCGCAAAGAGGTTCCAAGTGGAGCAGATTGGAGAGAACAAATACCGGGTGAGGAGGAGAGCACTCATGGTTTGCATTTGTGACATAACAATTTCCAGAACACTGATTCCAACATTCTACTAGATGTCCCTTCAAGTCCCAACTCCAGAACAAAACACATGGGGATTGGCAGGGAGTGTGCTTGAATGGGAAAGTCTCAGATGGTCAGGTCGGTGGTGACAATTTAGAGAAGTAGGTTTCCTTTCTGAACACAAGAAGGAGCCCTGCTTGATTCCTCAGCATGTCACCTCCACTGTCTTGTTTCTGGCAAAAGAACCTTTGGGAAACTTGGCAGGGCGTGAGTGAACTTGCCCGTCCTGTATTACTTCTGTTTCATGCGGAAGTTCTACTCTTTAGCTGCCATGCAATTAACTATTTAGCTGCCATACAAACAACCGCTACTGAAGGACTCATCCCTCTAAGTGAATCTACCAAACTTTGTCAGGAAGTGGGGAAATTCACATCATGTCACCACTGTTGCCAGCCTGTTCCATTGATCAGTTCTGGGCAGGAAAAAGTGACTTCATTACTGCTTTTCTGAGCTGTTTACGTATGTGCCCTTTTATGTTTCTGCCTGCCCTGAAGAAATTGTTTCAGAAAATGCTGAAAACACATTGTAGGCTCAAAAATGTTCTATGTTCTTTTAGTCTGTTTTGTTTCAAGTTCTTTAAATGTTCTCCTGTCAAGCTGCCATCTCTAACTCTGGTTCATATTTGCCCAAACCAATGAGCTTTTGGCTGAGTCCCAGACAAGATGAAGACCTTGACAGGCCTGGCAAGGAGGAGAGAGCTCTGGCGTAAAGAGTCAAACGAGCCGTTGACTATATGCTAGAGGGCCCAAACTGGACAAAGGCTGCTTGTTGCTGCTCATTGAAATGTGCAGCATTTTCTATTTGTCTGTCAGTTGGAAAGGGAAATAGTCAGAAGTGTGTGCCTTAATCTGTTGAGCCATGTGAAATACTCAAGTGAGTGATACTTGTGGTTAACGAAAACTTTTTTTCACTGTTGCGTTGCTGTTAACTCTGTCCATGTTTTCTCTCCCCTTCTTACTCCTTCTTCTGTGTACACCTTCTTTTTTGTAGTTTTTCCTCGGCAACCAGGTACAGTGTGTGGCTTTTGCAATGCTACCTCTACCTTCTCTTCTAAAGTCGCTTTTCCTTAGAAGAATTGCATGTCTGGCCAACTAAGTGTGCCTTGCCTTCTCATTGCTGTCGGTGGTTGTGCTTGTGAGAATGCTGTGATAATAAGCTTGATGTATTAACTCAGCAAAGATCCTGGTATATGGTGATATTTCGAGCAGGGGATGCAATGAAAGCAGAAGTACAGTGGCTGATATTTGTGCACACAAACAATGTGTGACGGTTTCAAATTTTCAGGCCTTTATAACTTCCTTTCAAGGAAGTCTATTGTATATGAATTGTGTGGACAAGCTGGTTAACAAGGTAAGCAGGGTTGTTAAGCTTTGAAACCAGCTACTCACTAAGTGTACTCACTCTCGGTTACAGAATTTTATGGAAACCATGGCTGAATTGTGGTCCTTTCCAATTCCGCTGGTACTGAAGTCTACTGATGGATCTTGACCACAATATCCAAACGCAATCCAAATACAATCAAACCCAACCTCATAATGTCCAGAGACTCAAAGAACCCTTCGGATACTCAAGACAAAGAAATTAGTTGCTACTTTTTTCAGACTTCCTATCTCTACCTGAAAGTGAACCATTCGTTCATGTGCAAAGGGTTTCTTTCTAGAAGTCAGTCCTTTTGCTGTAACTTTTGAGACTTGGAAGTTCACTGAAGCCTAGTTCTTTTGAAGTTTAAACTTTTGAATGTTCCAAAAGATGAGGTTCCTGGGTTTGGTGCATAGAATCAATGTGTCCATGGTGCATTCAGTATACCAGCATCTAGATGGCTTCCAATTAATTTTTCACTGCTTTTGGAGTGCAAGTGCTGAATTCATTTTGGGTAATTCCCATTCACAATTAGAACTAAACCTTTCAGTTGCCTGCATAGATCTTGGTTTAATAACTCACAATTGCAAGAAGATAAAAACAAAAACAAAAGTTATTCTCCTTTCTGCTTCCAAATCGTTAACTATGGACTGAAGAAATGCATTTGAAATTCATTTTGTTTGTGATATCCTTCTTTCATACTAAATAGTAAAAGATTGGAACATTTAATGCAGGGTGAACTTTGATTATAAGTGTATACTGGATTGTCCATTGGTCAAAGTGGACTTGAATTTCCAAGACTGGGGAAAGAGCAAAGTTAGCATCTTGCAAAAAAAACAAAAACAAAAAAAAGGTGATGAGCTGAAAATATGAAAAATATCTGAATCACTTCGGAAACTGTAATTTTGTTATATAGAAGTGCCCTGTTTCCCATCTGTAAATAGATCTCCCCTTGCAGGTTCATAGGAAAGGTTTCTGAAAAGGCATGATTAGGAATTGGAAGCATGTGCTGGAGAAGCTGCCCTGAGCAGAGTGGGTTTCTGGGCCAGACGGATTTGCTGCATGGTCCTGGGACTTGTTTGGCCAACGCTACAAATTGCAGAAATCTTAGATTACTAATTATCCTGACAATTAATAAGTCTTCTGCTCCTTAACTGCTCTTGTGATTAGCTTCTCTGCCATGGGATGATGGGGTAACGGTGTGTTCCAAACTGGGAATTCAATGGGGCTTCCAAATGGGTGAATGGCTGTTCTATCCAAAGCTGCTGCACTAGAATTCCTTTGCTGATCTTTGCTTGAATATCAACCCACCCCTTTTCAGAATGGACTGCATCAGGACCAACGTGGAGGTGACTCCGAACTGCTCCCCAAAATATGCAAATTAATTGAGAAAGAAGCCTGGAATTTCTATGTTCCAAATAGACTGAGTGACTGAATTGGGCCAAAGGGAGAGGAGCACAGAGATGCGTAAATGCAGCAGAAGAGGATTTTTGGCAAACATGAACATTAGAAGCTGCCTTAGAGAGACAGCTCACTGGACCGTATGTGACCTTCTCTGACTGGCAGTGCCTTCACAGGATCTCCAGGGGGGGTCTTTCCCATCCCCATGTCCTTCTTATAAATTGGGGGATGCTCGAAGTTGATCCTGGAATCCTCTGCTTGCAACAAATGTGCTCTACCACTGAGCCGTTCCTCCACCCAAGGAAGCAGTTTATGATTTTGATTAAGTCCCATTTTAATGGTGCATGAATACCCATCTGCTCTATTTTAAAATACCCTGTAGGAAAGGGAATTCCAAAATCCACACGTGGCTTGCCTGTCCTGCTGCAGTCCCTTCTGGAGAAGCGCATGTGTGCCTTTTGTGCTGCATGATGCCCACTGGTGCCACTGTGTGCTTAAACCTTTCTCTGCTCCCTACCTCCACAGTTTGGCGATTCGCAGCAGTTGCGGCTGGTCCGTATCCTGCGCAGCACAGTCATGGTCCGTGTCGGCGGAGGCTGGATGGCCCTGGACGAGTTTCTAGTGAAGAACGATCCCTGCCGAGGTAAGAAATGCATGCTGTTCGCAGATGTGGGTATTCAGCCTCTCAAGATTCTGGGTCATGAAGGAAGGTTTTTCCTCTTGTCAGCTCAACTGAGAGGCACTGCGGTAGCTGGCATTTAGAGTGGATGGGTGGAAAGTCAGTATCACTTTTGGAGCAGAAATAATGGCCAAGTTTCTTGTGCAAAGTTCCTACTGAAATTTATTTATTTATTTACAGGATTTATATTCCGCCCTTCTCACCCCGCAGGGGACTCAGGGCGGATTACAATGTACATATACATGGCAAACATTCAATGCCATAGACACACAACAGATATAGAGAGACACAGAGGCTATTTAACATTCCAGCTTTTTTATGAGGATATTCTGGCTACCAGGGGAGCTGTCGTGTCACCGTCCATTTGTGACACTGATAAAGTACTTCCTCATTCTTTACATGCTTGCTGGAGGTTTTTATGGCATCGTAAATTAGCCTCCCCATAAGCAGCACCTAAATTTCCTACTTGACAGATGCAACTGTCTTTCAGGCTGCAAAGGTCGACAGCAAGCTATACAAATTGGTCAGAAGCTCACTCCGACCTGGGCTGGCTTCGAACTCATGACCTTTTGGTCAGTAGTTATCTTAATGCAGCTGACTCCCAGCCAACTGCACCACAGTCCCGGTGAAGAGAACTTCAGTGCAAGCCTTGAGAAGGAGAACTTCCTTGTGAATTTTCTCCATCCTACGTTAGTGGTAGCGAGGAAGCTATTTAGATTTTCTGTGGCATGGGTTTATTTACTTGAGAGTAGTAGGGTCAACATGAATGTGAATAAAGAGGAAATAATGGAACTCTTCTCCTCCTACAACCTGTGAATTCTTTTGCTTCTGTAAGCTCTTCTCTTTCAATGCTTCAATTCCCACTTTAGCAGTCCTATCTGGCTGTGTGTTTTCCTGCTCCTTCTTTCCTTTGCATATGTGTATCTTCTCTATTCTAGTTCACCACCCTGGAAGTAAAATAAAACGCTCTGATTCCAGTTCTTCGATTGCCAGTCAGTCTCCAATAGGTTGGCGGTTTTTCTTGGCTTCCTCTTCACTCTCCTCCTGCCAGGAATGGCTTTGCTGCTCAGACCCATCTTCTTCCCTGTTGCCCCTCTAGCCCATTCTGTTGCTTCCTTTGGCCATGCTTTGGCAAATTAAAAAAGAAAAAGGAAAGGTTTGAAAACACTTGCCTTTGCTGGTTTGGGCTGAGAGCAGCAGAGATAGAGTTCTCTACAAGGTAGCGCACAGGTAGCTCAGTTCAGTGTTCATGGCCAGTCTCTTTCCATGGGTTCCAGGTGTATTCCTTCACTTCACCTTGTCCTCCTAGTAGCCTGACCGAGGAGAAAGGATGGGACCCAGTACAAGCATATTTCATTTGATTTGATTTATATCCTGTCTCCCCCCCCCCCCCCCCAAATTGGATCCAAAGTACCAGTTGGGCTCCATTATATCACCTTCTCCAGTCCAGGGCTGGGAAATGTGGGGTCCTCCATAGGTGATTGTTGAGCTGTAGTTCCAGGATATCTAGAGCCGTGGTTTCTGTCCTCCTCCTTTGGTCCCTTTCCCAGCATCTCCCTGGATCCTAAGAGCCCCTTTATATCTTCATGGGTGTTGTGCCCTTGCAAAAGCTGGAAGTACTTGATGCTTTGGAGGACAGTCCTTTGCTTTAGCTTGCTGTCCAGTGCCATATTGAAAACTATCAGGTGGCCCTTCTTCCTTTGTGGGTGGCATAACTGCCTCTGATCCACACAATCCACAGCACATTTAAGGCCCCTTCAGAACCTTTTGCTTGAACTCAGCTGCATGTCGCCTTGTGGCCAGAAAACCCAGACGGTTCCTCTGCTGTCTCTTGGCAATGCTGTGTCCAGCTCCCTTGAAACATTTCTTGAGTGTTGCTGCCAACGTCTAGGTTATCCTGCCACAGGGTGAAACTGTACGTGCTTGCCTTGGATTGGGATGGGGTCTAAGACCTCCCCTTGCACTTTTTGCCTTGCATGGTCTTGCTTCCTTAACAAAGTTGCTCCTGGTTGTCTCGACTTCTGCCTGTTGGGATCATTCTCTTCTTACCCCAAGACTGCAGAAAACGTTGACTGTTTAAGATCAATGAAGCTGTTATTTTGTGGTTGTAGATTAAGTCTCTGCCCACCCATGATGCATTTCCTTCCAACTTCTTGAAAAAATGAGGGGTTGGAGGCACTCCCTTCACTAGACCTCTTCACATAAGGCAAATGTGGGCTGTTCCAGTGAGTGCCCTTGTGGCTGAGCCAGTTCTACTTTCTGCAGTGTTGGGGTGGAAGACAGGTCCCCATCTTGAGTCACTTCAGATGCTCTGTGTCCATTTGGAGGCAACGACACCAAAGATTAAGGGTTGGAGACATGTGTGGCTGTGCTATAATTGATCAGAGACTGATAGCAGGCAAAGTATGAACTGCAGAAGAAGAGTTAGACACTTAGTCCTTCATCTAAGAGGAGGGCCCTTTTACTTTGGCATGATGGAACCAACTGAGAAGGCTAAGATGGTTTTCTCTGCATGAAGTTCAGTTGGAATGAGCCAGAAAGAATCCAAGCTTTTACAAATCTGCACCAGGCTGTCAGAAGCGTGTGGTGTTGCCTGGCTCTGGCGTGCATTTGCTCCTCAGGTTATGGCTCTTTTGGTTCAGATATATTTTGTTCGTCATCGTTGTTGCCGTTTCTTTCTTCTAGCACGAGGAAGGACCAACCTTGAACTCCGGGAGAAATTCATCCTTCCAGAGGGGGCTTCTCAGGGAATGGCACCATTCCGATCTCGGGGCCGGCGGTCCAAGCCCTCTTCACGGGCTGCCTCCCCGACTCGCTCCAGCTCCAGCGCCAGCCAGAGCAACCACAGCTGCACTTCCATGCCATCCTCTCCAGCCACGCCAGCAAGCGGCACAAAGGTGAGGGCATTTGCTCATATTGGAAAATGCTCCTTTCCCCTCAGGTTCTCTCCTTGGGTTTTGGTTTAGTTTCCACCCTGAACATTCTCCTTTAATGGAGAATGGAGCAGGGGACATATAAAACATCTCTTGAAAAGCAAAATGTGTACTCTTGAGCCAAGGCTGCAGGCTCTAAGCAGAACAGGCCTCATGGGCCCAAAACCCTTTCTGCCCTCCTGTTTCCCTCACTCAGTCAAGCACACTCAGGAGAGGCAAGGTGTGAGAGCTGGCGGGTCCTAAATTAAGCACACAAGCGGGTGTTTTTCAACATGCCCCGGAGGTGTCCAGCTAAGTCTTGATGATATGCAGTCCACCATAGATCTCTCAGCCACTCTTATTTAGTCATGCCTATAAAATGCTGCCCTAGTGAGAGTGAAAAGGCGGAGGCCTGTGTCTCACTTCTTCCCTCCACTCCCATTGTATCCGTCCTGTGCTTCATTTTGTGTCCTGGTTTCTGTGACCACTGAGCATGTCTCCCTCCGTTTCCTCCCCTCTCGTTGGCTGGATCAGATGTCCATGCCAGTCCCATGGACAGAGCCCAGACTCTGTCTGTCCCCTCATTGTGTCAATGTGTGTGTTTTGTTGTCATTATCCACCACTGTGTTGTTTTATTCCAGGGTTTATTTTCTGTTTTTGTTCCTTTCCATCTTGGATTCTCCTTTCCCCCTCCTGCTCGCTCGCTTCCCCTTCCCCTCAACCTCTCTTTGGATTTTCCATTTCACAGACTCCGCATCACTTCACTCGTTCTTATGACAAACCCTGGTTGGCAAACAGCAAGCCAGGGACCCCCTCCTCCCAGAGGGGCCACAATAGCGCTGACCTCCGCCTGTCTGCTTCTGAGGTAGAGTATGGCTTCCCTAGGCCAGCGCGAGTGGCGAGAAGAGGTTGCGCGTGTTGCTTCCGTGGCTCTAGTAACGCTTGGTAACCTCCTGAAGGCAAGGCTGGCGTGCTTTTCGCAGGCTTCTCACCTGGATTTCTTTCTTTTTTAATGATTCTTTTTCTTTAATAAAAAAATATTTAACACAATAGAATTACATTGTTGCATAGCCTGTTCTCAATCTATCCCCCCCCCCCCCCAAATCATTCTCAGACTTCTATACAAATACAGCTCTGTCAGTTCTGCAGTTAATTCTTGGACCAGTGGCCCATTTTTGCTCTGCACCACGGTCTTGGAGAAAAAGCTCCATCTGTACTTGAACCTTGCTTCTCTGAGTGCTCTTGTCATTGGTTTCTATTCCTGCCAGAAAAGGAGATAGCACCATATTCTACTGCTGAACAACTCTTTTGGTCAGGAAGTTCTTCCTAATGTTTAGGTGGAATCTTGTTCTCTGCAATTTGAATTCAGTGCTTTAATGTGTCATAGCCTCTGGAACAGGAGGGAACAAGCTGCCCTTCTCAGTACAAGGAGAAATATTTAAACAATGTCTGCTCTGCCTTCTTTTCTCCACATATCACATTCCCTATAGCTCCCTTAGCCACTTCTCATAGGGTTTTATAGTTCCAAACCTGTGATCATTTTGGTCATCCTTCTCTGGACATGTTCTAGCTTGCATTTTCACATCCTTCCTCTGTGCTGTAAAAGGCATGTCGGTGGGACCCCTTTCTATTTCCCCAGTGTGTCCGCCATGTTCTAAGCCAGGACATTTGGGTCTAGCAGAACTTCTGCTGAGAGACAATGGCAACTGCAGTCGAAAAACACCTGTGGAGCCATTTTGGTTCTGCATAGTGATTTAGTCACCCAGCTAAACCCTTCCAGGGCATCCTCTTGTCACACAACCTATTTAGCCAACTGCACCTTCCTCCAGAAGTGCTGGGAAGGGGGGGGGGATTTCCCCGTTTCCCACAAGGGCAGTAAACAGTGGTCTGCTTTAACAGCCTGGCTTTATTCTTCTTCGTTTGAGACACAAAAAGAGCTTCCTTGGCATCTGTCTGCTTCTCTTTTTCCCTTTGTCCTGCAGCACCTTAAAGGTTGGGATCAATTGGGAGTGGAGGGAAAAAGGGGTCAGCCAACCATCTTCCTTAAGGGAAGCAGTCAACCAAACAACAAACTCTTCAAACGCAAGTCCTCTTTGGGGCTTTGTGGCTGTTGTGCAGGTCTTGTGCCGTAACAAAGGCAGACCCCCCACCCCTGTGCCACATGGGTCATATCAGCGCCCAGTACATTTCTGTGTGACCTTTAAGATGTTGTGGGAAAGCTGCAGCTTTGCTCGTGGAGCACAGACACCTTCTTTGCTTCTAAACTGCATTTTAAACACTCAATTCACTGCTTGAGAAAAACTTGATTTCCCCTTTATTGTTTCAAGGTGGCGCCGTCTTCCAGTAGCAAGCTGAAACGGCCCACTTTCCACTCAAGCCGAACATCACTGGCTGGGGATACCAGTAATAGCTCTTCACCAGTTTCTTCGGGTGCCAAAACTAACCGGGCAGGTAAGTGCCGCTGAGGAAACAGAATATGGGCTGCATGCACAGAGAGGCAAGAATGTATCCCACAGCTACGTCTTCCCCAACCGTTGTTTTGTAAGAAGCGCAGTCCACTCACAACAACACAGGCGTGTCATCACAGACAGAGATGAGCCAACTGCAATGGGAGCTGGAGTCCAACAACAGAAGGGAAACCTATCCAGCAAGAGAAAGTATTTACTAAGACAGTTAAGCAGGGGGGGGGGGGGGGGAGAGAAGATAATCTTGTATCAGAAGGGCTGCATCAGACTAAAGCCAGCTCCTGTGGAAGATGGGCCACTTACAATGGATGGGAAAGCACTTCTTAAGCCACAGACAGGGAATGTATTTGTGTTGTTCACTACACAGGATGGAGCCCCCGGTGGCGCAGTGGGTTAAACCCCCTGTGCCGGCAGGACTGAAGACCGACAGGTCACAGGTTCAAATCCGAGGAGAGGCGGATGAGCTCCCTCTATCAGCTCCAGCTCCTCATGCGGGGACATGAGAGAAGCCTCCCACAAGGATGATAAAAACATCAAGTCATCCGGGCGTCCCCTGGGCAACGTCCTTGCAGACAGCCAATTCTCTCACACCAGAAGCGACTTGCAGTTTCTCAAGCCGCTCCTGACACGACCAAAAAAACAAAACAAAACAAAACTACACAAAATGATGGGCCCAGTTTCAATGGCAGTATCTTTTACTACGCAACTTGATAAGAGATGCACAATGATTTAATGAGCTATCATGTTTAACAAACCGTTTTGAGACAGACACAAATTTTTAAAATTGACCCAAAAATAAAGAATATCTCATTGGGCCTTATGTTGCAGGGTTTCAGTCTTGTAAACGACTGAGCCCCGTGGTTGTTTGTACACAGTGAGGAGCATCTGGCGGTATGCTTGGAGCTTGAATGAATTAAATGAATTGTTTATTGTACCAGCCATAGGCCATGACATCAAATAATATACAAACTTTAAAAGTACAATAAACACTTTCCAATATAAACATTAAAACGTATTCCATACACTGGCTCTTTAACATTGTAGTAGCACAATAACAAATGTCTGATTTGTATCATCCCAAACTATCTCTATTTCCATTTCTAGCCTCCGCTGTGGACTTTGCTAAATTTAGCTCGGATTTTTTGGGCTGAGACTGCAAATGTGGTAACCTTTAATGTAGGAGTCCACAAACTTTTTAAACAGAGGGCCAGGTCACAGTCCATCAAACTGTTGGAGGGCCGGATTATAATTTGGAAAAAAAAAAAACATGAATGAATTCCTATGCACGCAGGCAGGGAGGCTCAATGAGGCAGCTGGCCATCAGCCAACATATGAGACATAGATGTCCAACCTCCCCATAGGACAGTGTTTCTCAACCTGGGGGTCGGGACCTCTGAGGGGGTGTCAGAGGGGTCGCCAAAGACCATCAGAAAACACAGTACTTTCTGTTGGTCATGGGGGTTCTGGGTGGGAAGTTTGACCCAATTCTGTCATTGGTGGGGTTCAGAATGCTTGTTGATTGTAGGTGAACTATAAATCTCGACAACTGCAGCTCCCAAATGTCAAGGTCTATTTTCCCCAAACTCCACTGGTGTTCACATTGAGGGTTTTTTTTGCCAAGTTTGGTCCAGATCCATCATTGTTTGAGTCCACAGTGCTCTCGGGATGTAGGTGAACTACAACTCCCAAACTCAAAGTCAATGCCCATCAAACCCTTCCAATATTTTCTCTTGGTCATGGGAGTTGGGTGTGCCTATGATCACCCATAGGCCAACCTAGCCAAGAAACCTCCTTGTCTGTTTGTCTTTGATCCCCCCCTCCCTCTGTTTTCCATTTGCCTATTTGTGGCAGCGGCTAAAAAAGCACCTGCTTTTCATATTTCCAGACCCAAAGAAGACCACTAGCCGCCCAACCAGTCGGGCTGGGAGCCGGGCCAGCAGCCGCCGGGGCAGCGACGCCTCAGATTTCGACCTGGAGACCCAGTCTGCCTGCTCCGACACCTCAGAGAGCAGCGCCACTGGAGGGCAAGGGGGCTCCCGGCGGGGCACTGGGGCCAAACCCTCCAAGATCCCAACGATCACAAAAAAGACGCCTTCCGCCAACACTGCTGTCAGCCCCAAAATGCCTGGTGCTAGGAGATAACATGGCATCCATCATATTTCCTGCCTGGCAAAACTGACATTAAGAGAAAGGACCCAGCTATTGAAACACCCTGCTGGGTGCATATTTATTCTAGATGGAAAAATATATATATATTGTTTAAAGTTTAAAAAAGTTGTCAAGCTGCCTTATTTTGTTCTGTTAATTTTTTTGTAAGTTACTATTTTCATGTGAATATTTATGTAGATAAAACTTGCCTTCTGGTGACCTTTTTTGCGTTTGGGTCGGGGGGGGGGGGACTGAGACAAGCAAAAGGTCAGGATGTGAAAATGTACAAACTAAACCATTATAAATAGGATTTCTGTGCAGCGCAGGAGCTTTATCCTGCTTTATCTTTTAGGATTGTTTCCTAAAACATTGTTATGAGAAAACAACGTTTCACTTGCTGTCCCAGCAAGTTATTGAGAAAAGCAACACAGGACTATCCAGCAGTGTTCAAGGAACTCTCTCTTTCTTTTTCTTTTTTTGTGTAAATCTTGGATACCTCAAAAAGAGAGAAAACATGCAGCAAGGGAACCTGGGGCTTCTGTTTCCAGTTTTTTCTAAAAAAAAGAATTCCTGGTTTTACCTGAAGATTGCAACAGAGTGAGTTTGAACAAACATTTGCACAACTTTTGTTCCACTAAATGAACTCACTAAGAAAAACAACAACACTGTATACTTATAGCAACGTGCAAACGCCTCATCAGCTGCTAGGCTTTTTAAAAGGATAACTGATCCTGTACTTTGGGGGGGGGGGGGTGCAGGTGTTCAACTTGAAGCTGCCAAAAATGCCAGAAGATTCCTTGGGCCTGAGGGACCCTGGGCACACATCCCTTTGTTTGGCAATGGGGCAGCAATGGGGTACTGCTCCAACAGCTGCAAAAGCAACAGCCCCCCCCCCCCCCCCACCTCTCCTCACTTTCTAGTTCATAGACTGCTATGGGACAAGTGGCGGACTGCATTGTTTCCTATTTATTCTCTTGCCTCTGGACTGAGCCTGGCCACAGGAGACCCTCCGCTCCAGGGAAGAGCTGCCTTCAAGACGCACAGCCGCTTAGGAGTTTTAAAAAGTGTATCACCAGCAGCCCCCCTCCTTCGCCAGCCTCCACTCTCACACACAAACACACACTTTTGTATGCGCCCCTCCACTTTTCTTCCCTTTGTTGCGGGGTGGGGTGGGTGTGTGAAAGGGAGGAATGGAAAAAAACGCTAAATGTGTGTGACCCTAAAGCAGGGGGAGGGAAGAGATGGGGCAGGGGCTACTTGGTCTTCCTGTATTTATTACCTTGTACTCTTTTTCCCTTGCTCTGACTGACCATATTGCTGTGTGATTCTCAGTTGGTTGATTTGAGCCAGAACCTGAAGCTCTACCAATGAATTGTTTTAAAAGAAAAAGACTCTTTTTGTATTAAAATTGCTTGCAGTAATAATAAGCAACATGTCTCTTGCTTTGTGCTGCACAGAAAACCGCCAGATTGAGAGGGAATTTGTGTGTGTACATGGGGGGGGGGGGTGTCCTTACTGCCCTTTCCTTCCATAGAGAAGACTAACCCAGGGACCTTCTCTGTGGTGGTTTGTGTTTGTGCAGGCCTTCAAGGAACCTATCCACCTATGGCAACCGCATGATTTCCACAGGGTTTCTTAGGCAAAGAACATTAAGGGGTGCATGTCCATTCCTTCCTCTAAAATACAGTCTGCACAACATGGTACTCATTAGCGGACTCCCATCCAAGTACTAACCAGGGCTAATCATGCTTAGCTTAGTTGCTCAAAAATCAGTTGTAAACAATGGGATCGTTGGTCTCTCAGCCAAGGCTGTGAGGGTACTTGGCTCCAACCTCCTAAAAGTACCATCTTGGACTGCTACAGAGCTGGCCTCAAGCAAAAAAAACAATATGGCACCCTATTGTCTATTAATTTATTCCCAATGCTCGCTGTAAAGCTCCTACCAAAGCAAACACAAGCATGTCCCTGACATTCTTGCAGAATTCAGCACGACATCTGGGAAAATGGAGGAGGTGGTATAATGGGTCCCCAGCCAGTCCAACAACATAAGTTGTCTTGATAGGTCACAGCTGCAATGGTGGTGTGTGCTCTGCACATGCTCAAGGACACTTTCATCTATAGAATTCACACCCTCAAGTTAGGACCTTACGCTGCTCAGACACAGACCTCCAAATTTTAATGGTAGTACTAGGTTAAGAGTGGAAGCCTTTGCAAGACCAATGAGGCAAGGTACAGGTAAGTGCTGGAACCCCTCTGAACAAATTCTGTCCCCCAAAAAGCCCCAATGATAGGCTCATCTTAGGGTCATTATAAGTCAGAAATGATTTGAAGGCACAGAAGATAACTGAGACCAGGGAAGCTGTTATTGAGGAAAAGATACCTCTGTTGCGAAGGGAGCAGAAGTTTATAAGATGTCAACATGACTCAAGTAAGCTGTTTTGCCAAAAAGCCAACCCCAATGAAGGCAGGCATGGAGAAGCACCCAAGTTTCCCTACAAAAACTTATCAGAATGTGCAATACTTCATCGCGGTTGTCAAAGGAAAACATTTCCATCCGCAAAGCAAGGAGAATTCTAATTTGGGGGCAAAATAGGATACTACCCTGTAAAGGTAAAAGTATCCACTGACATTAAGTTTAGTCATGTCTGACTCGTGGGGGTGATGCTCATTTCCATTTCTAAACTGAAGAACCAGCACTGTCCATAGACGCCTCCAAGGTCATGTGGCCGGCATGACTGCATGGAGCATCGTTACCTTCCCAAAGAAGCAATACCTATTGATCTACTCACATTTTCATGTTTTCGACCCGTTGGGTTGGCAGAAGCTAGGGCTAACAGTGGGAGCTCACCCCACTCCCCAGATTTGTACCGCCAATAATACGGAGGCAAGCAATGTGTGGAAAGAAAATGCTCACAAACCCTGTACTGCAAGAGTTTACCTTCCCTAATTCTTCTAATATTTGATAGCTTTAGTATACTAAGGAATTGAAGTTTTGAGTCTTTTGTAGTAAGTCTATCCTTTTTTGTGCATTTCTGAGCAAAATCAGTAGCTCAGTGGTTTAACCCACTGCGCCACCAGGGGACACTGGATACCAGCCACCTAACCTCCAAATTCCCTCCCCATCAATAAGGAGGCCCAGGGCAGATTCCTAACCCTTCAAAAGGGATGAAGTCAGGTGGTCCACTTGATGGAATGGCTCTTCCTCTGGCCATTCCACGGATATGCCTCTCTGGAGCCTTCCTGCTCCATCCCAGTGGGCTGCAGCCGCAAACTCATTCCAGGTTTAAGAAAGGGAGAGGAACTGTGTAGCTTTCCTCCAAATGTCACAGAACTTTCAAATCCCAACATCCTTGACCACTGGTTACATTGGTCAAGACAGCTGGGAATTGCAGCCCAATATCTGGAGTCTAGATTTGGCTCACCTGTAGCTGCAAAAGAACAGTGTGAAGGAGGCTTCGTCTACTACAGCGTTTCTCAACCTGGGGGGTTGGGACCCCTGATTGGGTGGACGAGGAAGTGTTACAGGGGTCACCAAAGACCATCAGAAATGTTCTGTGTAGTAAGTGGACATGGAGGTTCTGTGTGGGAGGTTTGGCCCAATTCTATCGTTGGTCAGGTTCAGAATGTTCTTTGATTGTAGGTGAACTATAAATCCCAGCAACTGCAACCCCAAATGTCAAGGTCTCTCTTCCCCCCAAACTCTACCAGTGTTCACACTTGGGCATATTGAGTATACCTGCCCAGTTTGGTCCAGATCCATCATTGTTTGAGTGCACAGTGCTCTCTGGATGTAGGTGAACTACAACTCCCAAACTAAAGGTCAATGCCCACCAGAACCTTCCAGTATTTTCTGTTGGTCATGAGAGTTCTGTGTGCTAAGTTTGTTTCTATTCCATTGTTGGTAGAGCTCAGAATGCCCTTTGATTGTATGTGAACTATAAATCCCAGCAACTACAACTTCCAAATGATAAAATCAACCCCCACCCCACCAGTATTTAAATTTGGGTGTCTGGGGTATTTGTGCCAAACCTGGTTCACTGCGTTGTTTTATGAGTTCGGAAAATAAACGGCAACAAGTGGAATTCCTTAAACAGAGGGGTTGACCGCTCCCTGTAAGTTACACCAGTCTGGCTGCAGCTTGTTGGACAGGTTGGAATTTCCAGGCCGTCTTCAAGGGCAGCCCCACATAGAGCACATTGCAATAGTCCAATCTAGAGGTAACTAAGGCGTTGACCACCGTGGCCAAATCCGACTTCACAAGGTACGGTTGCTGCTGGTGCATGAGCTTCAATTGTGCGAAGACCCTCCCAGCCACCGCCGATGCCTGCGCTTCCAAGTGTTAGCGCTGAATCTAGGAGAACCCCCAAGCTGCGGACCTGTGACTTCAGGGGAAGTCAAGCACAGGTTGCCACCCTATACCTCGATCTGGCCAACGATTGACCTGGAGGACCTCTATCTTGTGAGGATTGATCCTCAGCTTATTCGTCCTCATCCAGACTGTCACAGCGGCCAGGCACTCGTCCAGCACCCAAGGGGCTTCCTTGGAGTTAGGTGGAAACGAGTAGTAGAGTTGGGCATCATCTGCGTAGAGACGGTACCGAACTCTAAAACTCCGGATGACCTCACCCAGTGGTTTCATGTAGATGTTAAAAAGCATGGGGGACAGAAACTAAACAATGTATAACAAATGTATTGAACTATGATAAAATAATTTTAATTAAAAAAAAAAGAAATGTCAGGAGATAATGTTTCTAGAACATGGCTATACAGCCTGAAAAACTTACAGCAACCCAGTGATTCTGGCCATGAAAGCCTTCTACAGCAGCAAAAATCATTTTATGGTTGGGGGTCACCACAACATGAGGAACTGCATTAAAGGGTTGCAGCATTAGGAAGGTTGAGGACCACTGCGTTACCTTGTGGCATCAGCCCTTCCTAGCTGAGGGCTTCTCTGCTCTGCTGGGCTCCTCTCCCAGGCCAGGGAATTGCTGAAATGGGGCGGGACAGCCATGAGGGCAATGGGAGCGCCTCCTCCCTCCCTACAGAGTGAATGAGTGAGTGAAATAGGCGGCTGGGCCACCCTCCCTTGCCTGTCCCAAGGCAGCCTCTCTCTCCTGCAGCTGGAGCCAAAGAGTCAGTGGCAAGTGGCTGGGACTCTCCTTCTCACTCACCTGTCTCCAGCTGGAGGAGGCAGGGCAGGGGCCGTCCCCCTGGCCCCAAAGACCCTCCTGCTTAAAGGGCCCCACCATGCGACTCCCAGCGGTGCTGCTGCTCCTTGTCCCCCTTCTCTTCCTCCCAGGGCTCCTGCTGGCAGCTACTTCTCCATCCTCCTCCTCCTCATGCCACCACCAGCAGCAGCATCCGAATCGCCACCCTCTGCCTCTCCCTGCGCATCACCGGCGGCTGAGCGGGCGCCAGGTGCAACGCGAGATGCAGCGGGAGATCCTGGCACTGCTGGGTCTCCCGGGGAGACCCCGGCCAAGAGGAAGAGCCCTCCTGCCACCCCTGCCCCCTTCCTCCTCCTCCCCGGCCACCAAGCGCCGACGCCAGCCCCGTCCCATCTCGGCCGCAGCGCCGCTCTTCATGCTGGACCTCTACCGTGCCATGGCCAGCCAGGAGGAAGATGAGGAAGAGGAAGAAGAGGAGGAGAGCAGGGGGCAGGAGCGGAGACCCTGGAGACCCTCTGCCTGGCCACCTCCGAGGAGGGCTGCCGACACAGTCATGAGTTTCGTCAACTTGGGTGAGTCCCTTGGTGCAGGCGTGGCAGCCCCTCACCCTTGTTCCCTGCCCTCCATCTGTTTGCTTTTCCAGGGGCAGATGGTTAGACTGGATGAACTTTGGGGATCTCTTCCAACTCTAGGTTCCTTCTGTTTTTTTAAAAATATATATATATATACTTCCAAAGCAACCTATTGTGGGTTTTTCTTGGCAAAATTTGTTCCTAAAGGGGTTGCTTTTGTCATCCTGAGGCTTTTTTTTTTTGTAAGGAGCCACTTGAGAAACTGCAAGTTGTTTCTGGTGTGAGAGAATTGGCCGTCTGGATGGGGCGTCTGGATGTTCTGTCATCCTGTGGGAGGTTTCTCTCATGTCCCAGCATGAGAAGCTGGAGCTGACAGACGGGAGCTCACCCCCAGGGGGCGTCCGGATGTTTTGCCATCCTGTGGGAGGTTTCTCTCATGTCCCAACATGAGAAGCTGGAGCTGACAGATGGGAGCTCACCCCCAGGAGGCATCCAGATGTTTTGCCATTCTGTGGGAGGTTTCTCTCATGTCCCACCATGAGAAGCTGGAGCTGACAGATGGGAGCTCACCCCCAGGAGGCATCCAGATGTTTTGCCATCCTGTGGGAGGTTTCTCTCATGTCCCAGCATGAGAAGCTGGAGCTGACAGACAAGAGCTCACCCCCAGGGGGCGTCCGGATGTTTTGCCATTGTGGGAGGTTTCTCTCATGTCCCAGCATGAGAAGCTGGAGCTGACACGACGGGAGCTCACCCTGCTCCTCGGATTCAAACTGCGGACCTATCAGTCAGCAGACCTGCCAGCACAAGGGTTTAACCCATTGCACCACTGGGGGCTCCCACCTGAAGCTGAGAGTATGACTTGTCCATGGTCCCAACTCTTTGTAGATTGGGCATGGAAAAACTTTGGTCCTCTAGGTGTTTTGGACTGCAATTTATTTTTAAGTAATTTTTATTGATAAGAATGTTTTATATATACATTTAATATTTTGTGTGTGTGGTGTGTGTGTCAGGAGCAACTTGAGAAACTGCAAGTCACTTCTGGTGTGACAGAATTGGCCGTCTGCATGGACATATGACCAGGGGATGCCCAGATGTTCTGATGCTTTACCATCCTTGTGGGAGGTTTCTCTCATGTTCCTGCATAGGGAGTTGGAGCTGACATAGGGAGCTCATTTGTGCTCTCCTCAGATTTGAACTGCTGACCTGTTGGTCTTCAGTCCTGCCAGCACAAGGGTTTAACCCATTGTGTCACTGGGGGCTCCCAATATAAAATATAAAAATAGGGGAAGAGGACAACGGAATCGAAAGGTTGGGTATAGAACAGGCATGAGCAAACTTCGGCCCTCCAGGTGTTTTGGACTTCAACTCTGGAATTGGCTGTTAGGAATTGTGGGAGCTGAAATAAAAAAAACCTGGAGGGCCAAAGTTTTCCCATTCCTAGAATAGAGTGAGGAATCGCTATCACTATTGGGGATCTAAAATATATTACTTCTAGGGATATGAATTAGGAAGGGGGAAAACTGAAGGAAATGGGGAATTTGTTGACTTCCAATCTTCTTCATCATGGTTAAATAGTCTTACTTTCTTTCTTGGTAATTACTGCTTCCCCTTTTCGCCATTCTTCCAAGTGGAAACAGTCTCTCTCTTTAGCTCTCAATAAGCTATATTATCAATTTCCTCTTCTCTTCCACTAGGCTGTTATGAATTGTGGGAGTTGAAGTTCAAAACACCTGGAGGGCCAAAATTTGCCCATGACTGCTTTAGATTCTAGAAGATAGAACAGATGTGTCCTTTGCTGCTCCAAGGACGAAGTTAAAAGACACTGGCCATAAAGGTCAGAAAAGCAGATTTCAGCTTAAATATTAGAAGAAATGCCTAACAGTAAGATTCACCAATGGAACTTTGAAAGCTTGTTTGACATATTTGCTGATTATGGTTGGACCCATAAAGGTAATGTGCTTTTGTGGATTTTGTTGTATTTTGCTGCAGGCTACCCCTAATTAAGTTTTCTAGTCCTTAGACATAAATGCAACCTAAAAGATGAACTGCCATTTCTGGAACCTTCCAAAGAAGCAATTTACCACCTTTTTTGACCAGAGAAAAGAGGGCTCATCTATTTTGGGGGCCCCAAAACAGACTTGAGGAATACATTTCCCCCTCCCCCCCACGGGCTTATCTTTGCTCATACCAATTTTGGGCAGCCAGAATGCTTCTTCCATGACTACCAACAACCCACAAAGCTTGAGAACAAAATGCTTCCCAGCTTTCACAAAATGTTGTTTCTCAACTGTTTTTAACTCCATGTTGTTGTTGCATGGCCCAGCCAGGACACAGAGGATCACCTCTAGGGAAAACACTCACATGGAAACACAGAGGATTCAATGAGTCCTCCCCTATATACACAGTTGAGGATCCCTGCTGATCAGGCAAAAAAAAAAAAAAAGGAATATGGGTTCAAGAACAGAGCAAGGAGTCAAAAGTGGGGGCTACTTATGATACTTATGATATTGAAACATTTAAACCCAGGACACCAAGTCACACTGTTCCGCACTGCAAATAATGAGGCACTATTGGAATCCAGTCGAGCGGGTTCTTGCGCTTCTGAACCTGCTGACTGGATGAAACTCAGTTGTGCGATCGGCACATTTCTGGCTGTTCCTTCGCAAGCATCCCTTACTTGCAATTTTTGAATTGGCCCTTGCTCTTAAGGGTGTGCAACAGGTAACTCACCCATCAGGCACAGATGGGAAGAAAGTGCACACAAATTGAAATGTCATTTTGGTGTCTGAAGCAGCCAAAGGCTGCCTTTCCTCTCACATGTCCCTGCCCCAATAATTAATATGTGCAATAGTATTAATTGGAAAACTTAGCAGTGATGGCTGTTTGACAATGGAATGAGCTACCTCAGAAGATAGTGGATTCTCCTCCATGGGAGGATTTTAAACAAAACGTGGACAGTCCACTGTCCAGGGCACTTGATCTGTGGATGCCTGAACTGGCAGTGTTGGTCCAGGTGACACTCAGAGTTGCTTCTACAGTGTTAGTTTGTCATCCCTTAGCATCTCACAACCAGATATGTTCCTTCAGCTAAAACAACATTTCTCAACCTGGGGATCGGGATCCCTGGGAGGAGGTAGCGAGGGGGTGTCAAAGGGGTTGCCAAAAACCATCAGAAAACAGTATTATCTGTTGATCATGGGTGTTCTGTGTGGAAAGTTTGGTCCAATTCTATTGTTGGTGTGGTTCAGAATGCTCTTTGATTTTAGGTGAACTATAAATCCCAGAAACTACAACTCCCAAATGTCAAGGTCTATTTTCCCCAAACTCCTCCAGTGTTCACATTTGGGCATATTGAGTATTCATGCCAAGTTTGGTCTTGATCTATCATTGTTGAGTCCACAGTGCTCTCTGGATGTAGGTTAACTACAACTCCAAAACTCAAGATCAATGCCCACCAAACCCTTCCAGGATTTTCTGTTGGTCATGGGGAGTTCTGTGTGCCAAGTTTGGTTCAATTCCATTTGGTGGAGTTCAGAATGCTCTTTGATTGTAGGTCAAACTATAAATCCCAGCAACTACAACTCCCAAATGACGAAATCAATTTTTATCCCCAACCCCACCAGTATTCAAATTTGGGCGTATGGGGTATTTGTGCCAAATTTGGTCCAGTGAATGAAAATACATCCTGCATATCAGATTACATTACGATTCATAACAGTAGCAAAATTACAGTTCTGAAATAGCAACAAAAAAATTTCATGGTTGGGGGTCACTACAACATGAAGAACTGTATTAAGGGGTCGCAGCATTAGGAAGGCTGAGAAACACTGAACTAAAAGGATGCCAAGTGGTGAGAATGTTAGATAGAAGTCAAATACAGAATGCATCCAAATGAACAAAAATACAACCCAGAAGAAATGGCAAGTAACAGCCCACCATGGCCAAAGACTGGGAAGAGGGATGACACAAGTGAGGGCTAGCTCCACACTAGGCAGAGTAAACAGGTGGGTAGGGGACAGTATTAAAAGCTAACATCCTATTTCATGTAGGCCCCCGGTGTTCCTGCACTCTCTGATTTAGCCTTCTACTCTCAAGAGTAGCACAGGATGCAATATCATGATAACAGTCAAAACGAAGTTTCACTTGCCTGCTCAGCTAATCCTGGAACTGGCAATAGGTTTCATCTTGTCATTCATCTTATGCAGCATAACGTCTTGGGTCAGCCCTGAGGTGGCTGCAACCACTCAAAGAGCTGTGGTTTTTTTATGGACTCTAGAAGAAAAAGATGGCAACATTTTTACTGGGCCACCCTAAAGCAAGGAAAGATATGACACACCTAGATTTAGAGAAGGGGCACATCAGTGACTGTGTTTCCCCAGGTCAGGTGGAAGCACTGCTTGGCCCAGAGACTTCACTGGACATGCAGACTTCCCCATTCACCTTCTTGTAGAATCACAGAACCTTAGAAATGGAAGGGACTACAAGGGCCATCTAGTCCAACCCCCTCGCAAGCAGGAATATACAACTGCTGGATCCCTGAAAGATGCCCACCCAAACCCTGTTTAAAGACCTCCAAGAGAGGAAAAGGTAAGGTAATGCTTTGTAGACAAAGCACTGCGGCACATAGGCTTCTAGGTTATCATAGACCAGGGGTGGGAATCATACAAATAGTGGTGGACTGCAATTCTCATGAGCACTGGCCAACACAGTGGAAAAGGAAGGCTGGGAGTTACAGCCCAATAGCATCTAGAACACCTTGACCATTCTCAATTCTGGTTCTGCAGAGATTCATTGGAAACCTACTGTGAATTTCCCCAAGCAGATTCTTCTATCAAAGCAGTGGCACTATTTCGGCAAATGGTTTCGGAAGATCCTGACTGGTGACGGCTTTTTCATACAAGAGAGAGAGAGAGGGGGGGGGGGCTCAGTTTTATCCACCTGTTTGGTGTTTGTGGGCCATAAACATATCACCCTGTTCATTTGGTAGGAGCTCAGCAAGGGCTGTAGTCTGAGGCAAAACATAGAACATTTGCTCACAAGTCACAGAGAAGAAAGTCAACCCAAGGGTATTTTTCTTCCCAGTTTAGGATAAAAAAAGGGGGGGGGGGAAGAGACCCAAGTGCAAATCGTCTTGCCCCAGTTTTCGTACTGGTCCCATGGTCATTATTTCTTGCTGATTCTTCAGCATTTGAAAGACTTTGGAAGGAAGTCAGTTGCTTCCTAAAGACTCCCATCTGTGGCTAACTGCTCTGGAGTTCCAATGTATTTATTCATTTCCTGGAATTAGGGTTTATCTTGAACAGCTTACAAGCTATCAATATGCATCACTGAATGCTTTCAAGCCACATGGTGGGGGTGCAGCAGACACCCTACATTCTGATATCTGACAAAATATATAAACAAAAAGTCTGCTTGCATAAGCTGAAGAAACAAGCAACTAACATTAGCTTTGTTTTTTGTTTTGTTTTGTTTTTTGAGGCAATGTATACATTTTTTGGAAGAATCTGGAATTCTTGAACGTAAAGACAGGGAGTAGAGTGAACGCAGAAAAAATGCAGACAGTTGTTCCTGAGTTTCTTGTTTCATAAGCATAACTGACCATTTTTGCTCACTTAAAAAAATAGGTACCTTGGGGTCCTGCCTGTGTTTCAAAAATATTAACAATGCTGCATCTCCCCCATTTGCATAATGGAATAATACAACTTAAATGGGCTCAGCTTATTGGTGAGCAACAACAGGACAAAATTTTAAAAAGAGTATCTGCTGACACAAAATGTTATGAGTGCTAGCGAACTTCTCTATTAGCAATCGAAAGCTCCCCAAGTGTGCACACTTGTTCCCTTCAGAGAGAGTTTACCAAGAGGGAAACATATGAGTCCCTCCTTGGAGGTGAGAAGGGCGGGGTAAAAATGTAGGAAATAAATAAATAATAAATAAGGCCTACTGCACCGGAGAAATTCTGAGAACATTTTAAATTTAGGATTTGCGCAAACCGCTCTGATTTCCATCGGAAGTGACAGCTGCGCCGCGTTCCCTGTCCTGACCGCAAAGCTGCGGAGACCAAATGCCAAGAGGAAGCTGAGGTTGTCTTTCTGGGAGTTGCTCACTGTCCACGACATCTATTTTTGGGAAAACACAGAATGCTTGCAGGAGCCACCCAGTTTAATGGCTTGCTTATGTCCGAGGGAGGAAAGGCATTGGGCACTCTGTGGGGGGGGGGGGGGCTGGACTATGTATTGTTGAAGGCTTTCATGGCCTGAATCACTGGGTTGTTGTAGGTTTTTCGGGCTGTATGGCCATGTTCTAGAAGCATTCTCTCCTGATGTTTTGCCTGCATCTATGGCAGGCATTCTCAGAGGTTGTGAGACCTGACAGCTCTGAGGATGCCTGCCATAGATGCAGGCGAAATGTCCGGAGATAATGCTTCTAGAACATGACCATACTTCCAGTGATTCAGGCCATGAAAGCCTTCTACAATACATAGTCCAGACCCAACTGTTAGGATTTCTGGGAGTTGAAGGCCAAAAACATCTGGGGACTCCAGGTTGAGAACCAGCATGTCAGTCCTTATATGCTAATTGGGGGAGAGGCAAAACATGAAGATATTGACCCTTTCCATTTGTCTTTCCCCAACAAAGGTTCTGAGATATTATTTAACACAAGCTGGATATAAAGCAGGGATCCAGGAGGGTCAGCAACACAATAGAGCTCTCCCTCTGATTCGTACCTTAGCAACTCAGTGCCATTTGGTTGCGAAGAACTGGGCCCCATGTCAACAAATTCCCATTGCAAATCTCTGAAGAGGAACTGGATTCCTCCTTATGATGATACAAGTATTGGTTACAACAGCCTGAAGTCACCATGAGAAAGCCGGGGCTTGTATTCACAACTACTTTACGCTTGGACACTTACTTATCTTGTGTGTGGCTTTGAATGCTTTACTGCTGGCTATCGTGATTTTTGAATACTAGGCTCCTAACTATGGGCCCCGTTTTCCAGCTGACAAATGAAGTCATGCATTAAATCTCTTTTAAGAAGACAGAATTACTAAAACCAACAGCTGTTGCCATTTTGCCCTCACTTTCTCTTCCAGCACGTTCTTTGTTTTACATTAGAGTCTCGCTTATCCAACCTTTGCTCATCCAACGTTCTGTATTAACCAATGCAGTCTGCCTGCCGCCTGGATCCACAGCTGTTTTAATACATTGTGATGTTTTGGTGCTAAATTTGTAAATACAGTAATTACAACATAATGTTGCCATGTATTGGGCTGCTTTTTCTGTCGATTTGTGGTAAAACATGATGTTTTGGTACTTAATTTGTAAAATTATAACACAATTTGATGTTTAATAGGCTTTTCCTTTACCCCTCCTTATAACCCAACATTTTTGCTTATTCAACTTTCTGCCAGCTCGTTTATGTTGAATAAGAGAGACTCTACTGTATTTCTAATTGCTGAAATTACAAAGAGTGTCTTCAGATACACCATGTAACACAATTTTTGTTCCTGGGTTATAAATCTCATTTCCTAATTGGTTCTATAATAAAAACATGGAAAAGGTTTATTAAACTTCAAAAACTTTATTTTTGCTGTACATCCTGCAGTACATTTTGCTCTAGTTTTTCAATGAATATCTCATCGAGTCTCAACCAATTCAACATAGTTTGTGGCAGCCAGCTTTCAAAGTAAGTACCGCACAATTAAACAGAAAATAACACCTTCAAACCAGGAACAGATTTTTTTCACATTTTGTTACATGGTGTAATGTTTCAAATTTTTAAAAGCCCAAAACAAATAGTCCTGCATCTGCCACCCAAGTGTCCACTGACCATCTCCATCCTGCAGGTAGCTGCCAGGATGGGAAGCAGATCCATCTCTACAGGTTGTGGAGGCTTTTTTCTGCTATTGGTTTCTGTGCCCAAATTTGGGTGGGGCAACTTCCTCTCTGTCTGTTTTAGCAAGTGGGTCACTGGGAGCTCCATGTAAGAGCAGCCCAGTGGGCGTCCAGGAAGGCAGACCCTGGCCTGCGTGGTTACCTCTTGGAGACTGTATAATTGCTAGCTGGTGGTGAATGGGTCAGCTGCATCTGGTTTCGTGCCTTGTTTTTGCCTTTTTGAGACAGCAGAACAAACCTCAGCACAGATAGCAGAAGATTATGGTTACACTGATTAAGTGGAGAGAGCATTCTTTACCCAGAGCAAGGAAAACTTTGCCCACATCCTTCATATCATGGTATGCAACGGAAGCTGTGTTGTTATTGGCTCTTAACATTACTTGGGCACCAGGCTAAGAAAATATTTCCGTTGCTAGCAATCCACATTCTTAGCCTCCATGTCCAACAGTCTGGGATTTTTCCCAGCTTCAAGCACAGCATTTCGAATAAGAGAGCATGTCTGTATCAGAGGCCCTGCTCATAGGACCCATCTACAGTATACTGTATGATTAAATTTGGTTCGACATCACCTGAACTGCTATGGCTCAATGCCATGGGATTATGAACGTTGTAGTTCAACAAGGTCTTCAGCCTTCTCTGCCAAAGAGAGCAGGCACCTCACCAAACTGTAACTCCCAGGATTTCACAGAACTGATCCATAGTAGTTAAAGTGGAGTCAAATTGCATTCATTTTAGATGTAGTCATCTATATATATAAAAAGGGAAAGGGCGTTCAACGGGACAGCAAAACGCAAAAAAAACCCCGACGAAAACTCACCAAATTTGCCGTGCACATACCTCAACCCACAAGGTATGCACAACACTCATCAAAATTCCAAACAACATTTCAACAAACTCACAATTACAAAAACCAACTGAGCATGCGCAGTGCCCAGGGGAGGAAGTACACACGCAATGCACTCTGGGAACTGTAGTTCTAGAACACGGCCCACCCGCTGACGCTGAAGCCCCGGCCTGGGAGTTGGATCTCGGCCGGCTGTGCTCACTGGGGGCCAGGATGCTGCGCGACCTGCGGAGGCTGCCCGGGAGGCCCCCGCTGCGCGCCTTCCTGGCCTGGCGAGGCAGTGGCCCGCCTCTGCCGAGGACAGCCCACAGGCCACTGCAACGCCTGGCCCAGGCCGCCCCCGCACACCGCCGTCTGGCTCCGCCATCGGTGAGGAAGGGAAAGGAGGGAAGGAAGCGGGAGAGGGAAGGAAGGACAGAAATGAGGGGAAGGGGTGTAAATAGCAAGGAAGGA